>ML682083.1:4382102-4546566 GCA_007922195.1 Podocnemis expansa
CAAAGATTTTTTTTTTTTTTTTTTTTTTTTTTGTGTTACAAAGGTTGGGAACCACTGTTCTAAGCTGATGGTGCAGCTGAGCAAGTTCACTGCTGGTTCTCCAAGCCCCAATAAGCTTCTTCCCTGCTGCCCACTGGCTCCCCAATAACTTGTGCACCCATAACTTGTTCAGCTGCATCATCAGCTTAGAGGGAACACTGTTCCTCACCACAATGGATGGTGGGATGTGAGCAGGCGTGGAGCACTGTCTACTGCCAGAGGTGACCAGCTGCCAGTGTCCTTCCTCTGATATAGGCATCCCATCCATTTCCAGAGCTGTAGCAGTAGCCCTTGGCCAGTGCTAGCTCCTGCCCGTGCCACTGGGCGGCTTCTGGTTCCCGGCTAGTGCCAGCATCCTCCTGCAACAGTGGCTCTGGGTGGGCTGACCTACCCTGCTCCCCTCTAGGTCTGCCCAGCAGGGGCCAGGAGTCCCATGCTCCACAGCTTCTTTGGCCTGCTGGCTGCGCTCCCCAGTGGGGAAATGTGGCCACTGGGGACCTGGACCCATGGCATGCAGCATTTGTCACCACGCTGGGGGAGTGGGGTCAGCGGGAGAGCCTGAGTGGCTCAGCATGCCACGCAGGCTTGGCTTATGGGCCATTTTTGGCACATGTGCAGGCCAGGGGTTGCCAGTCGCTGGACTAAGCAGTATTTGGATCAAGCAGTTTCTCTTGCCTCACTTGACATTGCAGATAGATTACAGTCCTTAATGCACAAGCTGAGTTTCTACCTAGGCCTGAGACTAATCCCCTAAATTTAAATCTTTGTCTTCTCAATGTTGTTTCCTCTTCAGCATAGGTGTTGGAGGAGAAAGGTAGAAGCATAAGGCCACTAGTCCCATGTTTATGTCTTTAGTCCGTGTGCTTGGAAAACACTAGTCCAGATATGTCCTGGTGGGCTTTTCTGAGTCCCAGAGTTGACTAATTCCCCTGGTCTGGTGTTGTGCAACTGTGTCATTGAGTTAAGCAATCCCCACTGTGTGGTGCTTGTTCAACTCTCACAGAATTGTAAAACCCTTGTTTACAAATTCCCTGCTGATTAATGGTCATTCAAAACCAGCTGGGTGTGTGCCTTACACCTTTGTTTTTGCTGGAAAGCTAGCAGTGGGTGAGTCCCAAGCTCATAGTATTTTTCAGTTACAAATATACAGAAAAAACATATAATGTGATAAACACTAACAATATATGTTCCAGAGAGGTAGCCATGTTAGTCTATTTTAGCAAAACAAACAAGGAAAAAACATGGGATTGGGCAGGGAAGGCACTTCCTGGTTTCCTGGAAGTTTTCCAGGTGGCCAGGAGGCCAGTTGAGTTGATTTTAGCTTAATGCCAGGGTATATTGCCTTAAAGTTGACTTTGTAAATTAAGTTGACTTTATAAGTGAGAGTTCTTAAGTCAATTCGAGCAAACACTTCAGTAAGATTAATACATTCGAAATGTAGCCTGGGCTTTGCTTAAGTCGACTTAGGCCCCTAGTGTAGACATAGCCTTAAAGACTAACAAATTTATTTCTTGCATGAGCTTTTCTGGGAGGAAGCATCTGATGAAGTGGGATTTTTCTCCCATAAAAGCTCATGTGATAAATAAATTTGTTAGTCTTTAAGTGCCACAGAACCCGATGGCTATGTCTACAGACAAGGTTTTATTTCGAAATAACTCAGTCCGAAATGACTTATTTCGAAATAAAACCTGTGTTTCAAAATGGCTTATTTCAAACTAAAAATAAACTTAGTTCAAAATAACCAAAAAGCTGAAAGCGAAATAGCAGGTCCTATGTGTGGACCTGCTATTTCGTTTCAGGAGAAGGGCACCCTGGGAGGTGTGGCAACATGGTGCCATGTTCCCAACGACCAGGGCGGGGGGGGGGGAGAGGGCTTGCTAGGAGCCTGGGGGTGCCCCAAGCTGCTTGCCTTCTGGGCAAGCAGCTTGGGGAGCCACGGCACCCCCAGGTTCCGCTGCCCAGGTCAGGGGAGCTGCAAGAGGCATGGGGTGGCTGCAGCCCCCGGCTCACCCCGCGCCCTGCTGGGGGGGCTGCAGCCCCGCAGGCTGGCTGCAGCCCAGGCAGCTCAGCCCACCGCTGGTGTCAGGGGGGCTGCAGCCCCGGTGGGGTGAGCTGCCCAGGCTGTGGCCACTCCGTGGGGGCTGAGGCCCTGCTGAAGCTGGCGGTGGGCTGAGCCACCTGGGCTGCAGCCACCCCGCTAGGGGCTGCTGAGCAGGGCGTGGGGTGAGCCACTGGCATTGCCTTGTGTGCACCCCTGCACCTCCCCTCAGCACCCTGGCCAGGGTGCTGAGGGGGTGTGGGGCTTCCTCCCAAGGTGCTATGCACCCTGGGAGGATGGTCACCTATTATATCGATATGCCAGGCATATCAATATAATAGAGCCATACGGGTTATTTTGAAACCACAGTTTCGAAATAACCAGTCATTTCGATATGATACTAGGTTTTATTATATCGAAATGACTTTCCTTATTTCAGAATAAGGAAGCTCCTTATTTTGAGATAAGAAAAACGTTGTGTGGAAATGTCAAGTTTTATTTTGAAACAACGGCTGTTGTTTCGAAATAAAACTCTCGTGTGGACACACCCCTTGTTTGTTTTGCTGAACTAGACTAAGCCAGCTATTTCTTTGGAACTTGTCCCCCTGAAACTGTTACCATCTGGGTTAGTTGGGTTGGGGTGATAAGATGCTCGCCTGAATATAAAAACTAACTTTAAAGTTTTGTTATGCGTGGAAGTGGCCACACTTTGCATCCCTTAACTTTGTCCTGCTCTTATTGAAGTCAAAGATAAAATGTCCATTTGCCTTACAACAATTTAGCAGGAGGGAGATGTAGCTTCTGTAGAGTAGCTGCAGGTTAACATCTCTAACTTTGGTTTAGCTGGTTGAGGTCATCCTCAGGCTTTCCTAGCAGCGAAAGGTTTGAGGTCATGTCGAGTTTAACGACAACAGCCTAACTAACCTCATCATCCTTTCCTAGTATAAACAAACCCAGCTGGGAGTGGGAACAAACTCCAAGCCAAGTGCCCCATAGCAGAAGGAAAAGTGATCAACAGTGTTCTGTGAAGCCTGTCAAACTACTGTCCAAGTAGTCGTCAGAAATTTTCACTGTAAAGTGACCTGTCCTCTAGGAACAGGTGCTAGTCTTTGGCAACTGGGGCCAGAACTTTCATTCTTCATGTCCCATCTGCTGCCACTAAGCTACTGGGCTGACTATCTAGTGCCGTATAGCTTTAAGGCACTGGGTGGGTTTGTGTAGCAAGCTTGTGACAGCAGGGATAGAAGAACCCCAGGCCTTCACACAGGAGCAGAAATGCCTGCCTCTTGAACTAAGGGACGAAACCCATCAACTGAGCAAGTAGTAGGTTGTTATAATTGATATGGACGCAGCCACTAGAAAGGGAGACAGACACGCAGGGATGTAGCCAGCCCGTTTTCTGGCCGTGCCTCTGCAGGTGAGAACAGTGAGAACTTCACAGCCACATTGGTGACCAACACCTGGTGGCTGCAGCCATGAGCAGAACGGAGGTGCTGGTGCTGGTGCCTCTGACCCATTCACTGGTGCCGGCTGCCAGGTGACCCCATCGCTGCAGCAGCAAAGTTTGCGCCACTGACGGGTGCTGAGGTGGGTGGACCTCGGGGCTGATTGTGTGGGCCCTAGCCCACCCAGGCCCACATGTTGCTACACCTCTTCTGACGTGACATCTCTCTCACACAGAAGCCCCCCCACTCACTTCTTACTTTATTACTATTGCAGTAGTATTTTCTGAACAAGTGCTATTAACTGCTCCGATATCATTCCATGTGAAGACCTGATGGTCTCTTTATTTTTGTCATTCATTTTTAACAGGTCTGTCTGGAGGATTTGCCTGAGTGTGAAGTGATAAATGAATTCTTCAAACAAGTTTCCAGTTAGTTATCACACGGGTTTCACTGTAGCCTCAGTCCTATTAGTGTCCTATTAATTTCTGCCAAATAGTATTGGCATTTCCTGGAGGAGTCTTGCCCCCATATTTTAGGTGACACATTTCCTCTGCCAAACCCAAGTCAAACCATGGCCCATCAGTGATCTGCCCTGACACATGAATCTTCCACTTCAAATCAGAATATTTGAGAGGTGCCAGGAAAAATAAGATTGTTTTTCATGTTTAGGATGGACCACTGAATTCAAATCCATTGAGTAGAGATGTAGAAATAGTACTAGTGTGATCTCACAAGTTCAGATATGTATGCAATGCTCAATGCAGTGCCCACTACCTACCGTCACTCTCAGATCTTGGTAAGGCACAGATAATTTTCTAGGATTAAAGCTCCTGCTTTACATCCTGCCTACATTTTCAAAATCGTTTTACATTCCAGACACAAGGCAACACGTGAGTCCCATGGCATTGATTTAAATGGGGTTATATAGTGTCGCACAATTCAGTGTGTCTAGTCAGGCCCTACTGCTATGTGGCACATGAGATGCCCTATGAAAAGTATGCAAGGAAATCAGTCTTGCTCTTCTATTTTTAAACAAATCACTGAACTACCACAGTTAGTGGCCACTATTGGCAGGAGAGACCTGGGTCTGTGTCCACTAACTGAACTAAAGCTGGTTAGGTGACCTGATGTTCATGTCGCCCTCCCTATCGCTTCCTGACCTGACTTGGGGAAGCTAGTGATCCAACCAGTGGACCAAATTGGAGATGAATCCTGGGTAGCTGCCATCTGAGACACATTATGCATATGCTAAGAAGAACTGGTCAATGATGGAAATTAAATTGCATTTGCATTTTTTGATCTATGGTGGTGTCCATACTACATGACCCAGTAAAGCTGAATCTTTTATGCAAAGAACTTTGTACTGCAAAAAATCAAACAGCATGCACAAGCAGTGGGTGCAACTTCCCCAGGTGAAGGCAGCTCCACAGCTAACCCAGGCGCCTCCTCTGATCCCTCCCCTTGCACCGCCCCACCGTGCCCCCAGCCACACCCTTTCTCCACCCCAGGCTCCACCCCACTCCACCCCCCATAGTGGCCCACACCCCTCCCCAGCCTTGTACCTTATCACAGCAGCCACGGTAGGGCCTTCCCCACAGGCCTTTCCTAGCAGAGTGGGGGGAAGCCAGGAGGGCAGAAAAAGGCAGAGCCAGCCCAGTGGGGAGGTGGTGAGAGCAGGGAAAGGTGGGGCCACCATAGCCCGCATCCAGCAGGGAAGGGGGGTACGGTCTTGTGCATAATTCCAGAAAGTTTCTATGGTTCACTGAATCTTCTTTCTCATCATGGCCCTGCAATGCTATTTCTTGTTTAGTCATAAAACAGTAATACAGTGATTTCTGTAGTGTACTTTCTGTTTTCACATATTGCTGTTGTGTGAGAATTTGACAGCTGGGCCAGCACAGAGCCCCCTTCTTCTGATTGTTTGAAAAAATGCTGCCTTTCAGAATGCTGCTTGTGTCCTGCAGATTGTGGACACTTTTGTAGTTTTTCTCCTATATTGTTCCAGCCCCTTCTTCCATTCTCAGTGAATGTGGGGTCTTTGAAGCCACTGGAAAACTGTTTGCAAGGAAAGCAGAAAACAGCTGTGTTCTAAAAATGCATTTGCATTTTGATTGATGAAAATGCATGATTTTGCCTTTGCTCACCAAAAGCAGTTTTTGGATGCTTGGGTAAATGAGGCTGTGGTGGCCTTTTGTACCAAGGCCCAAAACAGGAGATGTAATGAGGCTGTTGCTGTCATAAAACACAATAGATGGCAGGGGAGGCTGATTTAACAGGATCCCTGCAGCAGCCTCACAGCAGCCTCTCCTCCCCACCCGGGGACAGAAGGGTGGCTGGGTCAGCTCTTCACCACATGGAAGGATGCAGGGGATGCTGCAGGGCACCCCTTGTCACCTCCTGCATCCTCCCCATGAAGGGCCAGCCCCACCCAGTGCCCCCTCGCCAGCACTTACTCTCCACTACTCTAGCCTGGGCTCTTGCTGGGACAGAGCAGCCTCACCCCCACCCCTCCTGAGGCGGCAAGCGGGGGGCCAGGTTGGCTCTTAACCACATGAGGGGGCACTGAGGGCATCCCCACCTCCAGCACTTTCTGTCCATCACAGTTCTGAGTGAACACATCCTCCCCTTCCCTCGGTTATCCCTCCTTTCCAGGGAAAGGATGATGTGATACTCCCCCCCCCGTGAGCCAGGGAACATAATTTACATTGTCTTTGTTACGCACTTCTCCACTGCCTTCGAGAGGGAAGACAGCTCTGTTTGAGAGGAGCACACACAAGAGGTTTGGTGAGAATGAAAGCAGCGTGGCTGAGGCAAGGAGGCTAAAATGGGCTGTCCGGGAAGTCTACGTCACTGTGTCTGCTGCCTTCCCAGCAGGAAGGTGGCTGGCGGAGTGAGCAGGATCTGATTGGCGAGGCTTTGCCTCCCCCTGCCTACAATGCGAACCACCCATGGCAGCAAGACATAGGTGTCGTGTCTTTATTGGAATTAAATTATTTCCTCAGCTCATCTAGCAGACTGGAGAGTCTGGGACCACAATATAGATTGTCTCCCATTAAAGCCATCGCACAGTTGGGTGAGAGCTAGGGGCAGGTGGAGGTTCATTGGCTGCCTTGGTGATGAAGGCTTTGCAGCAGTCGCGGAGAAGAGAGAAACTGACCACAATGCTGCTCGAACAACTGTCACGGGGATTTCTCTGGGGAGGCCTCGCGATTGGCTAAAGGTGGAGTTGGGAGCAGGAAGCCTGACAGGAATTCAGGCTGTCCCACAGCCCATCCTCACGCAAGCAATATATGCTCACCGCAGACGGTCCCACTGCCCTCACTTAATGCTACTTGCATGAATAAGCCAGGCTTTGTGCCAATTCCATCCCTGTGTGAAAGGGATGCTCTGTTTGGCCTATGTGAGTCATGCTCACTCATACTGGAAAAAGTCCACATGCTTCAGCAGAACAGGATAGGTGTGGGGTGCTGAGTACAAGACAGTGACGAAAGCTAAAACCTCTCTTCTTACTGCTCTGTCTTCTGTACAATAGTAATTTCGTAATCCCACAAACCCTGACAAAAGGCAGTTGCCAAGCCTTTGTTTTCGTGTGAGGAGGCTAGACCAGGATAATGAGAGCCGCATGTGCCTAATATATCCACTGTCCCATCAGCTTGAGTCCCAGTTTAACGAGTGGGCTTTTTTTTTTAATAATAAAAACAAATTAATTGCAATACTTTTAAAAGGACAAGATGAAAACCTGCTAATAAAATTATTTTTCAAATAGTGTTAACATCTCTGCTTGCTGGAAATCAGATGAGCCTGCTGACGGTACAGCGTGATAGAAAATCAGTAATGTTGAAAAACTCTAATATGGTGAGAAGGAAAATAGATGGCCATTGTGGGTTGCCATGACTACTCGGTACATTTGTTCTCTTGCGTCCTTTTGAATTTCTTCTATTTGCAGTTTGATTATATTGCTTCAGAGCCATGGTCAGTGTGCTTACAGCGCTGTGTTTGACAAGTTGTCATAGTAGCTGAATTGCAGCTTCCAGGTAGATTTATTGCAGCTGGCACAGATCCTGCTGGAAGGTGCCCAGGGACAGAGAGCCACCTGTGATGACTGCAAAGGGAGGTAAATTGGGGGAGAGTTTGTTAACCATAGAAAGCCATCAAGTGAATTCCAGGACCCAGGGCCATTCCTGGCAGGGGCGGGGTCCAGGGCCAATCAGTTTCGGGAGGGGCCTTTGCCCCCCTTGCACTGGGCGGACAGGCCAGGCCAGCCCAGAGTCTGGTCCCACTCTCCCACCCCTCCTTGTGCTGGCTGCTCTGCCCTAAAGGAAGGGAGGGCCAGCCTAGATGCCGGGTTCTGCACTTCTGCCCTGCAGCAGAACCACTGGGCCCCAGGCGGTCGCCTTGCTCACTCCCCTTAGGGGTGGACCTGCTGGACCAGGCTGCTTGAGCCTTTTAGGAGAGCTTTTGCTGAAGAAAGTCGTCTATAGCCACATTGTTGTGTATCACAGCATTACAGAAGATTAGGGATGGGAGGGATCTCAGAAGATTATCTAGTCCAACCCCTGCTCAAAGCAGGACCAAGCCCAAGCAACATCATCCCAGCCAGAGCTTTGTCAAGGTGCACATTAAAACCCTCTAAAGATAGAAATTCTGCCACATCCCCAGGTAACCCAGTCCAGTGATTCACCACCCTCCTAGGGAGAAAGGTTTTCCTCATATCAAACCTAGACCTCCTCTTCTGTTACTTGAGACCACTGTTTCTAGTTCTGTCATCCGCTTCCTCTGAAAACAGCCTAGCTCCATCCTTCCTGGAGCCACCTTTCAGGTGGTTGAAGGCTGCTATCAAATCCCCTTCATTTTTCTCTTCTGCAGTCTGAAGAAGCCGAGTTTCCACAGCCTCTCCTTATAAATCATATGCTCCAGCCCTCTAATCATTTTTGTTGTTCTCTGCTGAACTCTTTTCAGTTTGTCCACATCCTTCCTGTAGTGCAGGACCCAAATTGGACACAGTCCTCCAAATGAGATCTCATCTATGACAGATAGAGGGGAGTTGACCTGCTGGCAGTGCTCCTACTAATCAAGCTAAATATTCTGTTAGCCTTCTTGGCAGTAAGGACACACTGTTGACTCATATCCAGCTTCTTGTCCAGTGTAACCCCCACCCAGGTCCTTTGAGCAGAACTGACGCCTGGCCAGTCAGTCCATAGTCTGTAGCAGCGCATGGGAGTCTTCCACCCTATGTGCAGAACTCAGCACTTGTCCTTGTTGAGCCTCAGCAGATTTCTTTTGGCCCAGTCCTCAAAAATGTCTAGATCCCTTGTATCCTATCCTTGCACTCCAGCATATCGACCACTCCCCCTCCAGCTTAGTGTCATCTGCAAAGTAGCTGCGGCTGCAATCTGTCCCTGGGGCACTTCACTTGTTATTGGCTACCAACTAGACACTAGCTATTGATCACTACCCATTGAGCCTGATGATCTAGCTAGCTTTCTATCCACGTTATAGTCTGTTCAGCTCATGCACACTTCTTTTACTTGCTGATAACAATACTGTGGGAGACCGTAACAAAAGCTTTGTGAAAGTCAAGGTACATCTTGCCCACTGCTTTCTCTGTATCTGCAAAGCCAATCATCTCATCATAGAAGGTTGGTCAGATGTGACTTACCTTTGATGAATCCATGCTGACTGTTCCTGATCACTTTCTCCTCTCCCAAGTGCCTCAAAATGGATTCCTTTAGGACCTATTCCATAGTTTTTCCAAGGACTGAGGTGAGGGTCATATATCTGTAGTTTCCTGGATCCTCCCCATTTCCTTTTTTGGAGGTGAGCCCTATATTATCCTTTGCCCCATCATCTGTGACCTCCCCCAATCACCACAGCTTTTCAAAAATAATGGCCAATGGCTCCACAATTACATTAGCCAACTCCCTTAGCACTGTCAGAGGTGCTGCATCCAGTCCCATGGATTTCTGCATATCCATCCTTTCTAAATAGTCTTGAACTGTTCTTTAAGCACTGAGAGGTGCTCACCACCTCCTGATTCTGTGCTGCCCAGTGCAGTAGTCTGCGAGCTGATCTTGTCTGTGAAGATAGAGGCAGAAAAACATGGAGTACTTTATCTTTTTCCACATCATTTGTCACTACGGTGCCTGCCCCCTTCTGAAAGAGGCCCACACTTTCCCTGACCTTCTTGTTAGTAACATGCCTGTAGAAACCCTTCTTGTTACTCTTCATGGCCCTTGCCAACTTTAATTGTGATTTGGCATTCCTGATTTCATTCTTGCACGCTTGTGCAGCCTTTTTGTACTGCTCCCTACACATTTGACCACACTTCCACTTTTTGAAAGCTTTCTTTTTGTGTTTAAGTTCACCAAAGACTTCTTTGTTAAGCCAGTGCAGTTGACTGCCATATTTGCTATTCTTTCTGCACCTTGAGATGATTTGTTCCTGTGCCTTCAATAAGGTTTCTTTAAAATACAGCCAAAGTCTGCTTTTCTGAAGTTGAGGGTCCATATCCTGTGCTCTTCTGTCTTCCTTTTTAAGGATCCTGAACGTGACCATCTCACGGTCCCTGCTGCCTAGGTTGCCACCTTCTGCTATGACTCCTACAAAATCTCTATTTGTAAGCAGCAGTTTAAGAGCAACACAGCCCCGTGGAGATTCCTCCAGCACTTGCACCAGGAAGTTGTCCGCAACACTCTCTCGAAACTTTCTGGATTGTCTGTGCTTTGCTGTATTGCTCTTCCAGAAGATGTCAGGGTGATTGAAGTCCCTCATGAGGGCCAGGATCCATGAACCAGAAACTTTCACTGGTTGTCTGAAGAAATCCTCATGTACCTCATCCTCGTGGTCTGGTGATTTACGACATATGCCCACTATAGCATCACCCTTGTTGCTCTTGCCTTTTAACTTAGCTCAGAGACCCTCAACAGGCTTACCTCCAATTTAATGTAGATGCTCTGGGCAATTCTATTGCGTTCTTATACATAGTGCAATTCCTCCATCTGTTGTACAGTGGCGTTGTAGCCATGTTGATCCCAGGCTATTAGAGAGACAAGCTGGATGAGGTGATATTTTTATTGGAGTCGTTTCCGTTGGTGAGAGACATGATGTGTGAACTTGAAAGCTTGTCTGTGTCACCAAGAGAAGTGGTTCCAATAAGAGTTGGTCTCTCCTTCCGTCTCTGTGAGGTTATATGGGGCCTATAGTTTATTATGGGCAGCTGTGTCTGTGGTGACAGGGGTCTAGATTCGTGTGAGTTTGTTTAACGGAGCCATAATACACAAAGCCTTCAGCAGCTTTGCAAGCTGTGGGAGTGTTGAATCGCTAGGTCTTTCTAAACATGGGAGAAATTGACAGTCATCAAAAGGCATTTTAAATGTTTCTGAATTCAGTCTGAGCACCATACATTTCATGATTTTACATATAACATTTTACGAGTGTTCTTTCTTCCTGTCAGTTTGAAGTGCTGAATGGTCAGTTTAGCTTCTCCAGTTGTCTGCCAGTTACCTCCATGTGCAATCTCCCTTTTATTGTGAATGTGTTTTTCCACTCAAGTATTTTATGATATAATTCTTCTTTGTGTGCGAGGAGAGACAGGTCTGGACTGACTGCAGTGACTATAGTTTTTGCAGAGAGTGATTGAGTTATAGTTTGTAACTGTAACAATCCTCAGTATCCACCCTTCTTCCCTTGTAAGAATAGAGCAATTACCGTACTAGAATAGGCCACCAGCTCAGATCAGAGACCTATTGCTAAGGCTGTGGAGAAAAAGGTAGCCCTCCCACCTTCCATAATGTACTTGATAAAAGGTGTAATGCTCTGCGTCAGGGCAGTCATTGCTGTCCCAGCCTAGCTAATGACCGGCTTGTTCCCTGAGGCCCCGACAACTGACTGCTTCTTGAAGCCTATTAACTTGGCTTGAGCAACTTGTTTCTTCTTGATCATTATCACAGTGTGAATGTGCTCTGTGAGTGTTTCTGGTGTCAGATGTAGCACTGCCAGTAGAATGCAGGCAGAATGCTTGTAAAGAGAAATGTTGATACTAAAAGGTGGAGGTGATGACTTTCGTGTTGCAAGTGTTTACAGTGTGGAAATGCAGAGCTAAGTGACACCATCGTGTTTTTCATCTCTGTTGTTGACATGTAAGGAAAGAGCATTCTCCCTCTCCTTCGCAGGCTGTTCCATCAGTTAATTATTTTGAAATGTCTTGATTTGCAGTCTAACTTTCATTCTTTGCTCAGCAGCACCTCATTAATTCTTGTTCCCCTCGGATCCTTCCTAAGCAATGTCTCCATCTTTAACGCCAACAACGTTTATTAATTTGATGTTTGTTTAATCACAAGTTAGTTTATTTTAAGTCTTGAATTTGCAAAAGTAACAGATATCAGGATATGTTCTCCTTTCTCTCCTCTGCTAACGAAGAAGAAATGAGAGGAACTGCTTCTCTGGAGTAGGGGGGAAGGAACGGAAGGAGAAAACTGGCATCTTTTGAAGACTGGAAGGCTCTCATACTGTAGAGTTATGGGCCATATTAGTAACTGGAAGGATAGATTAAAATAACAAAAAATAACATGTCTGCAGTGTATATCTGTATAAAAGTACAGCCTCACACAGTTTTTTGGCTGGCAATTGTCCAATGTGTGTCAGATAGCAGAATTTCATTACAAAACTAATATGTAGGTCAACTGAATAAGAACCCTTTATTACAATATGATTGGTTCAATTATAGGTTTAAATGTCTTCACTTTTGCATTGTTCATATTCATTTCAGTGGGAGGAGGGCACAGCCACCTGGATAAACCCCACAGTTGCTCCAGATATGTTTCCATGCTCTGAGTTTGAGCCCAGATAAAACGAAATAAGTTTACAATTCAGATCATCCATAGGTTTTGGTGTATGCATAATTCCCTCCCTTTCCAATTTCTTGCCATGCATCTAAATCTAGTTTTGTGTGAGCATTTAAAAACTGGTTTCTCTGATAATATAAAAGGACAGTAGAGCTAGTTGGAAAAATGGTTTTCTATTTCCCCATAGAAAAACTCATGCTTTCAGAAAAAAATTTCAACCCCCCAAAATACTTCAGTCCTGAAATGCCAGGGAGGTACTTCATGGGAGTTCTAGTTCAAGTACTTTATGCTCGCGCTCTCTCTTCCATAGGCTGGGCTCCCTAGTTAAAATTATCTCTTAGGATAGGGGTCTCAAACATGTGCCCCGTGGACTGCATGCGGCCCCTAAAGCTATTTCCTGTGGCCTGCAACAACATTATTGTTACTGATATTTGCAATATCATTGCATGAAAAATTCTCAGTGGTGTGGACTTTGGGCTAATGTACTAGTCCTTAAATGGCCCTGTACTAGTCCTCATGCGGCCCTCGTGGTGATTTGAGTTTGCAACACCTGTCTTAGGAGCACAATGGTCTTCCCCTTTGGCAAGGAGAGGCAGTTTCATCCTCAGTAGTGTGGCCACAATGCATCCTGGGAGATGAAGACCAGCTGGGGAGCTGTGCCCATAGAAAAGCATGGACATGGACCATATAAACTACAACTCCTGTGAGGCACTTCTGCAATTCAGAATCAGAATATTTTAGTTTTTGGTTAAAATAGTTTGGTTTATTTGACTACAAAAACAAATTAAAGGACAGAAAATCCAAGAAACTCCCCAAATCTTCCATTTTCTGTAGAAAGCAGACACTCTGTGAAAAAATTGTGTTGAGTCAAAATTGCAGATGGGAAAATTTTGACCAAAGCTCCAGGACAGGTGCACCATGCCAGGGTGAGCATTTATGGGAGAGCTATGTCAGTGTTCCAGGAACCAAGCTAATAAATCATTGATGCTTAATAAAGCCAACTTAGTACACGGTTCTCTTACAGCTCTGTAGTGTTATTTATGGCTCTGTAGTGTTAACGAGGCAAGAACAAGTGCTATCATTAACCAAAATAAAGAGGAAACTTACCACCCTGTAATTGCCATCATTCCGTAAGTTACCTGAGGGTGCTTTTTCATTTTGTCCAATAGGCTCTGAACTTCCTTAGTACCCTAAGACATGTAACTTTCCCAAGCTCTGTAGCATTAATTACCATATAAAGAGAGAACCTGGCCTTTCCTGTTTTCTGATAGGGATAAGCAGGGCCATTGCTGTTCTGGACCCCCAATGCTGTGGCCCTGCCCTCCTCCGGCTCTGCTCTAGCAACTGCTGCCATTGGCCAGCAGGGGCTGGATTTTGGCTGGGCTGCTGGCAGGAGGAGACCAATCCAGCTCCCAGATCAGGGCCGGGTCCTGGATTGGGCCCAGGGGGTGGGGCCGTGTGGCAGGGGGCAGGACCCAGGCCTGGACCCAAGCCCTGACCTTTTTTTCAGGGCAGCAAAGGCCCTGAGGAACAGACCTAAAACTGGGGAAAAATCCATTTCCCCCTTCTTGTGTTTATCTCTTTCTTTTTTTAAAAAAAATATTGGCCTGAAGCAGTTTGGATCTGGTTGTTCATATCACAGCTCTGTCTGTTTCCAGAATGAATCAAAGGGAAAAACCCCATACTTGAAAACCCCCTAAATATGGATAAAGTTCAGATCTAGGTGCAAACTTGGGATGGCTGTGTCAACACTAGAGGGCACAGTTAAGTCAACTTAACAAGGTTGACTTAAAGAGTCCCCAATTGTTTAAGTTGACTTTAGAAAGTAAACTTAAGCCAGGGGACCCATTTAAATTTGACTTTACATGGTTCCCCTGGCTTAAGTCAACTTTATAACTGTTGAACCCCGGGTTCGCGATGTGACTGGGATGGACCGGCAACACCCACCAATGAGACAGACACCAGTTCAAGTAAACAAAAAAGCTACTTTTATAGTGATACCTTAAACACCCTTAACCACTTAACAGTGTAAAACAAGGAGATCTATACAAAAATACTTGTAATCAACTAACAATATGAAGCAAAAATCTATATAGGACACTTATAACCAACTAATAGCATAAAGCAAAATTTAAATAAACCCTTATAACTAAATGACAATATAAAGCTAAAAACCTATGCAAAGCACTTATAACCAAGTAACAGTGTGGAGCAAGAAAGTCTATATAAAGCACCTGTAAAACACCTCTAGCCAAACAACAGGATAAAGCATGTAAGTTTATGCAAAACACTTACGACCTACAAAAGTACTTATAGTTAAATAACAGTATGGATTAATGACCTACAAGAGGGTGGCCATAATAAGTCAAGGACTTTTCTGGCCTTTTACTGCCTCAACATCGGTATAGGCACTGACCAGCGCACCCGACGCGTATTTACCAATGGCTGGAAGCCATTCCTCCTTGCTAGCCAAGAGGGGTGGGCGGCAGAATGAAAAAAAAGTCAGATGAGAGAAAAATAAACCCCCCCACTCCCCCCGTGTACACTGGGGAAGTTTGGGGCCAGCAGTTTAGAGCAGAAGCAGAGTAATGAACAATTATACAGTAAGAAGGATGCAAAATACAAATGACTAACAAAACACCTGGCAAATTAACAACACAAAACTATGCTAGACCTTAAACAACTATACCATAAAAGGATTATGCAGGATACAGAGAAAATAATAACAACTACACAAACTATGCAAAACTCAGGTGAAGAAGCTACAATCACAGACTATATATAAATGGTACCAAGTAGAATGATTAAGAGAAGGTAGGAGGCCTATATCGATTTATAATACCTGTCCCAGGACCGCAGTAGAACCCAAAGCGAGGAGGCAGACCAGCCGCAGCATCTCAGCACTTAATCGTTCGGCCGGCAATCCGTGTACACCCCCAAAAAAAAGAGGGTCTCGGGGGTGGGTACTCCCTGTCTCAGTCGGGGGATCAGTCCGACCGGGTCACGACGTGCCCTTTAGCATCCGAGGGTGGGAGAACAACAAGCTAGCTGAGACAGGGGGTTTTAATAGAATTTTGTCCAGCCAGAGTAAAAATAGCCAATTAGGAGTGGGATCCTGGTCAGGACCAATGATAAAACTGGGACCCCAGACAATGACCCCTCCTTCGTGGTGACGGGGGTGCTGAGAAACTGTTCAGGGGGGATAGGAACTCACCCCCCTTCTTGTTGACACAAAGTTAGGGAGGAAGAAACTCACACAGGAGATTGAGGCCCATCAGGGAAGACCGATCCTTAACACTCTTCCCCTTGCGCTGGATGGCCCGGAGATGGAGGCCCATCAGGGAGCATAGTCCAGGGGGCTACATGTGGAGCGGGGTGGCCATCATGGCTGCCACCTCCGCTGACAATACTGTTGACTTAAATGGCTCTTCTGCCTTAAGTTGACTTTATTAAGTCATCTTTAATGGCCACATTTTGTTAAGTCAACTTAATAAAGTTGACTTAATCTTTAAAGTTGACTTTAAGGGTGAGAGTTATTAAGGTGACTTAAGTAAGTGCTCAAGTTGAGTTAATAAACTCCAAATGTGGCCATGGAGTTGCTTAAGTCCATTTAAGACCGCTTATGTTGCCTTAAGCCTGCCGTACAAAGATAGCTGTTGATTTCAATGGAGACAGGATTTCACCCTTGGTTTCTAGGGACCATCTTCTTCTTCCCCCTAGGTTTATTCCGTGAATTGTACTGTTTGTGTTGAAGTTTCTTTGGAATCTGGAACACATATAGCTCCTTGATTAGGTCTCCATCTTTACTCCTAAAATGTCCAGTTGTCAGATAGTGCCGTAGCATGTCTGTGAATAGCTATTGGTGTAAGCTAGATGGTATCTTATTTTCAAATTTCAAGAAAAAAAGAGTGTGCATCAGAATCACTTCGTGTTCCCAGGGCAAACACTTGAAATGCAAACCAGCCACAAACTGATTATTTTTAAACAAATGAGGTAGTTAAATAGATAAGGCATACATCCTAACAATATAAACGATGCATCTTTGTAATCATTCTGCATTGTTTTGGTTGGCATGGAATTGGACTTCATGAATTATTCACTGAGTACAGTTTAACACCCTCATTATTTTTGGTGCTCCAGGTTAGTCAATAGTGTCAACTTTCTACCTTAATAATGACAAGAATAATGGCTTGGCAGTGTATCTGTTTGCATTAGTCTTGTGTTATTGTTTGCTGAAATAAAGCCCAATGAGTTTGGAGAGAAATACCTCTATACAATGGGCACAGTTGAAAAATGTTACATTTCATAGTTCTGGCATGGGAAACTTTATTTGTGTAGAAGATTTAACCATATAATGAATCTGATTAATACTAAATCATATTTTTATTGTCTTATTGTTTAGTCTGCAAAAATGAGATTTTCTAACATTTGGGTGTTTGTCTTTGTTTCTCGTTTATTATGAAAGTACTAGAGCTAAGTGTATTGTAGATGACTATTGTGCAAACTTTTGTGGTCTGGTTGCTGTAGTCTTGTAATGGTTATTTTATTTTATTTTGTTTGATGTCTTGGGAAGATGCAACAGACATTTTGTAAATTACATGTTAGATTAGAATTGTTTATAGTCTATGAAACAGGCAAAACATGACTTTATGAGTTGAATGGCTGTGGTATGGCAGATTGCTCTTTTTGGCAAAGAAAGAAAGTAAAAGGGAGTAAAATACTGGTGACATGAGGCCAGTGTCCAGTGCTTCCACTGCCTGAACAAATTGAAGAAAAAGTAAGGGGACAATAGTAAAAAAGAGGAGCAAAGTTTGCCTAGAGGCACAAAGTGCCAGACTGCTGTTGTGAGTTTTTTCAAGGACAACGTAAGTCAGCTAGCAAGAGCGAGGACATAGGCACATAAAGACAGCACAGTAGAGGGGTGTTCTATTAATTCTGGAGCAGTTGAAACAAAGCAGTCCGGGGGAGCAAGCAGCAATCTTGGCTGACTGTGCGAGTAGGCAGAGAGCTTTATCCTGCACTGATGTTCCTCAGTCAGCAGGGAGGGATCAAGCACAGATAGAGCACAGTTTTAAACAAAGAAAAAAGAATGTCGTGTGGTAGAGAAGACATCAAGGAGGTCTGAGGTCCAACAGAAGAGAGTCCAAAGACAGCTGCTGTGGACAATGTTGGTGAGTATGATGAACACCACAGTTTGTGGGTGGTATATCTTTAACATTTTGAGCAATTTGTAGCTTGCATCTGCATTCAACAGACAAAGCATTTCAGCCCTGGTGACAGTGATAGGCCTGAAGACATATGTACTGCAATTTGATGGTGCTGGAGCTGCACATGCTACTACTACTGCAGCAATAACATTTTTTTTGACTCCATGAGTGACAGAGCAATATCAGTTCCAGCAGCAACATCAAAGAAGGAGAGTCGGTAGCTCATTTTGTTGCTGCTGTAAGGAAGTTGTCAGACCCTTGTCAGTTTGAACAACCATCAGGTCAGTGGTTCCCAAACATTTTCACTGCACGACCACATTTTCTGATGTACTGTTTCCCACTACACCATACACCAAGGAAGTTGTCAGTGAAAACCAGTGTCCTCTATATAGTGTGACCTCACATGCACTGTATATACATCATGCCACAAGGCATGATCTGTTGACCTGTTATTTTGCAAATATTTCACAATCAACATACAAAAAGGCTTATTTTGTTATAAACAGTTGCTGTTTGATATCACAGTGGCACTTGCCCTGTTCAAGAGACCATGGATTTCACTCTGAAGGGACTGAATGGAGTTCAGAGCTATTTGGACAACATCCTTGTTACAGGAAAGGAGCAAGAGGATGGCTCAAAATTTGGAAGTTGTCTTGTAGTGTTGGAAGCCCATGAACTGAGAGTATATCAAAACAAATGCAAGTTTTTCAAATGTCCTTGGATATGTAATTGCTGCTGATGGAGAAAAAGAAGATCGTTCTTCAAGTGCCAGCACCAGAAAACGTATCCCAGTTATATTCATTTTTAGGACTGCTTAATTACTATGGTAACTTTCTGCTTTGTCTGGAGATAGTTTGGCAACATTACAGGAACACTTACAAGCAAAAAAAAAAAAAAGGCAATGGATTAGAGAGTGTGATTGTGTAGTAAAGGGAGCAAGGAAACTGGTTATGTTGTTAGGATAAGCAAGCAAGCCAGGCCTCGTGAGCACAGAGGGTGTCTGGGTAGGCAGCATGCAGGCTGTCTGCTGTGACATAGACACACTCGCCCTGCCATGCATGTCTCAGGACACATGCCCCTATCCAACCCCCTCCCTCCCTTGCCTTTTATGGAAGCTGGTATTTCCTAACCTGTAAAGACCACCCCTCACAGTCACCCTGACCCTCTTTCCTTATATGGAGTTGTTTTTCCCAAAGTGTTAGGGAAACTAGTTGAAACCAGTAAACAAGCTGCCTGTGTACATAAGCAATTGCCATGCTATTTCCATTTTGAAGCTGATATTGTTTTGTTCAGTGTTCCCAGTACTGGTATTGTAAATAAACCTCTTCAGTGTTTCCTGTATTGCCTGATCCTTCTTGGAGGGACCTTTCCAGACTTACAATATCAACTGAAGTTCATATGCACTTTGCTGTTTCACTAGCACTTCAATTGGTTTCATGAGTCCTCCTATAGAGTGGGCGTAGGTCTTTCCCATAATGTTCCTAATGGCATGGAGAACCCAATTGCTTTTGCACCACTAATACTCCCCTTTCCTACCCAATACTCAGCATTATCTTCAGGATTTGGAAATCCCATACCTATTTATATGGTAGAACTTTTACCTTCCTGAGGGATCATTTCCAGTTACTTTCAGTTTCTGGACAAAAACAATGGAATTCTGTTAGCTGCTACTCATACGCAATGATGGGCGTTGCTACTTTCAGCTTACTTCGGTGCTATTACCTTCTGTAAAGAGACTCAATATGGCAGTGTGAATGGGCTGTCCTGCTTGCCTTGTCTAACCTCCTGTCAACCTAAAGAAACTTAAGGCAAAGTGTTCTTATGCAGTTTGATGGATACATTATGCATTATTAGCAAAAACATAAAAAATGAAAGCAGTAAGGATGGTGGTCTTTCTCTTGATTAGGGACCAGTGCTGAAAGATACAATGTGGAAGGAAAAGAATCTACATTTTACACAGTTCATGTGATGACAACTTGAATTATTGATCACTCAAGGTTCTATCTAATGGGAAATCTGAATGATTATTCCAAAATCGCTTTAATCTCAAGTTCTGAGATATCTTCACGAAGCTCATTTTGGCATTGTAAGAATGAATGCTATACCCTGGAATCAGGTCTGGTGGCTGGAGCGTGACAAAGATATTGAAAGGAAGGCTAAAAGCTGCTCTCCTGGTCAGCAAATTCAGCATGATGCTGACCGAGGTCATCTACACCTCTGGTCACAGCCTCAGACTCCTTGGACATTTATTCACTTGGATTTTGCTTGACCTTTAGATGGTTTTATGTTTTAGTTATGATTAACACCCATTTGACATGGCCAGAAGTTTTCAGAATGACTTACGGTATAGTTCAAGGGACTGTTGGTCAGCTTCATATTTTGTTTAAACAAATTTGGTTTACCAATACAGTTGATGAGTGACAACAGATAGCTTCAAATGGGGCCCGTTAAGCATATTGTACTCTATACCATCCTGCTACAAACAGACTAGTAGAACACTTTGTGGAAATACTGAAGCATGCCTGAAGAGTTAGCAAATCTATTTTAAGTCATCAGCAGAAACTGGACAATTTCTTGCTTGGCTACAGGAACATGCCATGTGCTACTACCTGGAAGTCCCCTGCAGCATTTTTCTTAAGAGAGAAAAAAACCCAAGGAGTCCTGTGGCACTTAAAGACTAACTCATTTATTTATTGTATCAGCTTTTGGGGGAGAAAATCTCATCTGATGAAGTGGGATTTTCTCCCATGAAAGCTCATGCAATAAATAAATGTGTTAGTCTTTAAGTGCCACAGGACTCCTTGTTTGTTTTACTGAATTAGACTAACATGGCTGCCCCTTTGGAACTTCTTATGAAATTTTTGTGCACTGTTTCGGACCTGCCACATTCTGATATTGCCTCATTTGTAGCCAAAACCCAGACCATGCAAATTGATTGACAAGATGATACTCATTATTCTTTTCAAGCAGAAGATTTAGTGTGGACTTACAACTATGGTTGTGTAGTGAAAGGCAGACCTGCAGAACATGTACAATGCATGTGACCTGTTTTGTTAGTGGTAATACTATCTAATGGAGATAACATATGGAACTGTTGCAGCCTCAACAAGTAATAGAGTCCATGCACCCAGTAGGACCTTCTGTTCCTCCAGCTGAACAGCCAGGTTTCCATTACAACTCCTCATTTCAGTGATTTGGTAAATGAAACTTTGTTACCAGATCCAGTTAATTTCTTACCATTGACTTTTCCTGTTGTTATGTTTTCACTGCTGCACCTCCTTCACCAAATTATGTCGACAGACTGTGAAAACCGGTAGTGAATCTGAGCTTATAAGGTGGTTAATTAGAGAATTGCTATTGCAAGGCAGAATAATCCCTTGCAATTTGAGAATCTGTGGAAGTATATCTGCAACTTTTAGTTAAGTGATATAGTATTTCATGTTAGCCACACTGCATGGTTTGCCCCCAGGGTATGATCTGTGTAACTTTCCTGTTCATGTTTACAGTATAATTGTGAGGTTTAATGCAAAATATGCCATGCAGGGTTCCTTTTTTGAATGTTCACAACATGCTCTGCATTATTTTTAGGTTGTCATATTTCCTGAAGAGTCATGTACATGTACAGATATGAAACATGTTCCCACATATTTCACATGGCTTAGGGGAGAAGCAGATGGTTAGAGCAGTCTCCCAACACATAAACAGAAAGGATGTATCACAAAGGCTATGCTAACTGCTGACTTTGGCCAAAGAGAAAAAAGATCAACCGCAACCCAGGGAGTTTGGAAACAAGAACACACTTGAAATTGTGAGTGGGTTTTTGACACAGAATTTCCATATTTGAAACAACTTCAAGGGACTGAACCTATCCACAAGGCCAGAAGGGCAAAGACCAGCTGAAAACCACCACTGACCAGGGATGTGGGTCACATGGAAAACAGAGTGAATAATAAACCTTATGTTAGAATGAAGCTTATATTTTAATTGCTAGTGATTAATTCCTGGCTGCTTTATTAAATAATTGTGCATTGATTTGCTATAAAGAATCATAAACTCATAAAAACTGGACAGTGCCATGACCCGTCATTGAGTCCAGTCCCCTGCATTCATGGCAGGATCACGTACCCTCTTAAATTATCCCTGACAGGTGTTTGTCTAACCTGCTCCTAAAAATCTCCAATGTAGGTGATTCCACAACCTGTGGAGGCAACGTATTCCAGTGTTTAATTACCCTGACAGTTAGGAGTTTTTTCCTAATGTCTAAGCTGAACCTCCCTTGCTGTAATTTAAGCCTGTTGCTTGTCCTATCATCTGTTTCAGGAGAATAATTTGTCTTCTTCTTCCACATAACAACCTTTTAGGTATTTGAAAACTGTCATCATATCCTTTCTCAGACTCCTTTTTTCTAGACTAAACAAACTCAGCTCTTTCAATCTTCCTTCAAAGGTCAAACGTTCCAGACCTCTAATCATTTTTGTTGCCTTTCTCTGGACTTTCTCCAGTTTCTCCACATCCTTTTTGAAATGAGGCACCCAAAACTGGACACAGTACTCAAGCTGAGGCCTCATCAGTGCAGAGTAGAGGGGAAGAATCACTTTTCGTGTCTTACTCACAATACTCCTGTTAATACACCCCGGAATGGCATTTGCTTTTTTTGCAACTCTATTAGACTGCTGACTCATATTTAGCTTGTGATCCGCTATTACATTCAGATCCTTTTCTGCAGTACTCCTTCCTAGGCAGTCACTGCCCACTGCGTATGTGTGCAATGGGTTGTTCAAACCTAAGTGGAGCATTCAGCACGTATCTTTATTGAATTTCATTCTATTTATCTCTGACCATTTCACCAATTTGTCCAAATCATTTTGATTTGTGATCCTATCCTTCAAAGAACTCCCAGCCCCTCCCAGCTTGGTATCTTCTGCAAACTTTATAAGTTTGCTCTCTTTGCCATCATCCAAGTCAATGATAAAAATGATAAAAACAGATCCAGGAGATATCCCTGCAGCACCCCTCTCGTTATAGTCTTCCAGCCTGAATGTGAAGCAATGATAACTATTCTCTGGGAGTGATTATCCAGCCACTTTTTCACCCATCTTATAGTAGCTCCATCTAGTTTGTAGCTCCCCAGTTTATTAATAAGAATGTGACACGAGACTATCAAATGCCTTACTAAAGTCTAGATGCACCACATCTACCACTTCCCCTCTATCCACAAGGCTCATTACCACATCATAGAAAGCTATCAAGTTGGTTTGACATGATTTTTTTTTTGACAAATCCATGCTTATTAGCCCTAAGCACCTTATTCTCTTCTAGATATTTGCAAATCAACTCCTTAATTATCTGCTCCATCATTTTTCCCAGTACAGAGGCTAAAGTTACTGGTCTATAATTCTCTGGATTGCTCTTATTTCCCCTTTTGTAGATGGGCACTGTATTTTCCCTTTTCCAGTCCTCTGGGACCTCACCTGTCTTCCACGATTTTTAAAAAGATAATAGTTAATGGCTCAGATAGCTCCTGAATCAGCTCGTTGAGTATTCTTGATTATTATGTGGGAGGGGGTTCCACTTCATCAGGCACTTTGGCAGGGGTGGAGGGAGCTTGCAGGGTGGGATGAGGGTGAATTCAGGGGATTCAAACTCTGGAAGGTGGTGCATGGAGGGAGGGTGGGGTCGGGTTGCCTGTTATAATGTGATTCTTTTCACATTGTAGCAAGTGATTTGACTTCACCCTCCCTCTGTGTGCTGTTTCCTAGAGCTTGAATCCTTACAAATGCTCTGATTTGCTGTTGCAGTATGACCTGATCCCATGCCTTACACTCCCCTGCATTTATTTTCATCCAATTCTGTAAGCTCTCCCTCTTCAAAGCATCTGACGAAGTGGGATATTCTCCCACAAAAGCTCATGCGATAAGTAAATCTGTTAGTCTTTAAGTGCCACTAGACTCCTTGCTTTTTTTGCTTTACTAGGCTAACACGGCTGCCCCTTTGGAACCTGAATATTCTATGGTGCATATCATCAGGCCTCGGAGACTTGAAGACATTTAACTTGTCCAAGTAATTTTTAACTCCCTCTTTCCCTCTTTCAGCTTCTGACCCTGTCTCATTCCTATTGTCCTCCTCTACATTGGACATCCAGTCTCCACCAAGCCTCTCAGTGAACATTGAAAGAAAGAAATTATTTAGTTCTTCTGCCATTTCCGCATTTTCATTTATTGTTTTACCTTTTTTGTTGAGTAAGGGTCCTATGCTGTCCTATACTTACTAAGAAGCCTATTCCAATCAATAAACGAGCATTTGTTTTGTTTAAAGCTCTGCACTTTAGAGAGGGTGAATGAGCAACAACTGGGTGCATTAGAGTTTCTTTGAGAAACTGGTGAGCTGGAGTCTATGGCTGTGTTCACACACAGAGGGCTTGTTTCGAAACAAGAGGTTTTGAAACAAGCTGTTTTGAAATAAATGGTTATTTTGAAACACCTTATTTCCAAAGACAAAAAAGGTGTCTTGGAAATAAGGGAGCGAAATAGCATGTCCACAGTGTGGACATGCTATTTCGCTTGGGGAGGGGACTGCAGACACCCATGGGGTGAAGCAGAGCGGCACCTCACCCCGCGGGTGCCTGCAGCCCCCTCTGCTGGCCAGGGGACACCCCTCAGCACCCTGGCCAGGGTGCTGAGGGTTCCCTGGCCAGGGTGCTGAGGGGGCAGCCCTTCCTCCTAGGGTGCTTAGCACCCTGGGAGGAAGGTCACATGTTGTTTCGGAACACTTTGTTCCGAAACAACATGTCCGCACAGGGCTGTTTCGAAACCACTGGTTTCGAAACAACCCAGTTTCAAAACCAAATGAGGTTTTAGCCATTCTGAAACAACGGCAGCCATTTCGAAACAAGTGGTTTGATTGTTTCAAAATGGCTGTGCGTCGTGTGGCCATGGCAGTTCTTATTTCGAAACAACCTCTGTTGTTGCGAAATAAGTGTGTGTGAACATACCCTTTGATCTCTTTGTGTGTGTGTGTGTGTGTGTGTGTGTGTGTGTGTGTGTGTGTGCGTGTGCATGTGCACATTTGTGCTTACTGTATTGAGTACAATGATACTGTGATCTGAGTTGGTATCGTCATTTAAAAAACTCCTGATGAAAGGGAAGCTGCTAATGATGATGAACGAAATTAGGTTTTTTGCACCTGCCTATTTGGGTTACCAGATTTAAGCCATGGATGAATTTTCCCTGTACATATTCTGTTTAGAAACACTTCTCACATCTTATACTTTTCCCTTCTCTGCAGCACAGGGGACTGAAATCTCCATTGCACAGTTGCTGACACTCTTGGACATGCAACTTCATCTAAGCTGCATTAATGATACTGTTTTACTGTTTTCTTCATTACCAATAATATGACATGTTAAGAAGATTTTTTCCCCCTCAGAGTTCACTTTCCCCTAAACATGTTCCTCTCCTGAAATCATTTGAGGTCTCTTTGGAGATTATGGAAAGTACTGAGATGGAAAAGAAATGATCGAGTTGTTTCATTTGGGATTATGATTGAAGATGGGGAAGCACCTGTTGATTAATTAGAAACATGCTCCTGTTCAAAGAGTTGGGAGAAAAAAGCAAGGGAAGAGCAAGATGGGAAATGTACAATCTAGAAGCAACATTTCAGCCTGGTAGCGTATAAAGACAATTTCAGAGCTACACCACAAGCTTTAGTGTATGTGACATCACTGCTCCTTGTATTTTGGCAAAATGGGGTATGACAAGCACATTTGCTAATGATGACCAGCATGACCAAGTTCTTCAGTGTTACAACTTTTAGCTGTGAGCTGTGAAAAGCAGATATCACGGGAAGATTTTTCTTTTTTTGCTGGTGCAGTAGTTCATGAAATTACAATGAGATAAGTGATTTTCTCCCTCCTCTTCTCATTCCAGGGATAATGAAAAGAGAAATTTCACGTGCTATGTATTTTCTTCCTCCCTCTTGTCCGTTCCACTCATGTGTATTGGAATTAAGTATTTAATTGCCACTGTGAATAGTGTGACACAAGGGAATGGGGAATGATAAAATAGTGACTGTGTTTTATGTAAACATTATGTTGAAATCATTAGCTTCATCCACAAATCTGGGTGCTGTCTTCTCGGAACAAGGAGTGATAGCAAACTGGAAAGATAAGGAGCACACATTGTAGATGCTGAAGAAAATTATTTCAACTGCTCTGAACTTCCAGCTGTTTTGTGGCTAGTTCTTTCTTAAACCCCTGACAATACTTCCATTGGCTAAGGGCTAAGGGCTCAGAATCAGTGCAAAGAACAATGAGAAGAAAAAGTGGGTGGGTTTGAAAACCATTTGATGGTGGCTTTTCTCATTGGACCAGGGCCGTGTTGCAGTTGAGTAGATGACTGAATCTCCAATAAGACTTGCATAGCTGCACCAAAATGACAAAAAGGAATTGTTTATCAGAGGTCTTTGTTTATAATCATGCTAATTATACCTAGTTTGTATAATCAATAGAGCACAAAGCACCTTACAAAGGAGAGCAGTGTCATTATATCCGTTTTACAGATGGGGAAAACTGATTCAGAGACATGAGGGGACTTGCTGAAGATCACCCACTAAGCCAATGGCAAACTGGGCGTGAACCCCAGTCTCCTAATCCATTGTTCTAGCTATGAAGCCACATCGTCACTTGTTACTCTTTTCCATCTCAGCACTCAGCTGCATACTTCATTGCAGTAAAATGTTCCTTTCACTGGGTTCTTAAAAGAACATAGCTGGCATTAGGCATAAGCAAACCAGTGATTGCTTTTGACCCTGAGCAGTTTAAGGGATTCCCCTATCTGCTTTTTATTATATGCTGCATATGGGGAAACCAGGCTGCCCTTCTGAGACCCTTTTCCAGTCTCCCAAGTGCCCTCCCCTGGCTTTTAGGCAGCAGATCAAGACCCCTGCTTTTGTCTGGGGAGAGATCCTATAAGCTAACCAATCTCCAATTGGATCTCTGGGTTATCCTTCTGTGACATGGTGCGCCCCCTCATCCCCCTATAATGTGATTGGTGTATCTCTGCTATTCATCCTTACAGTGTATCTGTGTATGGTCTAGTGCAAAGTATGTCATGTCAAGTGTTTTTGGAAAGCTCATGGTATGCTCTACTGTTACAGTAAAGTGGCCTGCAACATTGTACATGTGTACAGATATGATATTCCATTGTCATGATGCCAGTTGAAACAGAGAGGTGTATTTCCACACCCTGGAGAGGCATGTGTAAAAGAATGATTCAGCTTGAGTACTTTGCCTCGAGAGGAAAGAGTCACCTGACTGCCGAAGAGATTTGAGTAGAGAAAAAACACACTTTCAATCAGATAAGGCTCTTCCCATTGATACCATCTCTAAGAAACATAAAGGATTGACACCTATCACTGAACAGCAGCTGGCTAAAGACCATCATAGTGAGGCCTGTGTGGTAAGCTGAACATGGCCAAAAAAATTATCTGAATTTAGAATGTGCGTTATCATTTCTTTGATTGTGATTATCTCCTTGACTGAATCGGTTTGATTTTGCATTGATTTGACTTAGATTCTCTTGAAACCATATTGTAATCAATAAACGTATATTTGTTTTGCCTGAAGCAGTACAATGTTGGATCTGTACGTGTGTAAGAGCTCACTGGGAGCAAGGCTGGTGAATATTAATATTTGTTATCTTGTTAGATAAGTGTTTCCACAAGTTGGGCAAGTGTTTGCACTGAGCTTGCAGTGTTTGGTGAGGTACGTTGAATCCTGCAAAATGGAAGCTCCCAGAGTTGCACCTCCAGCTGGAAGTATTTGCTGAGGGACTATCCCATGAGTGCCTAGCGAGATTGCTCTACCATTGGTTTAGTGACCAATCATACACAGTTGGCTAGGTGTGAGCTGACCTAAGAATGGGGGCTCACACAAAAGGGCAGGGCAATTTGGAGCCCTGGAGTGGAGAATTGGGGTGGTGCAGCAGCATAACATTGCTGGAGGGGAACATTACACTCCCCTTCCCCTAGTTGCCAACCATGTTGCTTAGCAGCTCCAATGCATTTGGCACCTGTCAGAGTTTCTCTCTGGGAGCCTGTGGACCATGTGCAGAGAAACAAGAGACGTGCCTCTAGCACAATCTGGTTAATTCTACCAAAACATGCCTAGAGAAGTGAATTTAAAATGACAGCACCTGCACGTGTAATGTCTGACTGAGGCTTGGCACCTTCCTTCTGCCAAGGAGTAGGTCTGACTTAGCTCTGGTTCTCCTCCATCCCTATGGGCATAAAGAGAAAGTCTTTGTGCTGCCCTCAATCTTTGTGTCTGCTCTGGGCTGCTGACAACTCCCTCTCTATGGGGCTGATTCTATAATGGTGTCTTTAGGCCCCCCAAGTCTCACCCTCAATAAAAAGCTTTGTTTCCAGGGTTGGACCTGAAGAGATCTTCTTCCTACCAGCTAGTGGCATGACTATTGTGTTAGAGGGGATGTGCCTTATGTATACCTTTGTTTTACTTTTCCTGCTTGCTTTCTTTAACAACCCCTTTTGATCTAGCTGTGCATCCAGGCAGGGTAGTAATAATAGCATGCAGACACTCTGAGGGACATATGATATTTATAAGAGTCAATACAACTATTTCCCAGTTATGTACACAGAAGAAAAGGGCTAGTCTTTCTAGAGGCCCAACTGAAAGCCTGTGATGGAGTGGGCTAGGCCCAGAGACCCTCTGCTGGAGGCCTAAGGGTCAGCCACACCCATAGCAAGAAAGGAGAAGTTGAGGAGTCCACCAGGCCACCTAGAATGGCTTGCAGAGGAAGCAGCCAATCAGAGAGGCTGCTGGGAGCAGCCAATCAGAGCCCAGGAGAGCCATATAAAATGGAGCCACAATGCAGTCCATAGTCAGTTTCTTGCTGGAGGGTCATGGTGCAGCTGGTGGGCTGCAAGGCATGGCAGTGCTCTGGACAGTTGGTGCTAGCAGAGACTGGGCTGTGTGAAAGAGCTCCTGCTAGGCCTGCACCTAGAAGAGCCCTGAGGTAAGTGTGGGCAAGTGGTCCAAGAACTGAAATCCCCCTGGTTTTTTTTAAAGGGACATGGCATTTGGCTGCTATTCTTAGGGTGCTGGGGTTGGGACCTGGAGTAGTGGCTGGATCTGAGTCTCTCCCCTGTGGATTGCTTCCATTACAATGGGAGAGTAATTTAAATCCCTAAAAGAGGCTCTGAACTACTTAGTGACCTTTCTGGAAAACTGGGCCTAGAGAGTGAAACCATTGCTTCCAGGGAGGAATCCCTGTGAGTATGGCTTGATACTGGGGCTGTGTAAACATTACATGCCTGTCTGGCTGGAAGGGTCATTTGAGAGAGGGGGTGCTGTGCTGCCCAATATCATTTTACTGTTGAACCTTTAGAGCCCTGCTGGGGGTGGAGTAATAGCCAGTGTTTTAAGTAAGCTGTAAGTGGGACACAAGTCACTTTGATGGGGTCAGGTGAGTGCTGAGAGGGGCAGCACAGGTTGTATCAGCTTCTGTTGGCATCTCTGGGCCCATTGAGGTTTTGTTGCTGTGCCTGGGAACAGCATTTGGTCTGGATTAATTAACAGTGCATGACCTGCAGAGCCTGGGTTGAGTCTCCAGACCAAGCAGTGAGGAAAATATATCTTAACTTGTAACTGGGGCAGATATGGGTATGAAGCAGTGTAAATGAGCTTCCAATGCCTCTTTGTAGCCTGGATTGTCACTGGAGATCTACACTCCTCGCCCTGACTTGAACGGGTGTGGGGGTGTGTGTGTGGGGGTGTGAGAGAGAGAGAGAGTCACTTGGTTCTTAAAAGGATAAATGTAAAAAAAGCTTCTGTATGGCATCATACTGACACCCATCTGGGACATCAATAAGACATAAATCATCAGATCCACCACTCAGCCCACTGCCACTTGACTTAAACAGGTAAGTGACAGTGGTTGCTTGTCACCCTCTCTGCGGACCAGCACTCAGGCTGGGGCACTTTGTTGGAGCAAAGATCAGCGAATGTACAGAGGCATTTTTCAGCACTCAGCCAAGAGTCCAAGCTGCTGTCTGTTATTGGGTTGGGCTAGGAATTATTTTGCTTGATGCTTTCAGCTGTTCTCCATCCTTTACAAGAACTTAAACTAACCAGGCAACCTGGGAAAGGGAGGTGGAAGACTGGACTTGTGAAGTAAACTTCACCCTGAGAGTTGTCCCTCTGAATATGCTGGGCCATGTCTGCAAAAGAACCAGAAACCTGGATCTATCTTAGAGCTGTGGCTATAGAGAAATCTAGCTATTTATCAACAGCTCAAGATCACTGGCATAAGGAGTGTTCTGGTATGACCTGTCTAAGATCTTCTGTCCAGTGACCAATTTTGTTTGGTCAGCAATGCAACCTTTTCTTGATTGACATGTTTATATAGCTTTTGGGGGTGTATGAGGGAGGTAGTGACTGTGGGTCACATAACTTTGTGGACACGTCAAAAGGTCTCCATGCACAGATGAAAGGACCAGTCATCCAGAAATTTGACTCGATGGCCTCAGGTTTGTGGGATAGCTAATAAGGGCCATGACTTTTGGGGTGCTTGAATCACCCACTGTGGGTGCTTAAACATATAACCTGAGACTTGGGCAATCCAGGAAAAGTCAAGCTTTTGTGTTGACTTTCTCTTTTGCCAGCCACAGAAACAGATGGGCTGTGATTCCTGACATGAACTCCCAGGGACAAAGTTCCTGTTTAAGGCACTCTTGGTAACATGGGCATGGTGAGACTGAGGAACCTTGTCCTGGGGCTGCACATGGCTTCTTCTGTCCATTCCCATCTTCCCCACCACTGGCTCCATGTCCTCGCCTCTGGTTCTCAGGCTTTTCATTCCAGCCATTTCCAGGTCCTTCCACAGTATCCCCCTCCTTGTTCCACTTCTCCCCTAATCGTCATTTAATCTGTCACACCCTCACCTCCTTCCCAAGGCCACTGGTGCCCAGTTCCATTCTCCCCAGATCCTCGTCTAACTCCAGGCTATGCTGATCTTCCCCTCCTCCCTCCCCCCGCAACACATACCAGTTCTCGGTCCCCTGTCCATTTTACTCCATGGCACTCTTTGCCCAGTGGTCTTGCTCCAACTCCCAGTTTCTCTGTGCTCTGTCTCAGTCATGTTATCCTCTGCCCTGGCTCTCTATCCCAGCCTACTCCACCTACTCACCTGCTTCAACACATGGGGCTGCTAGAATGTTATGCCCATGTCTCTCTTAACTAATTTTTTCTCTGGTCTCATTTTCAGCAGCAGTTGAACCATTTTTGCCTAAAAAATTGTAGAAAACCTCAGTTTGAGGCAGCTATCCAACAAGAGAAACTTTAACCCAGGCACTTTCAAATTGTGTGTATTTTAAATTGTCCTGTTCTCAGGTGCCTCTGAGCAACCTGAATTGGATGTGGTGCTACCATCCTCCCCTCTAGTGTTGATAACATTTATCTTATTTGGTAATATGAATTAAATGGGTGCAGTATGGAATGAACTAGGCTTTTGCTAGCAATGTAAAAGGTGTTAGTTGAGGGAAGGTCCTCGTTTCAGCCCCAAATATTTGATTTCAGTATTCCTGTGCATGGCATGATTGGTCCAGCCCAGATGTTTAACCAGTTCAGTGATGGCAATGGAGGAGCATATTCTACTTTTGGTAGCAGGCATATTAATCACATGCTAGATATTGATATCAGTGCATGGGCCATATTGAATAAGTCCAGCATGACTCTGAACTGATGCAACATGGTTGTTTTTTCTTTTACCCAAAGGAAGCTAGAAATGGCAGTGTCACAAGGACTTGAGGTGGTGAAAGCCATGGTGCACTGAGGTGACAGTCTCCCTATCCTTTAGGCCAGTGGCTTTCAAATTATGGGTTAGGACCCAAATAATAGGTCACAGATGCTCAGGTATTGGGGTCACAGCAACCCTTGCTGTAGCCACCCCAAGAATGGAGTGCATTGCTCAATGATTCAAAGGGGTAGCTGCATTCATCTAGTTCAGCAAAACAAAGGAGGAGTCAGGTGGCACTTTCAAAGACTAACAAATTTATCGCATGAGCTTTTATGGGAGAAAAATCCCACTTTGTGAGATGCTTTGACAAAGTGGGATTTTTCTCCTGCAAAAGCTGAAGTGATAAATAATTTTAGTCTTTGAAAGTGTCACAGAATTACTTGTTTGGGTTTTTGACCCAAATGTAATGTTGGGTCATAGGCATAGACTTTTTTTTTGTTAATTGAGTCTCCAGGAAAAATGTTTGAAAATCACTGCTTTAGGCTGCAAACACCATCTAACCCTTGTGATGAGCTATTTGCCTTTCATATCAGAAGACTCTGTGGAGCAGAGGCAGTCCATGAGGCATGTAATGGGATAGGGCAAATACCATGGAAAGTCTGGGGCGCACAATCTTAAATATCTAATGCTCAAATATATGTAACAGTGCTAGCTTCTGGGTCACACTCAAAGATCACAGACTCTACTGATCCATGTGGCAGTTTTCATATGTTGTATCATTATAATTCAATAGTTGAGTATACTGTAACTTGTAATACAAAGCAGAAAATTATGACTGCAGCATAGTTGAAATGTTAACCTTGTTCAGAATCACAAATCCTTAGAATACAATCAACCTATGAGTAGTCTCTTCACAAACTTCTGAAGGTCACTTATTCTCTAAGCTGAACTCTTCTGCAGTTTTCCCTTTAACTACAGCAGTGTCAGTCATTGGTGGCTTGGTTAGGGGAAACTTGAGAGAGAGTTCTTGTGCTTTTATTAACAAGGGCAGATCAGGAATGAACTTCATCCATCATAGACCTTATGCTGCACAGACGTTCAAAGCTTTTGCTGGAAGCTGTAACATTTTAATTGTTTCCAAGTGATTGATGACTCAGCCAGATTTCACCATGTCTTGTATTGAATGGCAGATGAGATGGGTGGACTGGACAGCTACCTGTTCTATTCATTCTCTCCAACATCTGGTATTGGACACTAGGCTATGTTGGCCATACTGGGTCAGAACAATGGTCCTGTTTGAGTCTGCCTATGTGCATAGTCCTCACATTCTGTTCCTTTTCTAACATATTGGAACCAAAGTTTCTCACCTCTATGGGAGCTGTGTCCTGTAGTCTCAAATGCTTTCACTGAGAAATAGGAGTCATTCCTTGGGACATCAGTTGTTGATCTGGCTTAATATGGAGAAGGCAGGACAATATTTTGATACTCTTCTTCCACTTTTTTCCCTTGGTGCATTGGCTGTGTTTTCTTGGAAGACCAAAATGTATTTCAGACATTGCCTGTCTCCATAGATCTCTTGGGAGCACCTTTCTTTGACCCCAGAAAGAAGTAAAATAGATCTTATCTGCATTTGTTGTTTTAAAATGCAGGAACTTACCTTTTGTAAGTGGTTTTTTTGTTTTTTTTTTTGCCCAGTGTTTAGTGAACTTCTATTGTGTGCTCCAGATCTGCTTCTAGCACCCAACTCATCATGTGTGCCAGTGCACTTGGAGAGGGGCATCTAGTATTGCTATAGCACCAAGTCACACTGTGCCATGTTCACACTCTTCCTCTCATGGAAGAAGACAGTCACCTCAAAGACTACAGTCTGAACACAAGATGAGAGGCTATAGCACAGAAATAGGTGGGGTAGGGCAGGGCAAGGTAATATTCCTGCTTAGTAAAGTAAGCAGTAGTTACAGAATGTTGGCTGGCGAGGGAGGCAAGATGGATTTTAGGTCTGCAGTTCTGATTTATGCTCTGCAAAATTGCATGGAGAGAAACATTTTTGCTTTTCAAAGCCCAAAACTACTAACTGGGGTATGGAATTATTTTAGTCGGCTTCTGTACCAAGTGACTAGAGGATAGCTAATGAGACACTAGAGCTTTTTTAAAAAAAAAAGCTCAACAGGTCACCCTGGCAATCAGACCGGTAAGCCTAACTTCAGAACCAAGTAAATTGGCTGAAACTATAGTTAAGAACAGCATTTTCAGATGGATAGATAAACACAACCCTTTGGAAGAATCCCCTTGTTTGTAAAGGGAAATCATGCCTCAATCTTAGAATTCTTGTGGGGCAGGGTCAAACATTGGGACAAGGGTGATCTAGTGGATAATAGTGCCTCTGAATTTCTAGAAAGGCTTTGGCAAAGTCCCTCACCAAAGGCTATTAAGCAAACCAAGCAGATGTGGGATAAAAGAAGACCCTCTCCTGCATCATTAACTCCTTAGGACATGGGAAAGAAAGGACTGGAATAAACTGTCAGCTTTCAGGAAGGTGAGGTGAATAGTGTCCCCCAGGTGTCCATACTGGGAACTGTGCCATAGCAAAGTTTGCAGACTACATAAAGACACTCAAGGTGGTTGAGGCCAAGGCAGAGTTATAAAGGGATCTCATCAAACTGGATGACAACAAAATGGCAGATGGAAATTCAGTGGTGATAAATGCAAAGTAATTCACATGGAGAAAATGTAACCCCAATTATCCATACAAAATGATGGGATCAAACTTGGCTGTTACCACTTAAAGATTTTTGGCTCTATTGTGCATAGGTCTCAGACATTCAGTTAGTGTACAGAGGCAATCAGGAAAGCCAGCAATGTTGAGCATCAATAGGAAAGGAATGGGGATGAGTAAAATATCACTATAGAAATCTATTATATACTCCCCTTGAATATGGCATGCAGTGGTCTTTGCCTCATCTCAAAGATGTATATAAGAAATGGGACAAATATGAGAGAAGAACAAATTCCTTCCATACAGGGATTAAAGACTGGGACAGGCCAGCTTGCAAAAGACAGCTAAGAGGGGAAATGATACAGGTCTATAAAGCCATGAATGATATGGTGAAAGTATGCAAGGATGTTTCTATTTACTCTTCTAGATAAAATAATAACCAGGGGTCAATCAGTAAAACCAGTAGGTAGCAGGTTTAAAACCCATAAAGGGAAGTATTCACAAAGTCACCTTGTGGAATTCATTGCTAGGAGTGTGGTGGAGGCCAAAAATATGTGGGTAAAACCTCCAAATTCAGAGGATGGGTACATCAATGGTAACTTGCAAAAATGGTCAGGGATGAGATTTCAATGCATGAGACTTACTGAAATGTTTTTTTCTAATCTGATGTGATGTGGTGCCTTTCCCATTGAGGAACCCCATCTATGTCAGTGGGAAGGGGAGGGAAACTTCAGCCAGATATGCCTTTCCTAGCCAGAGAACAGCCTGGATACCATACACTCTGTCAATGGTGCTTGCTGCTATGGCTCTTGTACCAGTTACAGCACTCTATGGAGAGACTTAGTTAAAGAGATTCCACTAATACAGCATCTAAAACTTGAAGCCCCTGAGATTTGAAAACCATTAATCATCTTGAATTAAGACAGTTAATCAAGTCTCAAACTGAAAAGATGGTCCCTGCAGCTTTTTACCTTGAGTATCTTTAGAAAATGATAGTTTCAGCTTTCCACTTGACTACCTCCATAAGCTAATTCATTTTCTTCAGAAGCAACTCAAGGTCAGCCATTATGATTCTGTCAGCTTTAAATGATGCTTTACCCCGCTCATGTTAAGCTTGAGTTCTGCTATTGTGATGGATACTGATAGTTTTGTTGTCAAGTATCTGTCATTGGGTACTTTGGTGTGAGGTTAACTAAGGGGAAAGAGCTAACATTGCAGACTTCAATTTATCTTCATTTAAAAAAACCAAATATTTCAGTCACTGAAGCTACCAAATGAAATATGTGCAATAATAAAGTTAATGTGGTTTGGGAATAGACTGAAGTCTTGGGTTATGGTCATGCTACCTCACTCTGAATACAGAGAAACTAACTTTAGCTAAATCTTCTCCACTATGTAATTTCTGTAATTAATTTCAAATTAAATCACTCTATAGTCCAATTTTGCCCATTTTGAGTCTCTTCTTTCTTTTTCATAAGTTCCTGCAACAGTGGTGAATATGAGCCAAAGTCTCCTCTCAGTTCCATCACATACCTTGGTTTTATTTGTCTAATTGGTATATTGGATGTGAGGACCACTATCTTAAGAACTGTTTGCTAAGTGTCTATAAGGTCAGTGTAGGTTGACTCTCAATACTACTGCTAGAGACTTTCCTCATAACCTGAAGAAAATATTTCCTAAAGGTAAACTTGGAAGGATTTATTAATAAATGTCAATTTCACCCTATGAACAAACCTATATATATGAAATTTACAGAACTTCCCCAAATTAATTCTGAGAATAGATTTTGGATTTTTTTCTAATTTTGATGTAAAAATCCACCATGATGCTTAGTAAGTTTTAATGGTCATTTACTTTCACTGGCAAACACTTATGCCTTGTAAACTAGACACATTTGGATTGTTAATATTAAGCCACTGGATCAGTTGCACATTTCTCTGCTAGACTGAAGACTCATTATTAAATAGCAACAGTCTCTCCCTCCCCCAGCACCATCTTTTAGACTGTAACCAAGTCACACGTTAGCCTTTTCCTTGTTCAGATTCAAGGTTCTCAGTCTAGCTTGAGTTTTCTAATCCTTCAGTCTATTCTTACGGCTGTTCTCTGAATCTCTCCAAAAACTGATCCCTACAGACCCCACTGAAAATAGAGATGTTCAATGATTTCTCCACTTAGTGAGGTTTAAAGAATGTATCAATTAATCAGATTTTTATTCACCTACTGTGTGACAGGTGAATTTTGTATCTTTCTAGATTTTGTTCAAAAACGAGGGTTTCTTTTGGTACAGCACAACAGTGAAAGTGTATTATAAGCATGAATACCTTGTAATCTCAAAAAAAACCCCAAACAAACGGGGGGGGGGTAAATTAATGGGGGAAGCTTTTTTCTTCAGCCATGAATGACATTTCCTTTTAATTCATTATTGACCAAGCTGTCATATCAGTCACTCCATCTAGTCAAGGTTTGATCTTAGGCTGAGAGGCCTATAGTCAGTCACCTGAATCAGTCTGTTCACCCCTTCTTAAAAACTGGCACAACTTTAGCCTTCTTCCAGTCTTTTGCAACTTCTCTAGTCAAGATTTGCTGCCAATCAGTTTTAACTTTGCTAATGAAAGGCACAATATTTTTAAGGCAGTGTTAGGCAGGGAGATTTTATTCCTCTTCCCAGGAATGAAGCAACACAATGCTGCTTTTGTGATTAGTGGTTGGGCATTTAGCAGAGGGGACTGTCCTGCATTCAGCCCACCATGCTACTGATGCAGAGGACCCACACTCCACTGCTGTGAGAGGAGGCCACACAACTCCAAGTACAGCACTTCGCACTGACCCCTGTGATCTACTCCTGCTCAGGCCCAAGGCTCCTGTGGGATACAACAGTGAGCCCCCAACTGTGCCTAATGGCTAGCAAGTGTCTACCCTGCCCACTGCCACATGGGAGCTACCCCACCTGTACCTCTAGGACACTTGCCACAGCCATTCACCACCCTGTGCCCAGCCAAGGGGGAGATAAAGACCAAGTAGACAGGATCAGACACAATGAAATGTTCACCTTCAGGGTGTCTGATTTATTCTTCCTCAAATCCCTTACAAATTTTCAGCTTTAGGCTCTGTCATTGATTGGGAGTGGTTGTTTCCTTTACTCACAGCCCAGCTGGAGGCTCCACCCAGGACAGATGCACACTTTTTGTGTTCTCCCCCTCTCCATTAGTTTTGTGGTGTCTTTTTAATCACAACTCTTTTCAGCACAGCAAGCTGCAAGACTCTCACCTCCTAGAACACTGCAACCCTACCTGTCCAGGTATACACGAAAATACCTGAGCAAGTCAGAGCTCTGAAGAGCATAATGTGCATGGAAGTAGGAGGGGAGGGAGAAGCTTACTTCTGTTTGACAAAACAGAACAAAAATAACTACATGAAATAATTGCCATCACATATGGAGCAGTGCTAAACCAGTCTGACCTCCCCATACCCTACCCCAGTACTGTAATTGCTTTGATCTCTCATCATACTCACTATTAATAGCTGGGAGGATCCCTTATCCCTACACAGTCAACAGAAACTAGTTGTAAAAGCCCCTCTCAACTCTCCCATAAATTGTTGCTGGGGATGGTCGCCCTGGCTAGAGCAGAGGGCATTGGACAAGGAAACCTCTTGAACTCCCTTCAAGTCTGATGAACCCATGTTGCACTTATTAATCCCCCTAAAGCTGGTGGGTCTTGCAAACTGTTATGAACATCCACAAAACTGGGGAGAAAAGTAATTGCAATTCAACTGGGCAGATACCCTCCACAGAATAATCCCAAACCAGAAGGGGTTATGGCTGCAGCCGTCCACCAGTTATGAAGAACACAGCAGGCTACATAATGAGGAGGCAGTGGGCACATCAGTGTCCAACCATGTGCATAGCTGTTGCCAACATGCCTTTGGCTATCCAAGGTATAAGCCACCATGCTCCATGAAATGCTAAGCTTGTTTCTGATTTTTGAAGTCCCTACCTCCCCTCCTTCAAATGCCAGTTGCCTCCATCCCATGGTATCATGAGCTTTTCCTTGTGTGTCTAATATTAGTGTTTAGAACCATCTTTTGTGGGTCACTAAGCATAGAAGAACAATAACTGACTCTTTGATGGACACTCATTTTAGTTGAAAAAATGATGTGGGTGCCATTGATTTGGGCATCATGTTCAGGAACTCTATTTGCTGGAGTCAAGGCATTACTTGTGAATTTGGTGATGGAAATCACTGAGGTAAATGTGTGGTGACAGCTTTGGCAGCTTGCACCACCAAGACCTGGACAGTGAACTCACTGTCAAGTTGACATGTGACTGATTACATGGGTGTTTGGATTCACTTGCCCTGCCTCTGTAGACCCCTTACAAACCTCTGATTTGCCTGCTTCTTCATTCTGATGTTCTGCAGCTGCTGGTCAGTGTTGCACGGTGCCAAACTGATGTGAGCCCATCTGGCTAGACCAGGGCTCCTAGCCCAAAAGCATGAGTCCAGCAATGAATGTTCCCTCATGACAACTATGGTCTGCTGATTTGTGGGGCAAGAATGGATCAGTTGATGTCTCAGTCATCAAACTTGGGCTTTTGAGTCCATTCAGCCAAGAGTCTTTGGTTATAATGCAACACACATCACTGTTTCATTTGTAATGAGAGGTGCCAGGAAGGGTGTCAAACACTTTTTTTTTAAAGTTTATACCTGCTGCTGTAAGCCTAGAAGTGCTGGAGCCCTGCCATGACAAGCCCTGATCCAAATTAAGCTCTGGTCCACAAATTGCTCCCACAAGGAGCAGCAGAACCCCATGTATTGGGTACTTGCTCTCACTTCAACAAAGATTGTGTGGAGAGAAGGAGGAGCAGGATTCATTGATGTCAAATGCATGAAGGCATCATAGAACCTGGAAGGACCTCCTTTGCTGTAACTTAAACTCATTGCTTCTTGTCTTGTCAGCGGTTAAGGAGGACAACTTTCTCTCTGCCACTCAGAACAGTCTTTTATGTACTTGCTTTCCATCAAAGCAGATCATAGAGTATCATCAGTGGTGCACTGGATTGTGGGATGCTGCCCCTGAAATGCTAGTGTGCTAACCTCACTGAAGGGCAGTGTGGACAGAGGTACATGTGGACACAGCATAGATACCCATGTTCAGCACAGTATGTTTGGCCTTTCAGCACAGACTTGGGGTAAATGCAAGACTCTGTATTAACTTTGTGCACGCACACATGCACCTTTTTGTGTTGCTGCAAAAAACGTAAATGGAAGGGTAATAGTTTCTGCCTGTGGTGTTGATGTGTCCATCCCCAATTTGTACTGCACCATCCTGGCCACTATGGATGTAGAAGCTCCCACACAAGGATGGATTGCAGGATATTAGAAGAACCTTCTCAGATGATGCCACAGCACAGCTTGTGACTGACTTTGTGCTCACCCACAAACATTTCAGATTTGAGGACAATTTATACCTCAAAGTCAGTGGCACTGCTGTGGGTACCTGCATTGCACCACAAAATATGCCAACGTTTTTATGGGTGACTTAGAACAACATTTCCTCACGTCTCATCTCAAAACACCTCTCCTCTAATTGTGCTATATTGATGACATCATCATCTGGACCCATGGCAGGGATGCTCTTGAAGATTTCCACAGAGATTTCAACAATTTCCACTCCACAATCAAACTGAACCTGGAATACTCCACACAGGAGATCCACTTCCTGGACACTACAGTACAAATTGGGGATGGACACATCAACATCACTCTATACCAAAAACCTACTGATCGGTATAGTTACCTACATCCCTTGAGCTTCCATCCTAAACACACCACACAATCCACTGTCTACAGCCAAGCCCTAAGATATAACCGCAACTGCTCTGATTCCTCAGACAGAGCCAGACATCTTCAGGATCTCTATCAAGCTTTCTTAAAACTATGGCACCCACCGGGAGAAGTAAAGAAACTGACAGGCCAGATGGGTACCCTGCAATCAACTACTACAGGAAAGGCCCAAAAAAGAAAATAGCACACCACGGTCACCGTATACAACCCTCAAGTCAGACCTCTACAACAGATCATTAAGGACCTCCGGCCTATTCTAAAAGATGACCCCCCTCACTCTCTCTAGCCTTCAGAGACAGACCTCTCCTCACCTACAGACACCCCCAAACCTTAAACAGATGCTCACCAGCAACTACAGACCTAACAAACATTAAAGCAGAGACACATCCCTGCAACAAACCACACTGCCAACTCTGTCCACATATCTGCACAAAAGACAATCATTGGACCTAATCAAGCCAGCTACCCCATCAAAGGGTCCTTCACCTGCTCATCCACTAATGTGATTTATGCTATCATGTGCCAGAAATGCCCCCAAGCCTTATACATTGGACAAACAAGACAATCCCTACGCAGAAGAATAAATGCACACAAAGCTAATATCAGAAATCACAACACAAAACAAAGTTGCTGAGCACTTCCATCTTCCTAATAACTCCATTGATTTAACAATAGTCATCACGAAAATCAATAGGACATCAAGACTTCAAAGAGAAACAGTGGAAATTAAACTAATATGCAAATTAAATTGTGTGAAAGCAGAGTTGAATCATGACTGTGGCTGCTTTTCACATTATAACAGGTAATTTGACTTCCCCCTCCCCCGTGTGCTGTTTCTTAGAGTTTGAATCCTTACAATAGGTCTGATTTGCTATTGCAGTATGATCTGATCCCATGTCTTACACTCACCTGCACTTATTTTCATCCAATTCTGTAAGTTCTCCCTCTTCAAAGCATCTGAAGTGGGATATTCTCCTACAAAAGCTTATGCAATAAATAAATCTGTTAGGCTATGTCCACATGTAGGGCATCCTTTCAAAAATAAGTTATTTTGAAACAAGTCACTTCAAAATAAAGCTCTTATTTCAAAATGACTTAATTTGAAATAACAAAAACCCAAATCGAAATAAGGAAAAGCAGGAATCAAAAGAGCATGTCCAGACAGTGGACTTGCTATTTTGTTTAGGGGAAGAACACCCTGGGAACACCTTGCGGGCCATGTTGCCACCACTGGTTTCAAAATAACTGTTTTTGAAATGGAAGGGGTTTAAGCCGTTTCGAAACAGCGGCTCTTGTTTTGAAACGATGGAGCCTGTCGTTTCGAAACAAGAGAACATCATGTGGACATGCAGGTTTTTATTTCGAAACAACCAGTACTTTTTTGAAAGAAAAACCTCGTGTGGACATACCCTTAGTCTTTAAGTGCCACAAGACTCTATTTTTTTTTCTTTACTAGACTAACACGGCTGCCCCTTTGGAACCTGTATTTACCTGTTGGCTTTCATCTTTTTTGTACATTGTAGATTCTTTTCTTTATTTGTGCACAAAGTGCTGTGCAGAGTGGGGGCCCAGGAGTGTCTAGGCATTGCCATAATATCAAGAAAATATTTCAGGTGACCCTGAATCATGTTCAGCACTGATTATAACTTTGCTATCTGCAAGATGTTCTTTGTCATAGGTCCTCAGTAAACTGGACTTTTTTGGGAATCACATTTCCACCTGCAAGTGCATGCTCAGGTCTTGAATGGGTTGTATGTGCAAACTTAAATAAAATGGCTGAAAAATTGACCTGGAAGTTAACAGTGAAGCCAAATACTCATATTCATGTATCCTGTGCAGCCCAGATTCAGTTCCAACATGGCCAAAGTACTTTGGCCAGGAGTAAAGTTAGGCTGGAAATTAGGAGGCTTCTCAAGATCAGAAGAGTGAGGATCTGGAATGGCAATTGAGTAGGGGCAGGGGCCTGACCCAAAACCCATTGGGATGTGTGTGTGTTTTCTTTCCCTTGACTTCACTGAGCCATGAATTAGGTATGTCATACACATAGCATGAAAAGTGCAGAACAGAAGGGCCACAAGAGACAGGCTGAGCACCTAACTGTCTCTATTGACTTAATGGGAGCTCCTGGGGTGTTGTGCACTGGTGAGAATAAAGCAATTTTTTTAAGGGTCCACAGATGGATTTAAGAGCTTACACTGAGGGAGCCATTTTTGCAGAGTGTGGTGGGGAATCTTGTTCATAAGGCTCAGCCTGTCTGCTCAAGATCATCCCTGCCAGGTGTGGCTAGGTGGAGGTGTTTGCATTAAAGGTCTAGCCTTGGTCTCCTCTTAGGATGGGGGTGCCCTGACTTGCTGGCAAAGTCTTTTTACATAAAGCCTGCACTGGGAGCTTCTGCATGATGTTGTTCCCTGCTTTCTCACAGCACTTCAACACCAATCTCTGGAACAAGTTTGCATTTGTCCATAGGATTAAAGGTGAATAGTTTCTTCCCTCTGGATCTGGACAGACTAAACCCAATTTCCTGGGTTACCTCAGCAATGTCCTTTAGAAAGTGGGCCTTTAACAGGAATTCTCTGATTTTAAGGGAAGGAGTCATAACCAGTTCTCCAGATGGTTAGTGGTGCAAGAGATGTAAATGCTGCAGGGGTTCTCAGTAGTACAGTTAAGCATGGTAATCTGTGAGTTGCTGTCCAATGACACCTCTGTACAGATAGGCACTACAGCCTGGGGTCCTCAAACCCACCTGGGTAGCCCATGTCTTTAGATGCTGAAGAGCCTTGGAATTTCAGGTCTTTGGTTGGTCCTTCCACAAGCCCTGTTGGCATTTCACTGCGGCCCCCAATTGGGTTTTCTGTAATTTCAAGGTATGTTTTTTTGGCTTCTCTTGCTCTGGCGGTCCAGGAGATGGTACCTATCTCTCCTATAGCTGTACCAGAAACCTTTTTACCCTGCTTGCTCCTCTCCTTTCTCAGGAGTGGCAGAGTGTATCCCTGAACTTTCATCATGGCTGCTAGTTGGGTCAAATCTCTTGTGGCTGCTGCCACTGATACGCCAGTGTAGTGCTTGGAGAAAGGGAGGAGGCCACAACTTCTACCATGTTCAGCTTCTCCACTGTGTCCATCTGCAACAAGTTCTCCTCCTCTTCAAGCATCTCTTGAATGAATTTATAGAATAGCGGTGGGGTTTGGACGTGGTTCCTCAGCTGCAGTTACATATCAACCCATCTTGTCAGGCTCCCCAAAAGACCTGGTCCAACTGAGCAGAATCAAATATATTTGGTGTTTTCCTTCCTTCCACCCAACCTGCTACAACAAATCCTCAGGTCCCCTTATGAAATCTGACAACCACTCATGGGGCTCCTGATAGGTAGAGCCCTGCACATCCATGGATATCCACAGATATCCACATCCACAGATGGTCCACAGATATCTGTGGACCATTTCTTGCGTATGAAGGTCGGATACGGATCCACTTATTTGTATCCATGCAGGGCTCTACTGATAGGCATGGTGGAAAAGTTAATACAGGCCTTCACCACTATCAGTGGTGCAGTCGATACTCTCAAGAATCGTTAAGTTGTCTTGTACTTTTGGACCTGGGTTGGGTCCCTTTTTAGAGCTCAGATGATTCACTTGGTAGGCCCCCCTCAGACACCTGAGCACACATTTCCACTTCTCAGCATCAGAGCACTCTCTCTCATGGAAGAGGACTGCAGAATCCTGCAGATCTCATAATCCTCCTCCTCTGAGGGTATGGGTGACATCTGAGTGAGAATATAACCAATTGCTTTGAGCACTTTCATATACCATCTTCAATGCATCTTTGAAAGCATATCACAGCTTCTGGCCCACTCCACCAGACAGGGTGCTTCAGGGCTGACAGTAGGAGAAAGTCCTGTGTTAACTCTTGGGCTTCTTTCTCGTCCCCATGAGAGCTTTCAGTTCCTGTGCTAGGAACCCACCTCGAGTGACATGGACGTGCTAGAAGAGAACAGCTCTGGCTCTGTTGTTCATGGGGTACCTCCCACTTGCCTCTCTTTGAGCACCTTATCAAGATTTGCGTCCTTGGTATGAGGCACAGAGTGCCGCCACGACCTTCACCTCACAGCTGTCCATATGGGTGTGGTCCTTGATTCTCCCCAATATTCCCACTGCATCTAGGTTCTCCATTTTATTGGGATCCATCTCTTCCAGGAACCCTGCCACCAGCAACAGCCAGAGTTAGAGGTCTAAGCCCCTCAGCACAGGTTTTCTAGTAATCCCACCTATTTTTTTTTTTTTTTTGGACTGAGTAAAGTTATTGATGTGTCCCATGCCTCTTTGAAGGCACATGCAGAGATATGTGTTGCAAGATCCTGCATGTAAAGTCAGTGTCTGCATGGCCAAGAGGGAGTCTGCTCTGCAGGCAGCTCCAGCCAAGAAAAAGGCATGCACAGCAAGGCAGCAGGGAAAGTCCCTCTCACCTCAGGGGCACCTCTTTCAAACCCCTGGGACTATAGGAAAGAGAAATAACTATTACAGGGGGATGGATGGCGAAAAACAGACAAGATGGGAGAGCAGTAACAGAAGGATACTCTTAACACTGGCTTGTGGCTCCATAGGCTGCATGGGCAGATGAGCAATGCATCTGGACTTGGAGTTCAGGAGTCCTGGACACAGTTCCAGTCAGTGGTGAGTCTGGACCAGTGAACTTCCCCAGAAACCCAGCTGGTGCCTCTTCTGTTCTCTGCAATGCACAGAGCAATGCCCTCTTCACTTAGGTAGCTACAGCCTCCCTCCTTCTCTCAAAGCAAAGGCACAAGCCCTGATGCTCACAGCTCTGAGCAGCATGGTTACAGGCTCCAGCTCTGGTTTGTCCTTCACAGGCAATTCCTCACTGCCCCTGTGCTCCTCCAGGCTCCAGTGCTGGGGAATCCCCACGTGGCCACTTTGTTCCTCCCAGGCTTTGGGCAGGTTCTTGGCTGCTTCACTTTGTGAAGCCTGCTGACTGTGGCTGTCTTGTCTGGCGCTCCAGACATATGCTTCCTGTCGCTCCTCTTCCCGCCTCCATGCTCCCCACCAAAACAGCACTTCTTCCTGGACCAGCAGCACTGCTTACCCTCAGGCACATTGTTTGAAGGGGTCTGTGCTCTAAACTGAGCAGGCGTTAGTTATATCAGCATCTTCAGTATGACTGGAAGCTTGCAGGAGAACCTCCTTTCTATCACGGGCAGCTTACTGACTAAAATATGCATTGGAATGAGATTGCACATAATGAAGGATACGGGCAACTTACTCTCCATATGCTCTGGAGGAATTAATAAGCCTGGTGATTTATGCTCTGACCTGGCCATTGTGTTGCCAGCTATGTAACACATGGTTAATTTCTTTCAGGGGTTTGTAGAACGCTATTTTTTTTTTCTTAGATGAAAACCTAAGTTGTGCACTTCATTCTCTTTATCTTTTTTCTTTAAGATCCCACATGCTGTCTTTAAGCATTTCTGCATCAGCCTTTCCAATGAATTAGAAGGTTTACCCTGACCTAACAGCTGGTAAATTCATTGTTAAATTTTGCCTCTGGAAAGAAGAAAATTTTAGTGATTGAGATATTTGGATTAACAGTTAACATTCTGCTAGTGCATGGAATAGGTTTTCTATGCATATTCTCTACAGTCTGATCATGGCACAGTGCTTTTGGAAAAAAGAATAATATAGTGGATAGGTTAAATGAAGTGCTAAGAATAAAATGTAAGTGGAGTCTTATTGGCTGAATAGCTGCATGTGTCTTCAGATGTTCTTTGCATACCTCTGTTCAATAAAGCCTGAAAAAATGATGCTGTTATTAACCTGACGACAAGCATAAGTAGAAATATGAAGCTTGACCTATTTACCACAAAAATGGTTTTCCCAATTCCAGGAGAGAGGAGAATTAGGTTTACAAGTGACAAAACCAAAACTCTTGTGGATTAAAACTGTAATACATTAATCCTTTTATCAATGCTTATCTTCTGTGATTGGCGACTGATGGATAAATTTTGGTGCATGCCAAGAGCAGTTTGTCCATCAGATTGTAGTGGAAAATGTGGTGTCACTAGATGACAGAAGGATTAGTAAACCTGTAGCTGGTGTGCCTTTCTGCAAGATTAGCTTTGCAGCATGGCTGGACGACATGCAGGTGAAACAATGTGATTTTTCCATTCCAGTATCTGCCTGACTCTTCCTGTATACACTAGCCCCAGATTATTTGCATCAAAGTGCTTCTTTAAGCTCTTGCTTGCTTCATGTTGCCAGCTTTCAGCTTGTTTTCACCACTGGCCTTTGTGTGGCTGTCATCTCCATCTGCATGTAAAGTAGCTGTTTGTGCTCACTTTTGGAGCTGCAAATTGAATTTGGACATTTTAAGTTGTTTTCAAAATGTTTCACTGGAGAACTACATTAAAACTCAATCAGTTTGCTTCATGATGGTAATGCTATTTAGTTCAAGAAGCTGCATGACTTAGATGTGTGGATGAACTACCCAAACTTTTTTGTCCCTGTTTTTAGAGATGTGCTAAACTAGTAACTAGCATTCTGGGTTCCTGCAATGGCAGGATTTGAAGATGCCTTAATGAAATGAGAAGACTATCTAGAATTCAACCAGTTAATCCCAACATGAATATTCAAAAATGGTAAGGCTGGAAGTGAGCCCTGTGGCCATGTTACCTGACTTTCTGCAGAGAACAGGCCACAGAATTGCCCCAAAATAAGTCCAGTTGGAACTTGAATTTGTCCTGTTCCAAAGGGAGGTTGTTTTCCTGTATTCACATTGGACTGATGGAGAAATGAGCTGTATCTGTCCACTTCAGATAAACCCAGAATGTCATAGCTAATCTGTGGTCTTTAGGGTCCTGGGTCCAGTCCTTCAATGCAGTTTCTCTCTCAGCCTGTGTGAACTAATTGATTATTTCTTCCATCAAGTCAAATTTACTGTAGAAAATGAAAATGGGCTTGTGCTGCTAAAGGCAAAACTCTCCAGGCCTGTGCAGTGACAAAGAAAATGAGCAAACCTTTCATGACCCAGGCAGTAAAATGTGAAAATAGTCTTAACAGGGGCTGTGCTCCTCACTCAGTCCATCACCACAAGGTAGAAGTGTGGAGATGCTACTGGGCTTTGCTTTTGGTTGAATGTCCTAGGGTCTTGTTTCTGCTGAACAAGTAAACACAATACCCTCCGCACAGGGGTCAGTCTTGTGCCACAGCCCTGAGCATGGCTGTACCCACCACATTCCTTTGCTGGGTTGGTTGCATATAGTCCTCCCATTGGGAGCAGATCAGTGCTCCATATCAGCTGTTTGTGACCCTCTGGTTAAGCATCCTTATCCAAGGATGGTGACCAACATGCCCTCCTTTGAGGTCAGGGGTCCAAAATGGACAGGAGGGGTCCCCAGCTGGACAAGAGGGGTATGCTCCCAAGCAGTCCTCTGAGGCAGGCATGTAAGCATCATTATCCTGGCTTTACAGTGCAACAAACCTAGTATTTCTGGGGATCACAGTGAGACAGGCATAGAGCCAGGATCACAACTCTGGATTTCCTGCTTCTGAACCAGTGCTGATTCCTCCAGTTCATGCCTCCTCTCTTCTTAGACTTGTGAGATCACAATGGCATGTGCATGTGTGTGGTCAGATTTTTCTGTTCAACTCTTTAATAAACAATCTGGAAATAGCAAATGTCTGAACATAGAGATCAAATAGGAAACTGTAAAAAGACCCCACCCTCTGTCTTCATATCAACCTTTCTTTAAACAGACAAAATTCCCTTTGAATATTGCTGAACTAACTATTTACAAAAAACTTGAAATGTAGCCTGAAACCCTTGCAGTTCATGTCCAGTGGGTGGAGACAGGGGAAGGAAAGTAGGATAGTTTTTAAGCCACTTGAGTTAGGGATTTTTTTTTTGTGGGTTACTAATTAGTGCCTTATTGTGCAAGGCACTTGGCAGACATATAATAAAAGTATGGTTTATCTCCAAAGAGTAAATATGAGATGAGACAATAGGTGATCTAACAGACAGGGGAGGGGCCAGGTACCAGTGAGATCATTACGGGCAGTGTAGTCAGCAGCCATTATAAGGGACACAAAATGCAGAAGGCAAGAAATAGGAGGTGAAATTGGTGGAAGTTTTGCTGTTGAGTTCAGTGGAGCGAGGGAGTTCGTTTAGCTCTAGCTTGCCAACCTGCAGCCTGTGGGCTGGACTCCAGCTTGCCAAGGACTCTTATCTGGTGCATGGAGACCCTGAGTGCCCAGGAAGGGGTCACATGGGTGGGAGCCCATGTGATGTGGAGCTAGGGAAGGGGCCAGGCAACACACAGGGCAGGGGAACGGGAGTGGGAAGAGGAGCCCACACAGTGTGGAGCAAGGGGAGGGGGAGAAGAAGAACCTGAAACGCTGGGAAGGGGCTGGGGAACCTGCAGGGAAGGGGATGGTGGGAGGGGAGCAGGAGTCAAACTTGCAGGGAAGGAAGACCTCATGGCATGGGGATGTGCTTGGGGAACCTGGAGGGCACTGGAAAGAGAGGGGAGTCTACACGTGGAGCTGGAAAAGAGAAGCAATGGGGCTGGGAACTCACAGGGGTCAGGGAACCTGCAGGGCAGGGGAAGGGAGGTGGAGCCTGTGGTCCATGGGAGAAGAGCCCATGCTGCCAGGAAGGGGAAGGAATGAGGCAAACTGCAGCACAGGGGAAGGGGTGCCCGCACGGAGAAAGGGTGCCTGTGCTGTGTGGGCCAGGGTGGGGGTCAGGGAGCCCATGAAGGGAGAAGAGTTGGCGAGCTAGTGAGGAGTGGGGGTCCTACCACCAGGCTGTACTTCTCCCCTCCCTTGCTACTCCCTGCTCTGCTCTCTTGCCACCATTGCTCCTCTGCCACTGTTCCCATGCTTTCTCTTGCCACCCTACTCTCCCTTGCTCTGCCATGCCTCCTTGCACAAAGTGATGTGTCCTGAGGTTAAAAAAAAAAAAGTTCTTTTCAAGTTTTCACAATGTGGCTTAATTAACAAGTGAAAATGTTGTGAAAGTGATACTTAACTAAAGGCAATGTAACTTTGTGTTTACAGAACCAAACTGAGTTGGTAAGTGTTTTTAATTTTGACTGTTTAAATTTTATTAATGGTAAGATCAATTCCTACTATACCTTATCTATCCAAAATTTGCTCATCAGCTCTCTGAGTGGGAAAAGAATTGCAATCTGGCTCCTCACCCAAAATGGTTAGACATCCCTGATTATAGGCTTTTCTTCCCAAACACTTTTCAGAATATTGCCCACCTAAGTAAATGTTCTATCTGCAGCTTAGGAGGTTGACTTAAACAGCAGTGGAAACCTAGGACCTCAGTAACTTGTGCAGGTTGCTGCCATTAGCCATTTGTTAAAGACCTTGAAGCACTATTTAAAGCATCTTATCTAAATTCTGAAAGGCTGAGCAGTGCAATTCAACTTGGCAGACTGGCGGCTTCTTCTTCGAGTGCTGCTCACATCATTCAGTTCTAGGTGTCTATGTGCTGCAGCTCACGACTGGCTGGAGAGGTGTTTTTGCCCTAGCTTGTCAGAGCAGGATCAGTGGCCAACGCCCCCCTCTGGCTGCTCCTGCAGCTATATATACAGCCCTGACCTTGATCCTCCTCTGTTCCCTTTTTCCCACCCTCAGCAATGGTACCAAAACAGCCTGGTCTTGTGTCTGTACAAGCACCTGTCTATACCGCTCTGTTTGAGCCACCCGTTTAACTAGAAGACCTCTTTGTGGACATTGTCCCACTGCAGTCTGGTGTTCCCACCAAGTCCTCACAGCAGTTGGAGCTTGAACACTACTCCCACCCGCTGGCTATCAGGCCAGGCTTTAAACCCTGTGCCGGCTGTGGCAAGAGCTTCCCAAGGGATGTTCCCCCACAAGGACTGCCTAAAATTTTTGGGTGAATCCCACCAGACAGAGATGCTCAATCTGTTGGTCCTTCAAACCCAGGATCCAGAAGGACAGAGCGGAGGTACAGTGCTGTGGCTCTCGAGCGAGCGCTGCAGCCCATCGCCAGCACATCGGGGACTTCCATAGAGCCACCCGTACTGCATGCCAAGTTGGCACCAGAGCCTTCCTGGCTCTGCTCCCCAGCAGAGCAACAGAAATCATGCTCAAGGTTGATATTGGCACTGAAGTGCCAGCACCGCTACAGCTCTCCGTGGCCAACCTGCTTTCGAGGTTGCTTTCAAGGCCTGGAAAACTTACTGGTGCCCTCAACAATAGAGGTCTTCAGGGCTGTGAAGGCTCTGCTGCTTCTCCCGATGCCCACGCCTCCCAGACCCCCAAAGGAGAAGGTGAAGCCTGTCTTTCTATCAAGGGCATGGTCTGCTTCAGAGCAGGACCAGTTGCTGACTACTCTAGCACCACAGCCACCCCTAGGTCACCGAGCACTGGCGCGTAAGGAGGTCAGGGTACCAACTTCATCCCCGGAGACCTCCGCCTCCTCCGAGCTGAAACAAGGCACCAGTGATCCTCCCTCACTCTAGCACCACCTGAGCCAGCATGAAAGCACAGTCGCAGGTGCTCTCCTTCCCTGGCATGGTGCCATAGTGCTTCCCCAGTGCTGACCACCCTGGCACTGGTCTCAACTGACCCTGCCTCCCTGTCATGGCCTACACCTATTCAGCACCGCAGGAAAGACCACTCCCCTAGGTGCAGGGAATCAGCACCATATTCCCTCAGGGAGTGCTGTAGCCTATAGCAGGACTGGCCCTCACTCTGAGCCCCTGTTACCAGACTCTGCCCAGTACCACCCTCTCACTCCCCTGGCACCTTTGAAGAGTCCACTCCCAGCACTGTTAGGCCTAGATGTAGTGGCACAAGGTCACACTCATCCTCTTCCCCAGACAGAGCCATGAATCCTCAGCCCTTGTCCTATAGGAAGGACCCATGTGCCCACTAAAATCTCCTTGGTTGCATGGTGGTGAACCTGGGCCTATGGGCGGAGCTCCTCAGGAAGGACCTAGATCCCCTCTTTGATTTGGGCATTGCGGCTCCCCCAGCTGCAGTCTCAGTGCTGCTGCATGAAAGCATGCATGCTCTAGTAATGGCACACTGGTAGACCCCACCTCAATTCTGCCAGTCTCCAAAATGGCAGAACGCAAATACCTCCCACCCCCCGGAAGGTTTTGTGTTCCTGGTCAACCACCCTACACCGGGTTCATGGGGTTGTAGAAACTGTCAGACAGGAGAGGCAGGGACAATCAGCTCCTACCCCAAGGTCTAGGGAAGCCAAGAAGCTAGACCTCCTTGGGAGGAAGTTCTATTCAACCTCAGCCTTCCAGCTCTGCATCGCCAACCACTAGATATTGGTTGGGCTATTCAAGCCTGTGGGAGTCCATGAGGTGCTTTTGAGACCCACTCCCCCAGGAACACCTGGTGGACTATGACTCAATGTTAAAGGAGGGCATGCTGGCCTCCTGTGATGCCCTTATGGCCATCCAGGATGCCTCTGGCATGACCAGCCATCATTATGAGGAAAGTGATGTGGCTATAAGTCAGGCCTGTCACAAGAAATGCAACAGGCTTGTGATGCTGTCTGGGTTTAGGAGACTGGTTATGAGTATATTTTATATTGGTGGTAATCCATATGTGATATCCCATGTTTGGTATCAACAGAAAAGCTGTAATCTGCTAAGAGTGATTTTGTGGTTTATAGGTAGGTATGCCTGTTTTAGACATTAGAAATCTATTTGTTTTTAGTTGTAGTCCAAGTTATTTGACCTCAAGCAATCCCAGACTGAGTGTCTGCAAAACTATTGTCATCCTAGTTGCTCATTGGGAGCTTCCAGCTGCAGTGGGCCCAAGGAGAAACCTGTTTGACAAGGAACCCAGACTGATCATGTGACTCAACTCCATGTTGATTTTAGTAAGGAGAGTTAAGGATGTTAAAAAAAGCTATAGCCCAATCTCCATTTTGTCTTTAGTCTCCAATCTGTCTGCAACCAACACCCTCCTCTGGAACTATTCTTCTGGGGCTGAACAAAGGACTGAGACCCACCCAGCTGCTGGATGCACACCAGAGGAATTGGACTAACCTGCAAATTACATATTCTTCAAGGACTTGTTTTCTATGGACTCTAAATCATTTGTATGTATGTGATTTACTCTGACCCTTTAACATTGTGCATATTTTGTTTTCTTTTTATATTAAACGTTTAGTTGTAGTTACTAAAGGACTGGCTGGCAGCATGGTATTTTGGGTAAGATCCAAGCCTATATTGTTCTGGGTGATGTGACTGACCCTTTGGGGTCAGGAGAACCTATTTTTTTTTTTAAGACACCCAGTTGCTAGGGGAGAACCAGAGAAGGTGATGTGCAATAAAGGGGGCTGTTTCTCTTATTTTTGTTATGCTTGGTGATGACCAGAGCGGGTAATTAAAAGCATGTTTTGTGACTGACTGGGAGACTGGGTTAAGTACCACCTTTCAGTGGTTTGGTCCCTGGTTTTGCAGCTTACCCTGATTTTGGCACATTCAGAAGGGTATCCCAGGAGGCCTGGATCACACCCTTCATTTACTGTGGGGGGGCCAATAACTGACAGCTCAGAGGTTGCGTGTCTACCGGGATGACAGACACTCCTTGGTTGGAAAAGAAGGGTGTGGATTGGTAGCAAGGCACTCTCTGCTGGGCCCACACCTATAGGAGTAGTGTCTTTCACCTCTTGCTAACAAACAAAGGCACCATGACCTGGGCCTCCTGGGATAACCTTCTGAATGTGCCAAAATCAGGGCAAGCTGCAAAACCAGAGGCCAAACCCCCAAACCACTGATGGGTGGTACTTAAACCAGTCTCCCGGTCAGTAACAAAACATACTTCTGATTCCCCACTCTGGTCATCACCAAGCATAACAAAACTGAAACAGCCCCCTTGCTGCACATCAGCTCCTATAGTCCCCTCTAGCCACTGGGTCTCTAAAGAAATAAGTTCACCTGACCCCAAAGGGTCAGTCACATTGCCTAGAAAAATATAGGCTTAGATGTTACCCAAAATACCACGCTGCCAGCCAATCCTTTAGCAACTACAACTAAAGGTTTAATATAAAAGAAACAAAACATGGGAGATGATATAGGATCAAAGTGGATCCCATACATACATGTGATTGGGTATGTCTACACATCTTATTTCAAAATAACACTGGTTATTTCAAAATAAGAGATTAGATCCACATGATGTTTTGTTATTTCAAAATGATGGGATCCATCATTCTGAAACAGCTTAAAACCCATTCATTTTGAAACGGCTGTTATTTCGAAATGGTTATTTCAAAATAAGGGTGTTTGGACATGTTTCAAAACAACATCATTGTTTCAAAACATGTCCAAATGGCCTTATTTCAAAATAACCATTTTGAAATAACAGCCATTTCGATAGCAGGCTTTCCCTTAATTCAAATTAACATTTTCTTAATTCAAATTAACTTATTTTGAAATAATGATGTGTGTGTAGACATAGCCATTTAGAGTCCATAAGTTCTTGTGTCACAGCTTCAGTTGTTAGAAATCCAGTTTTAAGGAACAGAGACCAAATAGTCCAGGTGTAGAATTCATTCTAATTCTCCCATGAAAATTAGCAGGGTGGTTTCCAGGCCAGTGCTGGCTGGGATATCAATCCTGAGGCCCAAACTTTTCCTTAGAAGCTTGGACAGATGTGAGATAAAAGGATTATGTTCCTCTCTCCCTTCTATGGTGTAGCAAAGTGGGCATTTGCTGGGCATTTCTTCACATGGGCTTGGATGACAGTTCCCAGGTACATAAGTGGAGAATAGTGATGTATATTGTCCTTTGAAGTAAAACCTTCACCTCCTGGGCACCACAGGTACTTAGCTGCACTAGCACCATTAACAGAGTTTACATTAGTACACTAAAGGGCCATCAAGATTTTAATGTTCCCTTCCAACCCCCCCTCAACAGAATAATAGTGACAGACAGGGAAGCAGTTCATTTACCTTCCTATTTTCTAACAGGACACAGGTAAATTTCCTTAGGAAATCACTACTGATACACATGCATATCAAAGCCCTAGCTTAACTGTAACTACCATCATATTTTCCTATAATATATCTTTAAAGGTTAAATTTGGGTCTTGTATTTTACAAGATGGCTTGGCCTTCTCAAACCTAGCATGACAGGGACAATCCACAAACTAGCCCATCCTTTGATCTCCCTCATCCTACATACATTTGTCCTCAATCATAATCCCAGGAGACAGGGTAGGGTGGGTCTTTAACACTCCCCCACCCCACTTCTCCACACTCTCCAGGCCTTCCCCATATGAGGTTGGCAAATCCATCCTGCAACTCAGAGCGGGAGTTGTTTCAAGGAGGTCCTTCACTCCCTGTTGCAACCTCATTAGTAGAGTTTGATTCTTCCACACCTTGGGCTCCACCTGGAGGGCTCTCTATTTTTCCTTTGGCAGCCATAACTGCAAAGGCTCCTTCGGATATCCGAAAGGCTCTTCTGGTTGGTTTTTTAATCTAAGCAAGCAGCTATCAGAACTGAGATCCCTTCCTTCGGATGCCCATATGCTAGGAGAATGGGCTCCTCTGCATGTAACCACCTCTCCTTCCCATGAGGGTATCTTCCCTACATTTCCTTTCTCCACTGAAGCAGGAGAGTCATCTTCCAGGCTGGAATTCTCAGACCACAGAGAACCAGCAGGTATACCACTGTTAGACGTTGGGTAGACCCTTCCTGATTGTGGTGGAAAGGTCATGTCCGTCCCTTGAGATGCTGCAAACGCTGGCCACATTTGCGGAGTAGTAGAATGTTTGCCAGTGGCAACGATGCTTTTGTTGGCTTGAATAATAGATTATAGCGAAGGCCCTGTAATGGACCAAGGACTCCCTTCAATGGGACCTCAGGGCACTCTGGATAAGAGAACAGATGCCCTCTCTGGCCTTCCTTATGCAGGTGCTCACCCAAGAGATACACAGATCAATAGTGTGATCATCAGGGCCGGCTTGACGACTAGCCATACCATCATCCAGTCAGGCATGCGGGGTTGCTGCTTTGGGCATAGCCGTGCTGATGGCAGGGATATGTTCTCTGCCCACCATCCAAGGTATGGCTAGTAGTCACTTAGAACTGAATGATGTGAGCAGTGCTCAAAGAACAACAGTGGGTTACCTGTATAATTGTCCTTCAAGATGGGCTGCTCACATACATTCAGGTCCCACTCTCTGTCCCTGCTACTCAGAGTTGGCGAAAAGAAAGGACTGAGGAGGATCAAGGTCAGGGCTATGTATGTATAGCCACAAGAGCTCCCAGAGGGGGCATTGGCCACCAACCTTGCTCTTACAGGCTAGAGCAAAAAGCAGTGCATGACTGGCTGGAAAGCATCATGTAGACACCTAGACCTGAATGTATGTGAGCAGCCCATTTCAAAGAAAGACAACTACACAGATAACCATCCATTCCACTGCCTAAGAACAGAGCCCGTCTTTTTAAAATGCAGGCTACAGTGGTTAAAACCAGCCCAACAATTACTATCATTAGTGTTTGCTTGGATAAAATTTCCCAACAGCTTTTAGCTTTACTGTGGCAGTTTGCTCTAATTGCAGCTATAACAATGCCAGGAGCATATTTATATACTTGAGTTTTATGTTAGTTACTTGTTATAAAAGCCTGAAGGGAGGGAGCCAAAGACAAGGCAGTTCAAAAGTTTGCTTAATGGACCATTATCTTTGGTAGACATCTTCCTCTCTGCTGTTTTTTCTTTCCTCTTCACCTCCTCATTTGACACAGAAACAAAGGAAGAACTGAGTTACAGTATCCTGGTTTTCAGGGTTAGTAACTCCGGGTAAAATTCAGTCACATGGCTGAACTGAACTCATTCTCAGTGAAAGCTGAATGCTGTTAGATTTCTAAAGGTGACGCTTGATTTTTGACCCTTTGGACAGTGGCATATCAAGGGTCTCCAGTGCCTGAGGGCCAACACTACATTTGTGCCCCTGCAGCCCCCAGCACAGCTGCACAGGGCAGGAAGTGTCCTGGTACCACCCCCAAGCTGCCCCAAGCTGTCTATGGACAACTAGCAGAAGCTTCTAGATCACAGGCCCTGGTGCTCATGGGGGACTTCAATTACCCTGACATCTGCTGGGAGGCCAATACAGCAGTGCATGGGCAATCCAGGAGATTTTTAGAGTGTTGGGGACAACTTTCTAGTACAAATGCTAGAGGAACCAACTAGGGGCCTTGCACTGCTTGACTTGCTGCTCATAAAGAGGGAAGAATTGATCAGGGACTTAGAGGTAAATGGCAAGCTAGGCAGTAGTGACCATGACATGGTTGAGTTCAGGATCCTGATTAAAGGAAGGAAGGAAAGAAGCAAAACAAAAACCCTGGACTTCAAAAAAGCAGATTTTGGGTCCCTCAGGGAACTGATGGGCAGGATCCCCTGGGAAGCTAATCTGAAGGGGAAAGGAGTCCAAGAGAGTTGGCTATATTTTAAAAACACTCTGCTAAGGGCACAGGAAGCTGCCATTCCAATTAGGAGAAAGAACAAACATGTGAGGCAGCCAGAATGGCTTAGCAGAGAACTCTGCTCTGAGCTTAAACATAAAAAGGAAGCTTACAGGAAGTGGAAGCTTGGTCAGATGACCAAGGAGGCATATAAAGATATTGCTAGGGACTGCAGGGATAAAATCAGAAAAGCCAAAGGACAAATGGAGTTGCGGCTAGCGAGGGATGTAAAAGATAACAAGAAGGGGTTCTACAAGTATCTTAGTAACAAGAAGAGGATCAGGGATGGTGTAGGCCCCTTACTGAATAGGGCAGGCATCCTTGTGACAGAGGATGAGGAAAAAGCTGAAGTGCTCAATGCATTTTTTTTTTCTTCAGTTTACACAGGCAGGGTCAGCTCCCAGCCCACTACCATGGGTGTGGCAGATGGGAGAGAAGACGACAGGCCCTTGGTGATGGAAGGTCAGGTTAGGGACTGCTTAAAGAAGCTGCAAGGGCACAAGTCCATGGGGCTGGACGAACTGCATCCAAGGGTGCTAAGGGAATTGGCCGACAAAATAGCCACACTGCTGGCCGTTATCTTTCAAAACTCATGGAGAATGGGGGAGGTGCCAGAGGACTGGAAAAAAGCAAATGTAGTGCCTATTTTCAAGAAAGGGAAAAAGGAGGATCCGGGGAATTACAGACCAGTCAGCCTCACCTCAATCCCTGGAAAAATTATGGAGCAGATTCTCAAAGAATCTGTCCTCACACACTTAGAGGAAAATAAAGTGATCAGGAACAGTCAGCATGGATTTACCAAGGGTAAATCACGCCTGACCAAACTCATTTCCTTCTATGAGCAGATGACTGGTTTTCTGGATGCGGGAAGCACCGTTGATGTGATCTACCTTGATTTTAGCAAGGCTTTTGATACAGTTTCCCACAGCATTCTCACTGGCAAATTAAGGAATTATGGGTTGGATAGGTGGACTATAAGGTGGATAGAGAACTGGCTAGATCAACGGTTTCAGCGTGTAGGAATCAATGGTTCCATGTCTAGCTGGCAGCCAATCACAAGTGGGGTGCCCCAGGGGTTGGTCCTGGGGCCGGTTCTGTTCAACATTTTCATCAATGATCTGGATGATGGAATAGACTGCATTCTCAGTAAGTTTGCAGATGACACCAAGCTGGGGGGACCAGTAGACACATTGGAGGGCAAGGACAGGATTCAGGGAGACCTAGATAAATTGTAACAGTGGGCCCATAGAAATCTTATGAGATTCAATAAGGATAAGTGTAAAATCCTGCATTTGGGACAAAAAAACCCTATGCACTACTACAGGCTGGAAACATTCAGCTAAGTAGCAGCACTATGGAAAAGGACCTGGGGGTCATGGTGGATGGGAAGCTAGATATGAGCCAGCAGTGTGCTCTTGCTGCCAAAAAGGCCAATGGCATACTGGGCTGCATCAAAAGAAGTATTACCAGCAGATCAAGGGATGTGATCATTTCCCCTCTATTCTGCACTGGTGAGGCCACATCTAGAATACTGTGTTCAGTTTTGGGCTCCCCACTACAAAAAGGACAGGGACATGCTAGAGTTCAGAGGAGGGCAACCAAAATGATTAACGGGCTAGAGCACAAGCCCTATGAGGAAAGACTGGAAGCATTAGGCTTATTTCTTCTGCAGAAGAGAAGATTGAGGGGGGATTTGATAGCAACCTTCAACTACTTGAAGGGATGCTCTAAGGAAGATGGAGCTCAACTGTTCTCGGTAGTAACAGAGGACAGAACGAGGAGCAATGGTCTCAAGTTGCGGTTAGGGAGGTCGAGGCTGGATATTAGAAAAAACTTTTTTACCAGGAGAGTGGTGAAGCCTTGGAATGAGCTGCCGAGGGATGTGGTGGAGTCTCCATCTTTGGAGGTGTTTAAGGCCCGGCTGGACGGAACCCTGACTGGGATGGTTTAAGTGGGAGTGGTCCTGCCTCTGGCAGGGGGTTGGACTAGATGACCTATGAGGTCCCTTCCAACCCTAGGATTCTATGATTTGTGCCCCTGCAGCCCCCAGCACAGCTGCACAGGGCAGGAAGTGTCCTGGTACCACCCCCAAGCTGCCCCAAGGAGAGGGTCTGTATCTGTGTGTATGGGGGGAGTGAAATGGGTACAAATTCAAGCTTTTCTCTGACCTCTGGCCCCCCCACCATCCCCTGCTCTTACCTTATGCATTATGCTCACTATTCAGGAAGGTGAGATTTCTAGGACCAGTTTTTGTTCTGGATTTTTGCAGGGGAGGCAATGTTTAATGCAGATGGTTCTTACTAATAAAGAAGTGCTTGTCCTGCTTTTGACAATTTTTTCAAAGATTCAAAGACACATTTGAGGATTCAGGAAATGTTTTATCCTGTGTGGTGCAGTCTGGGTCTAGGGGACTTTCTGATTATTTTTCATATTTGCAATAGTCCCTGTGTGATATGCCATGTTTGGTATCAATAGAATGATTATATGGTTTATATGTAGGTAACATCTGTATTAGAAGTTAGGAATATATTTATTTTGTGTGTGTTCCAAGTGATTTGATTCTAAGGCAATCCTGGACTGGGTGTCTACAAAGACACTGAACTCCTGATGGCCCATCAAGGGAACTCCCAGGTACAGTGGGCCTAGGAAGAAACTTGTTTGACCAGTCACCCAGACTGACCATATGACTCCACTCCATTTTGACTTGGCAAGGACTCAGAGCATGGGAAAGCAAAAAGTGACAAAATGTAATGGCTGCATCTCCCTTGTCTGTGCCCAACACCCTCCTCTGGAACTATTCTTTGTTTATTCCCAGAAGGACTGAGACCCACCCAGGTGCTGGGTGCATACAAGAGGAAGTGGACTAAAATGCAAACTACAGATTCTTTAAGAACCTGCTTCCTATGGACTCTGAATCATTTGCATGTATGTGATTCACTTTGACCCTTTAACAGCTCCCAGCTTTTATTTCTTTTATATTAAACCTTTAGTTGTAGGTACTAAAGGCTTAGTGGACCATGTAGTATTTTGGGGTCAGGAGAACCTGTTTCTTTAAGAGACCCAGTGGCTAGGTGGGAACTAGAGGTGCTGATGTGCAGTAAAGGGGGCTGTTTCTCTTTTTGTTATGTTTCGTGAGGAATCAGAAGCATGTTTTGTTACTGACTGGGAGACCAGTTTAAGTACCATGCGTCAGTGGTTTAGGAGCTTGCCCTGATTTTGGTACATTCAGAAGGTTATCCCAGGAGGCCTGGGTCACACCCTCTTTCCTGCTGGGCAGCAGTGGTCATTTCAGAGATTGAGGGAATGGAGCATGGTCTCAGTCCCCAGCTCTGCCCCTCCTCCCTAGCTTCTTCAGGGCTGGGGGCAACTTCAACCCTACAGCAGGGAGCTTGGGGGACCCCCACCTGAGCATGTTATCCAGCCCATTTCCACCCACCTCTACCTCCAGTTCCAAGAGTCCCCTGCAGCTCCCACTTTTCCTTACCTAGCGCAGTGCAGTGTTGAGGGAATTCCTTATCTCAGCCAGCTTGGATGTCCTAGCTGCACCTAAGCTGGGGTGAGGCTAGGGGGGATGGGACACAGCCTTGCTCTCCCCACTCTGTCAGGGTTGGAGGCAGCTGTTCAGCTGTGTTCCCTTCAGCAGGAAGGCTGGAGGGCAGCCCACTGGAGATCTGACTGGAATCACCATCAACTTGGCTTTGCCAAAGGGGGGACTGGCCCCTAGTCAGTGTGTGCTGAGAATCTGACTGGGGTGGGGGAGAGGCAGCTCTCAGGGACTCTCGGTTGTGGGGGGGGAGTTGGAGGAATCAGGGAGATGCTAGCCCCACACTCGAGACTTGTATTTCAAAGGGGCAGGCGTGTTAGTCTAGTTCAGGATTCCTTATTTGGTTTTTTTTACAGACTCTCAGTGAGATGCTCACAAAATGCTCACCACTCAAGCAGCTGACTGAGCTGCACGGCCAGTAGAAAGCACGTGTGTGTGTGTGTGTGTGTGTGGGGGGTAGCTTAAAATAGGGAAATGTGCTGCTCTGTTCTCGCTCTTTACTGACTGGCTCCTTTCCCTCCACCCAGGGGTTAAAGTTAGCCAGAGCACCCCAGAGGGCGCATCAAATTATACTTTAACCTTGCCTCCACCTTCCCTTACTTTTAACAATGCAGTTCTGAGAGAAGGGAAATCCCTCAGACTTTTCCACCCAGGTAGATTAGGGAACTTGGAAGCCCTTGCTGCAACTGGGCTGGGCAGGGGTCCCCTGTGTTCAATGCTAGGGGGCCAGAGAAAGGGATTGCAGCTACCAGCCTTGTCCTTGCTTTTCCCTCTCCTCCAGGGCTGGAGGCCCCTTTCAGCCTCAGTGCAGCAGGGGGAGGTTGGGCATAGCACCCCTTCTCTCACATCTAGGGAGCCCATTCCAGGGAATCCAGGTGAGTCATTAGTGCACATCTATGCCTGCCCCTAGGAATTCCTCACCTCCTTTAATTACCATATTGGTCCTGAGGGAATTCCCCTTCCCTTCTCCTGCTGCCTGGGGAAGGCTAGACGCTTGAGGGGGGGGACCCACAAACCAAGGAGTCTAGCCCTCCAACGTAGGATGTTTAGACACACATCAGCAGCTCAGTGCCCCCAGCCAGGGTGGCTCCTGGGTGCAGGTGTAAGCAGGGAATGTACCTGCTATTGTGAGGAATGTTTCTGGTTTATATACCGCCCTGGTGAAGATGGGTAGCAACAGGTTTTAAGCCCATGCTCTCACTTCCTTTACCCAGACACCTGCCTGACCTCTAAGGCTCCTCTCCCTCTCTCCTGCATGGTGGGGTCCCTGTGACCCCAACAAGACTGGCCTAAGTTCCTGGGGGCTTGACCCCCAATCTTGTTGCAGTCATTCAGGACAAGGGGTAGGGTGTCTCCACTCTGGGATGCTGACTGCACTGGGAACCACCCTAGCCCACCAATCACCATATGCAGCGCAGAGTAATACAATTTATTCAAACAAACAGCAAACAAGAAGAAAAGAGGAGAAAGTTTAGAGGTAAAATGACCAACAAGTCCCTTGGCACAGGAGTATCACATACAGCATCTCTGGGGTGTAGAGGATGTTCTCAGTCTGTTTTACACGTCGTAGGCCCTCTGTCCAGGGAGTCAGACACTGCATCTGGCAGTGGCCACATGTCCCCAGGCTCTAGGATCCCAGCATCAGACCCCCTGTCACTGTTCCCCAGTTGCTAACCACACCCGGCTCCACATGGCTCCAGCCCTGGCTCCCAGTCCTGCTCTGCTGTAGTGTGGCTCTCTGTGACGCTCCTCAGGCCCCTCTGGTTTTGCTGCTGTGCGTCTGCACAGATCAGCTCCTTATGCTCCTTCTCTGGCTTCCTGCACCCAGCTCCAGATAACTCCAGCTCTGCTCAGCTCTCTGCCGGTCCAGTTGCTGTGGGTCTGCTCTACACAAATCAGCTCAGCCCAGCTCCTTTGCCTGTGTTCTCTGGCTCCCAGCTGCTGGCTGCTTAGTGCTTTCTCCTTAGCTCTGCCCCACACACTCTTGCTTCCCCAGGCACACCCAGGCTGCAGTTTCACCTCAGGGGTGGAGGAGCACTCCCCTAGCGCTCTCATTGGCCTATTCAGCCAGTCAATTAGACTATTCTGGAACACTGGTCCCTCCCACTGGCTTGTTTCAGGGTCCTGCTTCAAGACTGCAGTGGCCAATCGAAAAGGCCCTCTCAGTTTCAGTAAGGGGCTGTCAGTCCCCTTACACATAGTCACAGGGTAAGCCCTCCCTAGCACCCCCTCATGGGGAAACAGGGAGAGATTTATCAGGGAGGGCACCCCCGTGAGCTTCTGAATGCACAGTTTGTATACCAATTCAGCCCTGCAGTCAGGGCAACCTGGTCTGGTAGCCAGAGTGAAATATTATGTCTTTCAGGAACCCTTGGGTCAGGGCCATACAGCACAGTAACCACAGTCTATAAACAGATTCTATAGACAAGTCTTTGATGGGGCACAGCACCCAGATAGGGGGGCTCAGGCCCTCCCACTCGACTGAGCCCCAGCCCAGGGCCCTACAGGTGAAGGGGGTTACAGCACTAAGTCAGCAGGGATCCAAACCACAACATGCTGATTAGACAACCACTACACCCCAGCACCACACTTTAGCCCCCCTGGGGTGGAGCAAGGGCTTGGTCAGTCACCAGGCTGCAGTTCTCTTCTTCCTGAGACTGCAGTTGTCAGCTTCCCCATGGGTCTTAGGCATCAACTCCAAAGCTCTCTTTGCCAGGTGGCAGCTCTGCAGGGTCCACTCTGACCACTGAGTCTCCTCTGGCTCAGGGGTGGTGTAGATCTGGGACAGGAGCCTCCAGCAGACATCCTTTCTCTTCACTGGCCAGCCCAAATGGAGCTGTGCTGCTCCCTCTTATACTGTGGCAGCAGCCTGAGCATGCCCAGCAGGGCTTACGGGGTGAAGCTTCTGCCACCCACAGGGTTGGTTGGGTTACTGCAGTGTGGGGGTGAGTTAGCCCCGTCACACATGCCTATGCCCCGAACCAGTACACAACTGCCTGTGGACTTGTTTCTCACTCAACAGAAGCTCATTTCAGCTGTTCAGAAGTTTTCCACAGCTGGGAGAGTGCAGTACAGAGATGGAAGGAATAGGCCCTAGGAGCCAGAAAGTGCAGCCCCGTTTGGCTGCTTGTGTAAGGCAGGTCTAGAAGTTGTGCCCAACAGATTCTAAAGGGCGGCAACTAATCTGCATGGGTTTTGTATTTGCATGAGCACAAAGCATATTAGCATAGTCTCACTATGGATGCAGGGCAATATGAGTAACAGTATATGGGTTGATTTGATCACAAATCTGTCAGTATCTATAATGCTACTGAAGAAAAACATGAAATGCTATCTTTTGTAATATGCTACTCTCCTGATTGTTCAAGCTCTGTTTAGGTTAGTTGAAGAGTAAAAGTTACCATTAGTGAAAAAAAGAGTTGGAAAGAGGTGCTATCCCTCCCTTTCAGCCCTGTGAGGTTAAGAAATGGGTGGGGGTGGGGGATAGCATTAACCCATCTGAGCTATGCCTGAGGCACTACCTTACCCTTTGCTCTACTGTGAAAGGACAGATGGGTGACCAGGTTTCCTGTGAAGCCTTTCTTTGTTATTTTAATGGAAAAAGCTGTTTACAGTTGCTCTGAGTTTAAGGGCTGAAATCACTGAGAGGAAGTTCTCTCTGTGAGTTGAAATCACTGAAGAGTAGCTAGTAGATGGCTGGACAGCAGGAGTGACTAGCAGGTGGAGCAGGCAGAGCCACTGGATGGTGCAGATGGGTGCAGTGAGTGACCAGTGGGTGGTGCTGCTAGACAGCTGGTGTGAAAGACATTCCCTACATGCTATGGGTTTGTTGGGAGCCTGTTTTGCACTGATTCTCCAGATCAGTGTTGGGTTTGCTACTGAGTTCACATGTGCTGTTATGCTGTGTGGGATCACCTTGGGAACCTGCTCTGCACTGATTCTCCAGGTCAGTGCTGATTTTTGTTATTGGGCCTTTTACGTTCTGCTTTTATTACCATTAAAAGTTTTGTATGCTACACTCCTCTGACTCAAGCTTGTGAGCAGGGAAGCATTACCCCTTTGGGGTGCCTGGGGAATAGTGCATGATCTCCCAGAAAACTGCACAGGGGCTTGAGCTGGTTGATGGTGTTACATTATTTGGAAAGCCCTAGATGTAGAACCCAGCCTTTGTTCTGCCATATTGCCCTGGCAGAAGGGTTACACTTGTTATCTGCTGATCTTGTCAAGAATCTCCTGTGTGTGGCTGAGTCCCCTCAATTGCCACTGGGTGCTTAGCACTTTGCAAGACTGTGCCCTTGACCAGTGTTCCTCAAGCTGGGCTGGGCATGTGCCCTCCTGAGAGAGGCAAGAAACTACTTTCTTGTGACACAGTTCTGCTACTGCTTTGTTGGTTTGGGCCCAGTGCTTGCACACACAATAGTTAACACCTGTGAGCAATGACAATGGTCACTAGGCTTGCTGACGGGGGCAAAGCAGGCAACAGTCCAGGGGGCTGGAGATTTTAAGAGGCTATACATGGTGGGTGAAGTGTCCTCTCAGGCTGTCAGCTCCCTAGTCCTCTCTTCCACCTGTGTCCTTGCTGCTGTCTATTCCTTTTCTGCCTGAGGCCCCACACTCACTGCCATGTCCCTCTGCACCAGCCCCATGCCCCACTTATCCCCCTCTCCTTTCTTCCACTCCTTTCCTTTCTTCCCAGCTTCTCCTTGCAGTCGCATCCCCCTCTCAGCTTCCTGACTAGGTGCCTCCTTTCCCCCGCCCAGTGAACAGGGGTGGCTGAGGTGCGCTATGGGTGGGGCCATGGGCAGAAGAGGCAAGGTGGGGCAGGGCTGTTCTTCCCTGGGGTCTGGAATTGCTCTCAGTGGGTCTGTTGGTCACACCGACAGATGGGATTAAGTCTGTCTTGGTTCTGCAGGCGGCAGTGGTGTGCAGTAACACAGCCTAGGAGGTTGTACGCTGTGCAGTGTGGATGGAGGGGGTGGCAGAAAGGAACAATGTTTGACCTGCTTCTCTGCACTGCTCTGACACTGCATTTCCATTTAAACCCAAGTGTCAGATTTGCTTTGTGAGTTACGATTAAGTCTTCGCTCTTTCTCTTCTTTCATGGCTTCTGAGCTACTGGGGTAGGTCAGAGGTAAATTCCAAAGGAATTAAAACAAGCATGTAGTTTTTTTGTGATGGTACAGGTCATTTGGAGGCAGTCATTCTTTTGGAGACTGGCAGCTGTAGAAGATCCTATTTGTGAAATCCAAACCCAAGTGTTAAATACCATAGTGAGTTAAGTGTCTTCACCACATGATCCCAAGATGATATTTTTAATCTACGTGACTCATTGGTTAGAGTGTCCTGACTGGGTCAACACGTCTCTTTCTTTTGAACAATATTTTAATGGCCCTTTCTCTTTAATCTGAGTCTTGTTGTTAGCCAGTTTAACTGGCCTCAGTACAAACATTCATTCAAAATGCTAGTGTACATCATCATTAGATAAGAGAGATTCACTTAACTTTTAGATGAAATCCATTTCCTTACTGCAGTTAAGATAGATGTGTGTGTTTATTGTGGCAGCCTTGCCTTTCTAACACTAATCTATGCTGCAGAGAGGTAAAGTAGTTACCTGGTGTGTCCTTGATTGTTTGTTATAAGGATAAGTTAATGTGTTCTCCACAGTCTGAAATTATTTTGTGAAATGAACAAAATATACAGAGTCTCCGCTGAGTTTGTCTAAAGTTGGAAACATCTTTCTGAACTTGATTAGTTTTCCAAAGCATGAGAGTAGTAAACCCATTTTTGCAGATTAATATTTGTTTTCATTCTTGTAATATAGCAATCACGTTTCCCCCTAGGAAATATATAGGGAAGTGAGTTGGGAATAAATTAACTCAAGCTGTGGCTCAAGGTATCCCATGTTTACATTAAGTGGTGAATCATTAGAGCTTCTTTTGGTGTCTATTGCAACAACATCCTTAAGCCCCATTTTTTCTTTTAAATTACCAAACAGGCTATTTCTTTTGGCCTGATAGCAGCTTTGTTCAGGATTAGTTCATCAGTACCATTCACAAGATGATACCTTTGCATCATTCCCTATAGTACAAATACACTTACAGATGCTTTGACTTGGTATCAACTCCCATAACAGCAGGGGTGATATAATCTCAGTTAGTAACCACATCTCCCAGCTGAGAGGACAGGAAGCTTTGCTGCTTAGAGCCCCACTGTCCCTGGCCCACAGATGGTCCACTTAAGAGCCAGAAACAGCTGCAGACCTAATTTCACAGGAGTGTAGGTGATCCAAAAATCAGGAGGGGCAGGGCCCCAATTATCTTTGTCTGCTGGCCCAAAGAATTGGAGTGGCAGCCTATGAGAATCCACTGAATACCATGGGAATATGCAGTCGCATACCAGAGCTAGGGGTATTACCTTGGTGAAGGATTTTTTTTTTTAGAGCTTCTCTAAGTTTCTGTGCAGTGCCTAGTACCAGCCTTGAGTGCTGCATCAATGTTTGGGTGGGGGGGTCTCCATTCCTCACCCCCTAAACAGTGCTCTGGTCTATCTGCTCTCTGCTGGGTCTAGGAAACTTGTTTGCTGGGACCAATGTTCACTTCGCCTTGCATGGTGCTTTTGGGGCTTCTGGTTTATTCATACCCCTATAAGGATAAAGTAACACTTTCCAGAGGGGTAACCATGTTAGCCTCTTTCAGCAAAACAAACAAGCAGTCCTGTTGGAGCTGATGAAGTGGGTTGAAGCCTACCAAAGCTTATGTCCAAAGAATTTTGTTAGTCTTTAAGGTGCCATGGGACTTTTTTTTGTTTTGTTTTTGCTATATATAGGCTACCCCTCTAGAAGGAATCCTCTGCCACTTTTAAAGACTAACAAATTTATCTATCACACGAGCTTTCATGGGTCTAATGCCACCTTCTTAGATGCATGAAATGGAAACTGCAGTGTCTATATACAGCTAACATATTGCAGCTTTCATTTCATGCATCTGATGAAGTGGGGATTTCTTTCATGAAAGCTCATGTGATAGATGAATTTTAGTCTTTAAAAGTGCCATAGGACTCCTTGTTTTATTTTAATGTAGCAACGCTGTTAGTGGGCAGGGAAGTTTTCTGAATATCAGTGGGTCACAGCAGTTGAAATCACTGTCTGGGCCTCTGTTTGCTATCTGGGAGATGGAACCAGCAACTTCTGTATATAATAGCAAGAGCCACTTCCACCTGAACTAAAGGACTAGGGCAGAGAGCTTAATGGTGCTAGACTCATTTACCTCTCTGTGTTCTAGCTAATACAGGGGACCAGAGAGGCAGACCCCACTGGAAACCCCACTGCATGCAAGATTTGAGATCGTTAAGAACAGCCTGGGCTGGAATTGTTTCTTAGGCTTGTTTGAGTACATTTTGAATTGAAAATCTTTGACTCAGACTCCAAGGGGAACACCAAGATGTCAGTGTTTTGTCATGATCCCTTGAATGATTTTTTCCATTAGGCTAACATTAAAGAGAGGTAGAAAGTTGTCAAAAGTTCCACAAACACTAGATTCTCTTTTTGGCAAAATGTTGTTAAAGTCATTGGTGTTGTACTAGAGATGAATTGGGACTTAATGAGCACTTTCTCTTTTGCCAATCAGTGGATGCACCAGCCTTTCACAGCTCTTCCTGAAGAATCCTGGACAAATCTCTCCTAGGCACCGTCGGCGCTGCTCTGTGCGTGCTTCATGAAGTGCGACTTGATACGGGAATGAAAATTTGTCACCCACACATGGCCCTGCCTCACCTTCAGTGCCTGGTGGCTTGTGAGTAAGGAAATGGAGTTCTTGATTTGGAAACTTCCTGCTGCTTTTAGAAAATAATGCTCAGGTTGGATTGGGAATGGTTCAGTCCTGGCCAAAATTCTGGGTGCACATTAGCAGTGAGGTCAGGTCCTACTATTGTAAAAGACCCAGAAGCATTTATTTTCTTTAATAGGCTTGAATTAGGATAATGTCCCATCACTGCTAATAAGTTGGAATGCATTACTGTGGATAATGCTTTTCAAACATTAATCATCTGGCTACACTAAAAGGTACCTCCTGCATGTGGGGTGGGGAAAAGGGAAGAGAATTTTGGGACAGAAAATGATCAGGTACTGTAAGTTGGCCTTTTCATTACAGTGAACCCAGACACCCAGGAAACCTCAGGTGTGGGTGCTAGTCAGAGCCAATCAAACTAAGATTTGCATAAAATAAAGGGATAGGACTTGAAAAAAGAAACCCTCCTTGCTTTTGTAAATATAAACTATTCCCAGCCCTCTCACTGCCCCCTGCGTTGGCATTTGAAAGAGCAGATTCTTGCACCCCTGCAGAACTACTGAGACTCTCTGTGGACAGAGGGGTCTGCTCAGGCCAGTTCATTGCAGAAATGGGACTTTGGAAAGACAAATACGCTCTGCACTTCTCCCAGTAACAATCATTGTATCTGCTTCCCATGAAGACAGGGCTAACGCTACCTCAGCTCCTGCCTTTGCCTTGTGCAGAGGAAGGGCTGGGAGCTTTCTTCCTTTTGAAGGGGACAGGTGATGTGCCCGAGCTGTCTTGATGTTTAAGTGCGACTTGTGGGATGGGGTGCAAGGCTGAGGCAATGCCTGAGCAGGTTAAAAAGAGCCAACTGACCTTAGAGATGCCTGCACCTAGAGGAGAACCAGGTACTGATAAAATCTGACTAATGCTTTCACAGCAGCAGGAACTTTGTTGTAATTTCCTTTTTACTGCAGGGAGCAGGGCTGAATACTTACTGGCTGCTTTAATGCCACTTAGCCTAGTCTACAGTTAGGGCTCCTCTCAGCAGCAGTTGCCCAGCATTTATGTGAGGCACATAAAATCTTGGCGACTTCCCAAGCCACTGGGACACACTGGGGAAAGCCAACCACAAATCCCTTGCAGTTGGCTTTCCCCTATGTCTCCTGGGTGTCAGGACTTAGGGTGCTGGCTTCCGGGAGCACAGCATTGGGTTCAGACTTGCTGCTAAATGCTCCTGGAATGCCAGGCTGATGGTGGCGATTTTTACCACTGTCAGTATAGACGTAGCCTCAGTTTTGTGTTCACTGTGTCTATTCAGATCATGCTGTTTCTTCCATTGTGCAACTCCCTCCCCATTATTTTGATTGTCTGGCTTTCATTTACTGTGCTAAAGGATGCACTACCAACATGCATGGTAGGAGAAAAACTGAGTCAAGATGAGCTCTCCATATGCACAGGATGGTTATTTACTGGACACTTCTTACTGACTTGCTTCCCTCCCTTCGTATATTGAAATGTTACAGTGCTATCCATCAGTGTCGCTATCCATAGCATGCTCCATTAAGTTCCAAATATACAGTGAAATGAGCATTTAGATGAGTGGCAACTCCAAGAAGAAATTGTATTATAAAAAATCATTAAAACTGACTTGTCTTTGTAGGCCAAACATATTTTTTTGGGGGAGAGGTCATTTAAAAGAACAATGTTAGCTTGAATTTCTGTTCTCAACAAATTCTCACTTCTGAACGAACAACCTTTTAAAATGTATCTTTTCACTGTCTGTCCTTGGTTTCTGTTGTTTAACACCATCATATGTTCCACACCAGAAGTGGTGGAATGTGAATGGTTGGTGGAGTGATGTTTATATAAATTGCATTGCACAGGCTGGGTTTCTTTAACATTTGCAGAGTGCACCATAATGATGCCAGAGTGGATTTGATTTGTTGTATCCTTATGGGAAAATCTTATGTAATTTAACTGAGATAAAGCCAAGAGTGCTATGAAGGCATTAATTAGGATTCTGTAGAAATTACTCTGGGGGAAAAGAAATCATGTGATTGAATGAGAATTCATCCTTTCTAAAGGCATTTTTAAAGACACCCACACAATTTATTACTAGAGAATTAGAATTCTGCGAGTCATTTTGTAGCAAGATAATTCTCTCTTACATTCAGTAGGCCTTTTGCACAAGGGAATAGACAGTATTTTCGGACTATATACATCAAGTAAAATGAGTGGGGAAAGTAAAACTGCTAGAAAAAGAACAGAAAATTAAATAAAAACATGTTTAATATCTGCTGGCATGCAACTAACACAGCAGGCTAAGTACCTGTAAAAGTCCTTTATATTTGTACTTTACTTCTGGTAGCTTGTGATTACTTTTTGTACATCTTTATCCGCATTTATTGGGCTGTAATGTTTTCTTAGGACAATCTAAATATCAAACACTACTCTATTGCCTGTTGGCCTCCAGTTTTTGTCTCATTTAATGATTTCTGGAATAGTCTCCTTCCATCTTCAGATCAGAATATCAGACACTGTCTCCTGGCTTTTATTATTTGCTTGTTCTAAATCAGAGGTGATAATTTGTCTTTTTAATTGTTCCTTTGAGTAAGCACGGCTCATCTTTATTCTGCTCTTTACATGGGGAATTGCCTAATGCAGTATCACAAAGCAAAATTATGGTGGTTTGATTTCCTTTTCCTTGGAAGTCCCCCATGAATGGCAATGGGATAGCAAATTCTCCTCTAGGGCGATACTTCTATCTAGGTGGAGTATGTGGGTTTTTTAAACTTTACTATAGCAAGTTCTGAGTGCTGTATAATAGACACCATCTGATTGTACCTGAAGTGAGTACTGTTAGGACTAAGCATAGGAAGAATTGTTCCCTAAATATCTTACTGGCTATTTATTTATAGCTTGAGTGGTCTATTTAATCATCTGTAGTTGAGACCGACCTCTAAGGTTTGTCAGCATGGGGGAAGGTTTCAGTGCAAATCATTTCTGCATAAAGTTTGGATGCTCGTGCAGCCAAAAGTTTTCATATACTATGTGTAAGCAGGTATAAATGGAGTTGCATTGAAGCCATGTGCCATGAAATCTTTTTGGAGGAAGTAACTGATCAGTGGGGAAAGAAGAATTTATTTTTTCCTAAAATTTAGCCTCGAGGTTCCCATTTTATACTTCCCTGATGCAGAACACTATGCTGTTGTGTAATACTAATTACAGTGCAAGAGACACGTCATGTTTGTATGTCCTAGCAAGCTGCACGATAAGCACCACAAAACCCAAGATTGATTCAGCCATACATCATCGTGCAACTTCATTTGTCCTAATGCAGGGACACCGGGATAGATCAGAACAGCACAGTGGCAAAGCAAGGTTAACGCGTTTGTTTAAGTTTTTTTGGAAGTTGTTTGAAGATTATGAATGCACAACTAATGTAGTGCAGGAGTTATACATGAAAAGCCTAGAGCTAGTGATTGCATTTCTTTCTGCAAAACATCTGGATTAAGAATGCTGAGGTTGCCTGGCCACACAGGATACCTTGCTAATAGCAGAAAGGGGAATAATGAACAAAGCACAGACAGTGCTGCCTTGACTGTTGATGAATAGCTGATTTCGCAGCCTTGCCATGTTGCATTAAAACTACTTTCTTCAGATCACATAGTCAATTCACAAGTGTCTCACAATTGAACATTTTACATGTATGGTGGGTGTACCAGCCATGATGCAACTCCCAAAGCCACCTTGCAGTACATGTGGCACTTACAGGCTAACAGACTTATTTATCGCAGAGCATTGCTGTTGCAGTATGACCTAATCCCAAGGCTTACACTCCCCTGCATTTATTTTCATCCAATTCTGTAAGTTCTCCCATTTCAAAGTGTCTGACAAAGTGGGATATTCTCCAACGAAAGCTCATGTGATAAATAAATGTTAGTCTTTAAGTGCCACAAGCCTCCTTGCTTTCTTTGCTTTATTAGATTAACATGGCTGCCCATTTTGGAACTTGCAGTATATGTGCTCCACTGGCCCAAACCCTTGTCTGACACCACAACTAATGCAGACCTCTGAGCTGGCTGTAAAATGGCTTTCCCTGCTGGAAAAATTTCCCATTCTGCACTGGGATGTAACCGAGCAGGCCAAGGTCTGGTATCTTTCCCACCCGAAACCCCATCCTGGACCTGAGAATCCTGCTCTGTGAAAGGTGGTTGAAACTAGGAGATTCCTGAAAATTTGAACAAACCATCATTATCCAACAACAGAATTCCTGACTAGCTCAAATACATCACAGTGCAGCCTCTGCCTCCCCATTGTGGCACGTTACCTGACAATAATAGCCAGGGGTGTTGATGCAGAGGTGTTGCTCAGAGGGGCCTTAGGGCTGCCTCGGGCCCATCCCACCTACAGGGCTAGGCCTCAGGTCCTGCTGTGCTTGTTTCTTCTTTTTTCTGTGTAATAATATTACTTTGGTTGTATTGCACCAAACCTAGGGTTACCAGATGTCCAGCAAAGGGGGGACATGTCCTCCTTTTTACTGTCATGCCCTCCATTCAGCAGGCATTCTAAAAATAGGTGACTTTTGTCCAGTTTTTGACTTCAGATGAGTAGACTGTTTAAAAAGACACCCAAGGCAGGGTGTGAACCCATTACCCTCAGGTTAAGGGGCTGCTGTGTCCATGGGGAGCAAAGAGCAGCCTGCAAATAATGGGGGCGGTGGAGCACACAGTTTCCATTAGGCCTAGAGGGTTTTATGCTAGCTGCTTCTATGGCTCATTTGGTAGACAAGCTAACCTTTAATCTCAAGGTTATGGGTTTGAGCCCTTTGCTGGGTATTTTGATCTTTTGTCCTGTTGCTCCCTACAAAAGGGCTAAATTGGGGAGAAAAATATATGGAACACTAATAAAATGAAGGAAAATAAAGTATGCCATGAATGCAATTGCTAACAGCGACCAATTAGGTAAAACAAATAAAGGGGCACATTTGAACTGGCTAGAAATAATTTAGGACAAATTTTTTTAAATTGTAAAATGGAATGCTGTGGAAAATGAAAAAGTAGAGGCAAGCTAACTTTTTTTAAACCTTTTAAGGTGCTTTTCAAGTTTATATTTGCAAATTTAGTTTTTTAACTTTTTTTAGTCTCATGAACATTAATGAAAGGGTCATGAAAAACAGTCATTTACTGAAAAAATCCAGTTTTCAGTCAAAGAAAATATTTTGGGTTTTTTTTATTTTAAAATAATTAAAAAAAAAACATGACTTTGTGCAGTTAACGCTGCATTCATTAATCATTACCTGTTTTCTATGATATAATATGGTAATGACAATTATATTAATACTACATTTTCTCCATGTGTCCTCCAATGTCCTCCTTTTCGTACTTCCCTGTCCTCCTTTCTGTGCTTCCAAGCTAACCAAACCAGGCTGCACATTTCTCAATTTCTTTTAAAAAGAAACTTGTCTGTTTGGGGTCTTTCATAATAAAAGGTGGAAAGATTTTGTAAGATGTTAAAATGAGCAGGTGGTCGCAATCTCGCCATTGACTTTTTTAATGTATCCAATTGTGGATTAATCTGGGAGAGCTGCATATGGTAATCCCAACATTAAATAATTATAGTTATTATTGCAAGAGTCCCCTAGAGAGCCGTAACAACTGAAGTGGGCAATTACCTCACTAAATTTAGTTAAAAATGATCCACGTAAGACAAGTTTTAATGTGATCAAGGATTCATTAAGGTAAGAGCCACTGGAGCTGTCCTGCTTGCCTATTGGCACAATTATTTATGTATTCAATTGGGTCTCTGGGGGTGCCATGTTACAGTGGCACCCTGCATAACCTCAAGAGACTGCTTCTGTGTATAAAGAGGCATGTTTGCAGAATCTAAAGCTGCAAAACCACATAAAACAACAACAAAACCTTGCTAGAATCTGAGTGGTTTCTTCACTGGGCCTCGCTAGGGGCCTCAGTAGGGTCAATGCCCAGTTTAAATGGTCTCAAACAGAGGTGAGTCAGCAAGGGCTTAAGTCTTAATGCTCCTTATCCTGGACATAATTTCAACAGTCATTGGAGCTGCCTTACTGTGAATCCAGGCTGTAAGTGTCCCATGATGACGTGCTGTAAACTTGATCTTGGTAGAGTACTGGTGGGGTTCACCTGCATAGACTCAGCTGCATAATTGGGGCATAAAGGATGGGTGTGATAACCACTGAAAAATATCTGAATGGTCTTGTAGTGGGGCTGACAGCTCCTGTTCTTCACTTCTTTTGTCCTTGGAAGGGCCTGAAGCCGTTTGGCCTCTTGGGAGAAGGTGAGGACAGTGGTGGAAAAAGATCTTTTTTCCAAGGTTTGGGTAGGAGAAAGGAAGGGTGTGCGTGAATTGGGTCTGATTAGACACATGTTCCTGGTGACCCTCAGCCTGCTAAAAAAACCAAGAAACAGGCAATGGGGACTGAGTTTTTAACCCAGCTGTCATGCTACCTGCAGTGGCTCACTATGTGAGAGTCAACCTCGGGGTAGACAGCCTGAACTTGTGGTATGTTCTTCAATGGGATGTCACCAAGTTGGTAACATAGGGTTCTGGAAATTCACATTTAACAAACTTAACATGGAGTCCCAGACTATATCCTTAGGCTCTCTTGATATCCAGGCAGACTGGATTTAGTCATTTACACCAAGAAATCACACAGTAATCAGCCTCTAGTCCCAAGAGACCAGTTAATTACCTCAGATAAATTGGTACCTTGGATTTTACACCAAAGAAAATTTCTGCAGTCAATTCTCTGCTACACTTTGTGAAGGTTTATTCACTAGCCAGCTCAGGTTACAACCTCAAGGAAGTGTTAAGTGCAAACAAGTGGTGTTATCACATTACATGCAATTGTCAGACACATGCCATTTATATTCCTTTTAGATGCATGACAATTAGTGAAATGACCAGCAGTGGACCTGGGAGTTGCAGTGGACAGGAAGCTGGATATGAGTCAACAGTGTGTCCTCATTGCCAAGATGACTAATGGCATATTGGGCTGCATCAGTAGGCACTCTGCCAGTAGATTGAAGGATATGATTATTCCCCTCTATTCAGCACTGGTGAGGCTACATCTGGAGTACTGTGTAAAGTTTTGGGCCCCCCACTACAGAAAGGATGTGGGCAAATTGAAAGAGTCTACCACAGTTAAACAAAAATTAAGTGGCTGGAACACAGGACTTGTGAGGAGATGCTGAGGGGCCTAGACTTGTTTAGTCTGCAGGAAAGAAAGATGAGAGGTGATTTGATAGCAACTCTTAACTACCGCAAGGGGGGGGGGTCCAAGAAGGAAGAAACCAGGCTGTTCTCTGTGGTGGGAGATGACACACCTAGGAGCAATGGTCTCAAGTTGCAGTGGGGGAGGTCAAAGCTGGATGTTAGAAAAATCTTTTTCACTAGGAGGGTGGTGAAGCACTGTAATGGGTTACCTAGAGAGGTGGTGGAGCTCTCTTCTTACAGGTTTTTTAAACCTCACTTGACAAAGCTTTGGCTGGGATGATTTTAGTTGGGGTTGGTCCTGCTTTGAGTAGGGGGTTGGACTAGATGACTTTTTGAGTTCCTTTACAACCCTAATCTTCTATGGTCGTATGGTGTTGTCTTCACCTGTTTCCTGTGATTGCTAATCCAAGGTTAATTAACTACAAAGATAGCAATGTGTTTATAGTAAGAACTTACTTGATGTGCAAAATTGCTGAAAACCAGTAGATTTTACCTGTATTGTTTTCATTTATCTATCCGTATTACAATGAATAGCTGGCAATTACATTACAGACATCACTGTAACTAAGTTACTTGTGTATGCATAGGAAGTAGAATGTTAACTTCAAATTAAGTGGTCCTTGATATATGGAGCCTATGTCAAAGACTCAAAATGCATTCTTCATCAAAGGAAGAACCCAGGCTGTGCGTACAGGCATTTCCTTGGCTGCTTTTTGGGAAAGACTATAAAAGTATGCCTTGGGAATCATCCTTCATCTTTGGACTGATGAATTTTGGCAGGATGGAATTCTGAGTAATTGAACTGAGATCCCCAGAACCATTTTAGATAACCCCAAGAGAGTATTGGAAACCAGCAAATTATTTCTGCTATCATATTGGACTTACAAACTTTGATTCATCTTGTACTTTACCTGCTTTAACCTCTCAATAACTCTCATTACTTTTTCTTAGCCAATAAATCTGTAGCTTATTTTCTAGAGACATTGTCTTCAGTGTTGTCTTTCAAGAGAGCTGGAGTGTGCCTTCATCTCCAATAAGTGTCTGGCCATTTGGGGCTAAAAGAACTTAATTCAGTGCAATTTTAGGTTTGTGATCAATATCAAGTCCAGTTTCTGAGTGGTAGGATGGGCTCGAGTGCTTAAGGGGACTGCTGTGGCTCCATGATGAGACTAATGGGCTATGTCCACACACAGGCAGTTAAATCGATTTAACTTGAAGCAATCTAACTGAATCACTATAAAATCATTAAATCAATTCAAGTTAAATCAATTTAACAGGTCCACACCAAAAAACTCCAATTGAACTAGTATGCTCGGGAGAGCCAGACAGGGGAAAATCACACCCCCCCCGGGTCTGGGCTCCCTGAGCCCAGCGGTGAGGAAGAAATCCCTCCAGACTGGCTGAAGCCTTTGGCTAAGCCAGACATGGGGGAGAAGGGACCCCTGCACACTCAGCTCCCCAAGCACTCACCTGGTGGCAGGGGAAGGGATCCCCGCTTGCCTGGCTTCCCCTGCACTGGCTGGGCTGTGGAGAAAGCCGGGTGAGGGGACGGGACCCCGCATGTCTGGCTTCCCCGGCCTTAGCCAGGTGGCAGGGGAAGGCACCCCGCATGCCTGGCTCCTGGAAAGAAAGCTGGGCAATGGAGAAAGGACCTGGCACACCCAGCGCTCCCACTGTTGTCCAGGCAGTGGGGAGAAGAGCCCCTCATGTCTGCGTGCAATGCGCCTGCGGGTGCCAGGGGGAAGAAACCCCCAGGCCAGCTAGAACGGCGCTAGCCGGCTGCGGGGAATGTTCCTCTGGCTCCCGGCACGCTCTCTGGGTGGCAGGGGAGACGGGACTCCCGTGCCTGGCTTCTGGTGCTTGGGGAACGCTCCAAAAGCTGGACGCTGGGGTCCTGTCTCCTCTGCTGCCCCAGGAGCGCCCTGGGAGCTGGGGGACCATTCCCTGCAGCCCGGCTAGTGTGGCTGTAGCCAGCCCAACGGTCCCTTCCCCCAGCCCCAGCAAGCACATTGCAGCCGGGTGTGGAGGCTCTTCTCCCCACCACCCGAACACTGGTGGGAGTGCCAGGAGCGCAAGGTCCCTTCTCCACCACCCGGCTTCCTTGCCGGGAGCCAGGCATGTGGGTTGCCTTCCCCCATCACCTGGCTAAGGCTGGGACAGCTGGGCATGCCAGGTCCCTTCCCCATTGCCCGGCTTTCCCCATAGCCAGTGTGGGGGAAGCTGGGAGTGCAGGGATCTTTTCTCCGGCAGCCCAGTGAGAGCTCGGGGAGCAGGGCACTGTGGGATCCCTTTCCCATGGCCTGGCTTAGCGCTGGATGCCGGTAGTGCAGGGTCCCTTCTCCTACCACCCAGCTATGGCTGGGGAAGCCTGGTGTAGGGGGTCGCTTCCACTCCTGCCCCCCAAACCCCAGCCAGGGTGCTATGCACCCTGGGAGGAAGGTCTAACCAGGGTTCAAATCAATATAACTATTATGTCGATATAACACATCCATACAGTGTTATATCAATATAACAGTTTCACTTTAACTGTCACATTGATATAAAACTGCGTTTTATCACATCAGTATGACTTTCCTTATAATGAAATGAAGGAGCTCATCATTTCGTTATAAGGAAATATCATGTGGATCTAACCATTTTTAAATTGAAATAACCAGTGTGATTTCAGTTTAAAAGTTGGGTGTGGACATACCCATATAGTAATCCAGGAGTTCCCATTTGTTACTAGGTTGGTGAAATCCATTTTTAGAACATACCAGCAGTTTGGGAAGATCTCTCTTCTGTTTTCTGATTGTCTGAACTCAGATTGATGCTCAGTTGCAAGTCATTCTGGATGCTGTGACTACTAGGGAAATAAGTGCTTTTTTGCAGGTTAAAGCAAGGAAACATACTGTATACATACATGAGTTACCATCTAAATCCTAAGAGTGACTGAGTTATAGTCCATTTGTCAATTTGAAGTGCCTTTCAGGGTGCACTCGGGAGACAGCCCCTGGGGAATCTCTGGCTTCAGTTTGGCTCTGGCCCTTTGAATTCAAACAGTGAGATGGAAAATCTTCCTGTGACTTTATTTCCTTTATTCAGCTTCCAAGCCCACAGAATCAGCAGTATTTCTAAGCAGTGACAGGCCCATTAACCAGTCCTTTGTATTGTGGTATTCCTTGGTAGCCCACCTGATTCTGGCTGTCCTGCTGGATGGGTGGGGAAACTCTTCTGAATCCTAGCTTTGCAAGCTCAGAACAAACATTTTTAAAGTCCAAAACAAAACCTGCCTATTTCTTTATAGCCTGGGATACCAACAGCACAAGTGAGATTAATGCCAGAAACAATGCACAAGCTCTTCATCAAGTCTGAACCCTAAATACATCCTTATAGGATGAATACCTGTTTTGAGCAAAACTAACAACATACTGGTGAACTTATCTGGGCTCCAGCTATGAGTTGTCTTTTCTTAGCTAAAGCTGGCAGCCAGGGCAAGAGCTGGCACGTGTCTTGCCAGCATCACACTCATTTTTCCTGGGAACTGGGCTGCAGGAAGCCACATGTTCTTCAAACTGCTGTCAGGACTGAAATTTAGCAACTGTAATATAAGGAGCTCTGTCAGATGTGTGTGCGTGATTCCCCCCTCCCCCCGTATTTGGGATATAACATGGTAGATGGAGCTATGGCCATAAATGATGGGATAAAATGAAGAACGGGACAAATCGAACAGTCACTGGCAGTGAGACTGTGGAACAGACTCCCATGAGAATCAGTGGATGCACAACTGATTGAAATATAAGCAAAGAGTCCTGTGGCACTTTCTTTCTTTAGCAAATTCCTGTTGAGATCAGTGGGCACTTGCACAAAAGAACGCCTCAGGATTTTGCCTTAGGATTCCTAAGTATCCACAAACAAGGAGTCCTGTGGTACATAAAGACTAACAAACTTGTTTATTGCATGAGCTTTCATGGGAGAAAATCCAACTTCGTCAGACAAAAGCTGATACAGTAAATGATTTTGTTAATCTTTAAAAGTGCCACAGGACTCCTTGTTTGTTTTACTGAACTCGACTAACACAGCTGCCCCTCTGGAACTTGGCAACATAAAGCGTCTGGGACTCTCACGTGGTCTGAGTGCAAGTGTTATGTCAAGGATCTGTCATTAATGTGAAGTTTATTTGTTCAAGCTTGACAGTTATTTGGTTAGAGGGAAGTGCTATTTTCCGAATTTACTGCACATTATGTAAAGCTCTCTCAGCATGGTCTCGAGTTTAATTATCGTGTTGGTAAATTACAGCAAAGTTGAGTCTCTATTCCACAATCTCTCTATTCCTAGTTATTACACAGATGTATTGCAGAACATGAAGAAATGCCTGGGAATTACTATTTTTTTGTTCATATAGCTTAAATGATCCCAGAATTAAAATGATAAGCATATTGTGGTTTCAGATTAATGACTGTTAGTTGAAATGACAAATGTATAGGAGAGTTAAATGTAATGCAGAACAAACAAGGAATCGTGGCACTTTCAAAGGCTGACAAATTTACTTATCACATGAACAAACTCCATCTTCACACATCAGATGAAGTGGGATTTTCTCCCATGAAAGCTCATGTGATAAATAAATTTGTTAGTCTTTAATAGTGCAACAGGACTCCTTGTTTTTATACGTGGGTGACTAAAGCAGTTACCTACAGTTTAGTGTTGAGTTTAGTGTTGACTGCTTAACTGATTGGTCAGTTTAGTTCTATAGATTACAGGTTTCCATGGTAGAAAGTTTCCTCCTGAAATAATGCACAAAATGCATTCAAATGTAAATCAAATGTATCAGATCTGACCCATAACTTATTGCCCTGTTCACAGCACTTTTCTTTGCAAGTCTACTTCTTAAATGAGTAAAATATCTTCCTAGGGACAGTCACTTACACAGGAGTTAAGGAGGAGCCCTTAAGAAAATGTAGCTTTCTCCAAATCCACATGTGATCCTGCAAACTCAGGTTTCAAATACATCTGTGCCCTTGCACCTACAGTAATAGTATTTCCTCACCATTTCAAGTATGTCACTCAGCATGCTCTTCTGCCTTGTCCCCCTTTGCAGCTTGCATGTAAAATGGACACAAACATGGGGTGGGTGACCTCTGTAATGAAGCAGGTCCAGCTTACCTGTACCACAACAAATGCTTCTAGTTTGGGTGATTAAAGGGGGGCATGCATGGGGTTTGACAGTGGAGGATGTGGGGGCAGTGTGTAGGGTTTTAAAGGATCAGGAAGAGTTTTTGAGAGCAGATCTAGTCAGTCAGGAGATGAGCAGGCAGAACTGACTGGGAGTAGACTGACAAGAGTTGCCAGAACCAGATGATATCTTCTGTGGAAAGACGGATGGCAAGGAGACCGGCAAAGTGGATTTGCTGGTTGACCTCCCAAAGCTAGAGAGCCAGGGAATGGAGCAGAGGAAGACACCTGTTGACTATAAGCTAGAGAGTTGAAGCCAAGGGCTGAAGACAGGAGGAATTGAGGGTCTTGTCAGCTGATGTCTCCATAATGTAGACCTGGACCCAGGGGAGCAGTGAGAGGGACCATGCAGTGAGTGGAGAAGTGGGTGTTTCCTGCAGGGAAGGGTGGTGCTGGGATGCTGTCCTGGCAGGTGGACTGAGAGGACTGACGATCTAGCTGTGCCCAAAGGTGTAGGTGGATGGTGCATGGAGTACTGAAGGATGACAGGTCATGGAACTTCAATGGCTATTTGCACAGGGGTGATAAATGGATGAAGTGTTGGCACTTATGGGCCACTTGCATGATGGTCTTTGTAATAAACCAGCCCCAGGACAGGGATGTGAATGAGTCTAGAGCAGACACTCTTGACTCCTTAAGTTACCTTAGAAGGAAAACTGAGGTGTGAACATTGGTCATGGCATTGAGCTAGTTGACAGATGTTTTGCAAAATAGGGAGCTTTGGTTTAGTCCAGAAGCTCTAAAAGCACTAAGCTCTAAGGCTATGTTTACACTAGGAAAAATTAGTTTGAATTCCTTAATTCAAACTAATAAGTTCAAGTTTAGTTTGAACTAAACTTGAATTTATTAGTTTGAATTAACAAAGTGGACTAGTGCAATTTAACGTTAAGTCGAATTAGTCCACTTTGTTAGTTCAAATTAACTGCCCTTAATTAAAATTTATTAAATTCGAGCTAAGGGTTAATCCTAGTCTACACCGTCCTTAGTTTGAACTAAGGATCAAGCTAAGGACTTAGTTTGAACTAACCAGCAGGTTTTACTAATCTGAAGTAAGCTTTCATTAGTTCAGATTAAGAAATTCCTTAATTTGAACTAATGAAAGTCTATTGTAGACAGATACTAAATTAGTTTGAATTAAGCCTTCTTAATTTGAACTAATTTGCAAGTGTAGACATAGCGTGAGGGCTTGTCTACACAGAGCATTAGCCCCACTAGCAGTTGTAAATCCTAGCGTGCACCAGCAATACATTCTGTGATTAAACATGCCCTACAGGATGCAGGTCTTCAGGAAACCTACTTAATTCATAGCAAAGAGCCAGATTCTCCGGCCTGCAGTGCTCACTGTGTGTCATGCATAAAGAGCCTGGGTGCAGTGGAGACTCTAGCTCAACAGGGGCTTTGAGCTCACAAGTAAGGAGTTACAGGAGTAGACCCTTAAACTGGGAACTCCTTTGGGTTTGAAGCACTTCCATGTCTGTGTAAAGTGGCGTGTTTTCTCCTTCTCTGCATTAATGAATCATTGCTTGTGAATCCTGCACGCTTCTGGGAAGCTCATTTTCAGAAAGACTTTGACAAAGTGGAGAGAGTGCAGAGAGGAGCAACCAAAATGATTAGTGGGCTGGAGGGATTGACTTATGATGGAGAAAGATCAAAAGAGCTCAATATACAGTCAGTGCTTAGCCAAGCTTTAAGTACAGCTATTTGTTATGTCTGAGAGATGAGGAAGACCTTGCCAGTCAGCTAAATAGTAGTTGAACTATAGCAGCAGCTATCTAAAGGGGGGAAAAATATCTGGTCACAAAAGCAATCCTGAAAATGCCTTCATCAAAATGGCTAGACTCTGACTATGCTGCTCCTAACTCCAGCACTGTCAGTTCTTTGTCTCCTGCGTCGAACAATACACTTCAGCTTATGGGGTCAGGTTGTTACGTGAGACTCTCAGCTTTTTCTTCTTCTAAAAAGTGTATTTTTAGCCTTCATGGCTGCAGGGAAAAGCTGTTAAATGTGACCCAAGTGTTGCCCTAAAGGCTAAAAACTGTGAAGACAAATAAAACCTCCACTCATTTTTTAAATTATGACTTATGAGCCTTGATGGTTGCCGATACTGAGGCTTCCTCTATTCTCACTCTTGGAGTTGCTTCTGCCTACCAGAAGCAAGCAAAGTGTGTGCCCATGGGGGCATTGCTTGGGACAGTTGAAACCCAGACTCTTTAGATGGTAAACAACTGAGAAGAAAGCAGAGGGTCAAACCCCCCTGGGAAAAGCCAGCTGCGGGTAGAGCTTGTTTCATTAGAAAAGAGTGAAACTGAATCCAGGTTGGTTGAACTCTGTGCACTGCTCTGTCCATGTAGCTCAGGGGTGGGCAAACTTTTTGTTGTATGCCATTGTCATATTCTACAAGCAGTCTGTTGTGGTGAGACAAGAAGTGGTGTGATGTGATGGGGGATCACTGACCATGCCTTCTGCCAGTGTGTTTCTCCAGACCAGTTGGGTTGTCCAGGCGATTTTATTGTCCTGGCATACCATAATCCCTTCTTGGCACGCTTGATAGCTGGCTGCTTTGTCATATATTCTAACTCTGATGTTGCAAGCTGCAAATTGCTGGCTGTGTAATGACTCTTAAGAATGCCATGCTGGGCAAACTGATTGGTGGCAGCGGCTGCTGCGGCTGTAAGTAAGTGGTCTATTTCTTAATAATCTGAATAGTAATTATACTCTGCCAGAGATACACGATTTCCTATTATGCATCAGGTATTTCATGTGTCATGAGTTGTTCCACTTGTTGATTTGCTAGGAATTTATTGCAGATACAGCACTATCCTATGAAATCCTTCACCTCCTTGCTGCTGTTTGGCTAATACGAGACATCTCTGGCCTTGCCACAGCCAGGCTTCAGCAACAGTATGGCTCTGATTCATGTGAGTTTTTGAGCTAGGATATGTGTCTCTAGGGCTATGTCTACACTTACATGTGAATCTGAATTGATTGTCATCAGTTCAAATTCAAATAAGTGCATGGACATGCCCGCTTTCCTCAGTTTGAACTGAGGCACTCCTCAGTTCGAATTGAGGAAAACAGAGTTCAAATTGGTCAAACCTGCTTTTCCATCAAAGCCAGGGTCAATTTGAAGTGAGAATTGGAATTGACATAGTGCGGCCTGGTCAATTCGAATTTACTGTTAGTTTGAATTAGGCAGAGCTTGATTTTTCCCTATACAATAGCGCCCCCTACCGAATTCATACTAGCAAGTCCTGTTCATGGACATGCCAATTCAAATTGGATTTTCTAGTGTGGCCATGTCAATTCGAATTGACTGAATTTGAATTAGATTCAAATTGGTCAATTTGAATTCAGTAATTCGAATTGAAATGCTCAGTGTAGACATAGCCTAGGTACTATGACTCTAATGCCTTTTGAGGAACAAGTGGCACAACTTTTCCAGTCTCAGCTGTCATTTTTTCCAATAGGCCCATCTCTATAGGGCTGTCAATCTGTCTTTAAAAATCTGTTCTGCAAAACCTGCTATGGTGCTTCTTGTAATAATGGGGTTTGTTTTGTTTTGTTTTTCTGTTGGGGTTGACTCCCAAATAAGAATCTCCAGGAAGACTTTCAAGCCTTTAAAACATCTCCATACTGGAATATTATTTCCTCTTCAGTAGGAGTGGTGGAACAGTCTACTGTCTTGCCCTGGATTACAATATTTGCCACCTACAAAAGGCCATATTAATTAGCTATCTACGTATACTGAAAGACAGGAGTTCCTGATAAAGGCAAATTGCCTGGTTGCACCATCTTATTTAAACATCTATATTTTTTGCTTTTTTTGACTGATTTCCTCCTTCTTTGAAGCACGACTAAATATTGCCTTTCAGAGGGCTCCCCTACCATTGCTGTACTTGCACAGTGGACTAGCACCAGTTCTGTGGCTAGGAGGCTTGCAGAAAGAGAGAAGGGGCCACGGTTTGTCAGCATGATGACTGTGAAAGATTATTTTTTCTTGGTTAGAATGAAGAGATTTTGCAGGGATTTTTAAGTAGGGAAACCTGGGCAGCCTAAAAATTGTTGGCTCTGCATAAATTCTTTCACCTTGCTTGTATAAATGTAACAGTTTCCAAAGTGCTGGGAACGTGTGGTATATTTGGAAAACACTGCAGAGGCAGTATTTATGGAAGTGTTTTGTGTATTCACCATGGCAAATTAGGAGGGTGAAACCAAACTTGTTAGTGTGTGTGCGGGAAGAAAAAGGGGCTCATTGCTAGGTCAGGCACACAGGAAGCTGGGAGCAGGATCCAGGAAAAGGAGCTTTAACTGTTCTCTATAGAAACCCTCATCTTAGCAAGAGGAGACAGATGCACCATATGCTGGCCACTAGCTGCTTAAGTAATTAGCAATTAAGTGTATGTCTCCTTTTATTTCTCTGCTCCGAGGAAAAAGGACCTCTCGTATGCTGGGCACGGGAGAGTGCATAAGCAACAAGCAGATAAATACACGTCCTCCTGCCCATCAGTCAAGAGGGATCCCTTGCCATCAATGGTAGTAATTCTTGGGCTGATCAAGTGAGCCACTAAGTTAGAACTGGGGACAAGATCACAAGTAGCTAAGCTTATATTAGATGGGAAAATAGCACTAATCACTCTGCTAAATCCTAATGCAACACATGTCCATTTCATAGAATCATAGGGTTGGAAGGGACCCCACGAGGTCATCTAGTCCAACCCCCTGCCAAAAAAAGCAGGACCACTCCCATTAGATCATCCCAGTCAGTGTTTTGTCCAGCTGGGACTTGAACACCTCCAGAGATGGAGATTCCACCACCTCCCTAGGCAGCTTATTCCACTGCTTCACCACTCGCCTAGTAAGGAAGTTTTTCCTAATATCCAGCCTGGACCGCCCCAGCTGTAACTTGAAACCATTGCTTCTCGTTCTGCCCTCTGTTACTACCGAGAACAGTCGAGCTCCCTCCTCCTTGGAGCAACCCTTCAAGTAGTTGAAGGTTGCTATCAAATCCCCCCTCAGTCTTCTCTTCTGCAGGCTAAATAAGCCTAGTTCCTTCAGTCTTTCTTCATAGGGCTTGTGCTCCAGCCCTTTGATCATTTTGGTTGCCCTCCTCTGGACTCTCTCTAGCATGTCCCTGTCCTTTTTGTAGTGGGGAGCCCAAAACTGGACACAGTATTCCAGATGTGGCCTCACTAGTGCAGAATAGAGGGGAATGATCACATCCCTCGATCTGCTGGTAACACTTCTTCTGATGCAGCCCAGTATGCCATTGGCCTTTTTGGCAGCAAGAGCACACTGCTGACTCACATCCAGCTTCCCATCCACCATGACTCCCAGGTCCTTTTCTCCAGTGCTGCTATTTAGCTGATCACTCCCCAGCCTGTAGCAGTACATGGGGTTTTTTCGTCCCAAGTGCAGGATTTTACACTTATCCTTGTTGAACCTCATGAGATTCGTCTTGGCCCACTGCTCCAGTTTGTCTAGGTCTCCCTGAATCCTGTCTCTGCCCTCTAGGGTGTCTACCGTTCCCCCCAGTTTGGTATCATCTGCAAACTTACTAAGTGTGCAATCTATCCCATCTTACTAAGTATCCCATCATCTAAGTGTGCAATCTATCCCATCTTACTAAGTGTGCAATCTATCCCATCATTCCAAGAATCTGTGTAAAAGAGAATAAAGAAGTAAATAATGTTAGAAGTCGGCTTAATTCACCACGAAGGCCAAAACCTGGCCAGATATGGCTAGGCGTTAGATGTAGGTGAAAAGAAAACATGCATATGAATATGCAGAATTATGAATATGTATACAGCACAAGGAACCACACTCAGGGCTCACATCATTGGTCTCAAGAGGTGAAGGGGAACAAGTGGTCTAGACACTGAATTGAATAAACTGCTCCTTACCACGCCACCTGGTTCTGTATGTTGTCATTGAACCCTGCAACATTTATGTCTGATAAACTAGAAATCCTCAGAGGAATTTTAAGTTCTTCAGCAACCTTGCAACAACTGATCATCCCTGTGATTGATGTATCACAACTGTGTCACCACAGAAACTCTTGAGATTGGGTGATCTGGGCTGTTTCAGAAGGCTAAGAAATTACAGAATCTTACAACTCTCCTATGAAAATTTCTAGGTCTCTCTGTTGAAGCTTCAGAGTTATTTTGATTCATAAATTGCCATTCGAAAGTTGCATTAAGGGAATGCAGATCTTTGTCTTGCTTCTGAATTTGATTTGGGGGCCCTAATACCAATGACCAATTGAAACAAATGCTTAATGAGCTCTGCATGCCATTTACAGGAAATATGGCTCTGTCATCTCTGCAGCACGCTGTTCCAAAGCAATGGTGCGCAGATGTGCATTTGGCTCCCACCTGCTCGCACCACATAGTGTTGTGTCTTCTGGAAGCTCCTAGTAAGAACGTCGGTCCCTAGGGAGAAAGCCAGAGGTCAGAGAGCTTGGGGGAGAGGGAGCTAGTAGTCAAAGGCGACTTGTTGGAGATGGCAAAGGGAACGTTGGAGATGACTAATTGCTGGGGATAAGTCGTGCAAACGTATCCTTAAGAAGGACATCATTCATTGCAGCTAGGGGCAAAGGTAAGGAATATCTCTGATAGTGTCTAAAAATATTTCAGTGGTAGTCATTGCAACCAGAGCCCCCTCTTACCATCCCAGAGTGTGCTGGCAGTTGTCTAAGTTGCAGAAAGATCTTACTGCATGACAGAGGCTTCCTTTTCCAGGCATGACAGGGAAACATAAGGGCTGCTTTCCCACAATGTCTCTCCCATTCAGGAAGTTTGGAAAAAGTCAAACACACTTCGAGGTTAGTTGTGTGGGTGGTTTGAATGTTGAGTCTTTCTGACTTCTAAGACCTTTGCCCTCTGTAGCTCAGTAGAGCGCTAATTAACCTGAGTCTTCAGCTCTGGAAGTGGTGCCTGACCTAGGTGACTCCCCATCACTCAAGCTGCAGCGTGGCCGTGCGTAGCTCCATGTTTTGTCATGTCAGGTTCCACTTTCTCTCAGCTGAGGAACACAGTGGAAGGTCAAAGTATATTGAGTAACAACAGCGGCAGTCATACCTTCAAGGGACCAATTAAGTTATACGGGTCTGGGAGTGTAACTTCACTGAAGTCACTTTCATACTGATTCTAATGACTAATGGACAACTGGCTCTTGGCAGAGCCCTCATTTGCCATCCTTCAGTTACCCGTTATGAACGTATCTTTGACCGAGGACATCCCTGTAAGATCCCTATACACCCACTGTGCCTTCTGCCAGTTAGCCCTGTGGGATCTCTGGTTCACTGTTTTCGCTCATGATTTTGGGCGTTTGGAGTTGGCAGTATTGCTCTCAGGTCTATTGTGCCTGTCCTTTGCTAGAAGATGAATGCTTTTGAGAAGACACTGCTAAGGTCAAAGACAGATGAACGGGAGCAGTTCTAGAGTATAGGGATTTTGGAATTTAAATGTTACTTTCAGAAATTCCATATAAATAAAAAAATTAGGTAGATCTGGAGGTACCACTTAATATTACCTATTTTGACTCTGTTTCCAGATGTCTGTACCTTTGCCAAACATTAACTATCTGGTGTGAAATTTTTCATGCTGCACATCTGCTTTAGGCTGACTTTTTGTGACAATTTCAGTAAAAGCCTGTTCTGTCACTTCTGAAAAATGAAGCTAGGAAATAATGTTTTGCCCACATGAAAATATTTTTAACTCCCTTAGAGGCAATCTAGTGGCTTTTCAAAGTGGCTACTGAGCATTTCTCAAAGGTCAGGCTACCAGAAGCTATCTCAAACTTGAGGAGTCTGAATTACTAATAGCTCCTGGAAATCTGGGTCTAAATGCTTGTTTAGCTATTTAAAAATGATCTCTACTATGAGACCACTTCAGAAATGCATTATGTTTCTGAGAAAGTGTCGCAAACAGCCACCATGCCTATGTCTACAGTAGGAAAAGTTCATTTGAATTTCTTAATTAGAACTAATAAATTTGAGTTTAGTTTGAACTAAACTCAAACTTATTAGTTCAAATTAACAACGTGGACTAATTTGAACTAATGTTAGTTTGAATTAGTCCACTTTAATTCGAACTAACTGTCCTTAATTCGAATTTATTAAATTCAAACTGAGGGTTAATCCTAGTCTATACTGTCCTTAGTTCGAACTAAGGATTAAACTAAGGTCTTAGGTTATGTTCACACAGGGCTTTTATTTCGAAACAACACTGGTTGTTTCGAAATAAAAGTCCCTACGTGCAAACAACGTTTTCTTGTTTCGAAAGGAGGGAGCTCCTTGTTTCAAAACAAGAGCCCTCCTTTCGAAACAGCTTAAACCCACTTTGCTTTCAAAGGGAGGGTTATTTTGAAGCCAGTGGTTTCAAAATAAGTTGTTTGGACTTGTTGTTTTGAAACAGAGTGTTTCGAAATAACAAGGATCTTCCTCCCAGGGTGCATAGCACCCTGGGGTAAGGTCCCACCCCCCCCCAGCACCCTGGCCAGGGATCACCACCCTGGCCAGGGTGCTGAGTGGGGTGCAGGGGGTCGGAGGGTGCCCCAGCCGGCTTCCCTCTGCTTCACCTTGCTGGGAGCGGGGGGAACGGGAGCCTCAGCCCCTTCGCCCCCCTACCCCCAGCAAGGGGAAGGGGGGAAGCCGGCTGGGGCAACCCCCAAGCCTGGGGCACCCCACCCCTGGGCTTCCTCTGCCTCCTCCACGGCCCCTGCCCGGCATGGGGGGCTTCCTCCGCCCCCCCACAGCTGCTGCTGGGCACGGGGGGCATCCCTGGCACTGCTTTGGGGAAGCCCCCCCCGCGCCAGGCAGCAGCCCCGGGGGGTGGTGGAAGAAGCCCCCTGCACCAGGCAGGGGCCGCGGGGGAGGCAGAGGATGCTCCCTCGCGCCAGGCAGCAGCCACGGGGAGGGTGGAGGAAGCCCCCCCCTGCACCCCGCAGGGGCCACACAGGGGAAGCCCCCTGTTGAACCCCGGGTTCGCGATGTGACTGGGATGGACCAGCGACACCCACCAATGAGACAGACACCAGTTCAATTAAACAAAAAAACCCTACTTTTATAGTGACACCTTAAACACCTTCAACCCCTTAACAGTGTAAAACAGGGAGATCTATACAAAAACACTTGTAATCAACTAACAATATGAAGCAAAAATCTATATAGGACACTTATAACCAACTAACAGCATAAGGCAAAATCTAAATAAACCCTTATAACTAAATGACAATATAAAGCTAAAAACCTATGCAAAGCACTTATAACCAAGTAACAGTGTGGAGCAAGAAAGTCTATATAAAGCACCTGTAAAACACCTCCAGCCAAACAACAGGATAAAGTATGAGAGTCTATGCAAAACACTTACGACCTACAAAAGTACTTATAGTTAAATAACAGTATGGATTAATGACCTACAAGAGGGTGGCCATAATAAGTCAAGGACTTTTCTGGCCTTTTACTGCCTCAACATCGGTATAGTCACTGACCAGCCCACCCGACGCGTATTTACCAATGGCTGGAAGCCATTCCTCCTTGCTAGCCAAGAAGGGTGGGCGGCAGAATGAAAAAAAAGTCAGATGAGAGAAAAATAAACCCCCACACTCCCCCCGTGTACACTGCGGAAGTTTGGGGCCAGCAGTTTCGAGCAGAAGCAGAGTAATGAACAATTATACAGTAAGAAGGATGCAAAATACAAATGACTAACAAAACACCTGGCAAATTAACAACACAAAACTATGCTAGACCTTAAACAACTATACCATAAAAAGATTATGCAGGATACAGAGAAAATAATAACTATGCAAACTATGCAAAACTCAGGTGAAGAAGCTACAATCACAGACTATATATAAATGGTACCAAGTAGAATGATTAAGAGAAGGTAGGAGGCCTATATCGATTTATAATACCTGTCCCAGGACCGCAGTAGAACCCAAAGTGAGGAGGCAGACCAGCCGCAGCATCTCAGCACTTAATCGTTCGGCCGGCAATCCGTGTACACCCCCAAAAAAAAGAGGGTCTCGGGGGTGGGTACTCCTTGTCTCAGTCAGGGGATCAGTCCGACCGGGTCACGACGTGCCCTTTAGCATCCGAGGGTGGGAGAACAACAAGCTAGCTGAGACAGGGGGTTTTAATAGAATTTTGCCCAGCCAGAGTAAAAATAGCCAATTAGGAGAAGGATCCTGGTCAGGACCAATGATAAAACTGGGACCCCAGACAATGACCCCTCCTTCGTGGTGACGGGGGTGCCGAGAAACTGTTCAGGGGGGATAGGAACTCACCCCCCTCCTTGTTGACACAAAGCTAGGGAGGAAGAAACTCACACAGGAGATGGAGGCCCATCAGGGAGCATAATCCAGGGGGCTACATGTGGAGCGGGGTGGCCATCATGGCTGCCACCTCCGCTGACACCCCCCTGCCTGAGGCCGGACCCCTGGGGGGCAGGGGGAGCCCCCCTTCGCCCCTGGCTGGAGCCACAGGGGCAAGGGAATCCCGGGGGTGGGGCTTCCCTGGCCAAGCACAGGGCCTCCCTCCCCCTCCCCTCTCCTATTTCGAAATAGCATGTCACACTGGACATGCTATTTCGATTCCCTCCTTTTCCCTTATTTCGAAAACACTTCTTTGTTATTTCGAAATAAGGTGTTTCGAAATAAGGCTATGACCTGATCCTATGTTTTACACCCCCTTGCATTTATTTTCATTCCTTTCTGTAAGTTCACCCATCTTCGAAGCATCTGAGGAAGTGGGATCTTCTCCCACGAAAGCTCATGCAAACAACAACAACAAAAACCACCACAGCATTTGTTGAGATCTGATTCATGATTTTTGAATCACTGGGATTGCTAATATTGTGTCCCATCCAAAGGAGGAGGCTAGGGAGACATAAAAGATGCAAGTTTCTTCCTCTTCCTGTGTCCAGCAGGACTCAGCTTTTAGTTTTGGAGATGACAGGATCCTAGCAATTTCTCTTCCCTACTCTGATAAGAGAGTGGGCGCTGCAATTCATTTGCCTTTTGGCTCCAAAGGTGCTGGTAGGGGCGGTGGAACAGGTCTGGGTTACATTAGGTTGTCTCTGAAGAGGCAGCAGTTAACAAGACACCCCCTGACTGCTGCATAAACTCCCCCTTCTTGTCCTCTGATTACAGCAGTATTAATGCGAACTTTAGCACATGTTCAAAGACTACACCAGGAAGCTTAGTTCAGTCTTGCTTTCCTGGTTCGTTTGAACTAACTGCAGTTTTTTAGTTTGAACTAGCTGCGATTTTTTAGTTTGAACTATAAAAAGCGTAGCTAGTTCAAACTAAAAAACTTGGTTATTTCAAACTAACTGCTTAGTTCGAATTTCGTTTGAACTAGCATGGCTACATTGCACTAGTTTGGACTAAAATTTGAGTTAAGTTTGAACTAAGCAGTTAGTTTGAACTTTACTGTTCAAACTAAGCTTTGCTTAGTTCAAATAAAAAAATTTTAGTTTGAACTAGGCAAAGCCTAGTGTAGACATGGACCAAATTAGTTTGGATTCAGCCTCCTTAATCTGGACTAATTTGCTAATGTAGACATAGCCAAAGGGATCACTCAAGGTAATTTGTTCCTAAAGGGTAGCCATGTTGGTTTAGTTCTGCAAAACAAACACGGAGCCTGGTGGCACTTATAAAGACTAACAAATTTATTTATAACATGAGCTTTCATGCAAGAAAATCCTACTTTGCATCTGTAGTGACCTCTTCATCTGTTCAACATATTAATAAGTGATCTGGAAGAAGGGGTAAACAGTGAGGTGGCAACATCTGCAGATGACACAAAGCCATTCAACACAGTTAGTTCCAATGCAGATTGAGAAGAGTTACAAAGGGATCTCACAAAACTGGATAACAGCCTGGGCAATAAAATGGCAGATGAAATTCAATGTTAATAAATGAAAAGTAATGCAAATTGGAAAACGTAATCTCAGCCTTATACTTAAAATGATTGGGTCTAAATTAGCTGTTACCATTCAAGAAAGAGACCTTGAAGTCATTGTATATAGTTCTCTGAAAACATGTGCTGAAAGCGCAGCAAGGGTCAAAAAAGCTAACAAAATGTTGGGAATCCTTAGTGAAGGGATAATAAGATAGAATATTGCCTTTTTGAATCCATGGGATGCCTACATCTTGAACATTGGATAAAGATCTGGTTGCCCCATCTCAGAAAAGATATATTGGAATAGGAAAAGATAGAGCAAAGGGCAACAAAATGATGAGGGGATAGAAAAATTTCCATATGAGGAAAGCTTATTGAGACTAGGGCTTTTCAGCTTGGAAAAGAGACGACTGAGGGGGATGGGATAGTCATTATAAAATTGTGACTGGTGTGAAGAAAGTTAATAAGGATTATTTAAACCTTTTATTACTGACTTTGGCACAGAAAGTGGGAACATGCCAGTAGTCAGTAGATGACATCCATTTGAACGGTGTTGCCGATACAGAGAAGGATTGGTACATCATACAGAAAGATCTGGATGATCTTGTAAACTGCAGCAATAGTAATACGATGAAATTGAATAGTGAAAAGTGCAGGGTCATGCATTTATGGACTAGTAACAAGAACTTTTCCTATAAGCTGGGGATGCATCAGTTGGAAGGGATAAAGGAGGCAAAGGACCCATAGGTACTGGTTGATCACATGGTGTTGATCACAGTGTGATATGATATGGCTGTTGAAAAAGCTTATGTGGTCCTTAGAAGCATCAGGCTAGGTATCTCCAGCAGAGATAAGGTGTTAGTACCATTATATGAGGCGCTGGTGAGCCGCCGCCTGGAATACGATGTGCAATTCTGGTCCCCCATGGTTATGAAAGATGAATTCCAACTGGAACAAATACAGAGAAGGGCTACTAGCATGATCCAAGGAATAGAAAACCTGCCCTAGAAAGGACACTCAGAGCTTGCTTTATTTAGCCTAAGCAAAAGAAGGTTGTGGGGAGATATGATAGCCCTGCATAAATATGTCTGAGGGATAAATACCAGAGAGGGAAAGGACTTTAAGTTCAGGGCCAATATGGGGACACAAACTAATGGCGATAAACTGGTCATCAGGAAGTTTAGACTTGAAATTAGATGCAGGTTTCTATCCATCAGAAGAGTGAAGGTCTGGAATAGCCTTCAGAATGGAGCAGCGAGGCAAAAAAATCCTCTCAGATTTCAAAACTGAGCTTGATAAAATTTGTGGAAGGGTTGGTATAATGGGACAGCCTATTTTGGCAATTGATTGATCTTTGGCTCCTGGTGGTAGATATGCCAATGGGATGATTGATGGGCTGGGTTCTCAGTTATTGCAGAGAATTTTCTTGTGTGTCTGTCTGGTGAGTCTTACCCTCATGACCAGGGTTTATCCAATCACCATATTTGGGGTCAAGAAGGAACTTTTTCCAAGGGCAGGCTGGCAAAGGCTCTAGGGTTTTCTCATCTTCCTCTTCAGCATAGTGTATGACTCAATTGCTGGTGGATTTTCTGTACCATAAAGTCTTTATATCATGTTTTAAAGGCTTTAATAACTCAGTCATAGGTTAGAGGTTTATTGCAGAAGGGGGTGGGTGAGGTATTGTGTCCTGCAAGGTGCAGGAGATCATAATAAATCATCGTATTGGTCCCTTCTAAAATTAGAGTCTATATGAATCTATGAGTAGTTAAAAATTTCCAGAGGGGTAGCCATGTTAGTCTGTGTACTGCAAAAACAAGAGTCTTGTGACGCCTTAAAGACTAACAGATTTCTTTGGGCATAAACTTTCATGGGCTCCAACCCACTTTGTTAGATACATGAAGTGGAACCTACAGTTGAGAGGGGTGTGTGTGTGTGTGTGTGTGTGTGTGTGTGTGTGTGTGTCTATAGTGAAGTCAATTCAGAGGGCATCTGGGGCCCATTCACACCAATTGATTAAACAGAGAGAATGTATGAACGTGGAAAATTACTTTTTGTAAAGTGCTAACCATTCCAAATCCCTATTCAGACCCAGCCTGATTGTGTCAAGCTTGCAAATCAGCTTCAGCTCTTCAGTTTCATGCTGAAGTCTTGTTATGAAGCTTTTTTTTTTTGTTGAAGTATGGCAACTTTCAGATCTGCTACTGAGTGTCCAGGGAGACTGAAGTCTTCTTCTATTGGTTTATGGACGTTTATGGTATCATTGGAGTCCATGTGCAGGCAGGCTTGACAACATGGTTTGTTGCAGGGATAGGTTCCTGGATTAGTGCTCTTGATGTATCCAATGGTGCCATCGCAGGTCCCAAACACATCAGCCACATCATCAGGGGCTCATTCACCTGCACATCCACTAAGGTGGTATATGCCATCATGTGCCGGCAATGACCCTCTGCTATGTACATTGTCCAGACCGGACTGTCCTTGCACAAGAGGATAAATGGACACAAATTGGACATGAAAAATGGCAACATCCATAAATCAGTAGGAGAACACTTCAGTCTCCATGGACACTCAGATGGGTGACAGGATGGATCACTTGATGATTACCTTTTCTATTCATTCCCACTGTAGCACTGGCTGTTGCCCATTATCTGAAGACAGGCCACTGTGTTAGATGGACCATTGGTCTGATCCACTATGTCCATTCTTATGTAGGATTGCCATGGCTACACACTGCATACAGAACAAATAGGTTTACTTAACAAATGGAACAAAGCATTCAAGGAAATGATTTTAAAACAACAAACAGCTGACAGGTACATCTTGCCTCTTCTAGTCTTACACTTCTCTGTATGCTACATTAAGTGAGCTTCTCTAGCATGACAAGCTCAGTGGCTTTGTCTACACTGGGGGGGGGTAGTTTTAAGTTGATTTAACAAGGTTGATGAAGTTGACTTAAAGTTGATCTTGTTAAGTCGACTTAGGGGTATGTCTACACTAGTAGACGCCTCTGCCTTGCCCTGTGTCAAATTGATTAGGCTGGGTCAATGGCATTGCCTGGTGTGTGGGGGAGCAGGACGGCATCAAGGTGAGGTTTGCTCTGAGCCGCTTGTCAGTGGTGGCAAGAGGATTGGGGCCAGATCGGGCTCCATACTGCTTGCTAATGGCAGCAGGAGCCGGCTTCCAACCCCCACCGCCTGCAGCAAGGGGCTCGAGGCCAGATTGGGCTCCCAGCTGCCTGCCAGTGGTGGCTGGGGCCAGATCAGATCCCCAGAGATGGATCTGACTCCCAGACCCTGATCAGGACCCCGAGTGGGGCAGGGGCTAGGTCTGGGGCTTCCTGCCCTGTAAACATGACTTAACAGCTTTAGTAAATAGTAAAATAAATTCTAAATTTGGTCCTGGAGTTGCTTAAGTTGGCTTAAGCCAGTTTAAATCAACTTAAGCCTCCAGTGTAGAGAGAGCCAGTTTATATTCACCTAGCAAGCTCCAGAACCCTTGGGACTCAGCCTAAGGTATGTCTTCACTGATGGCGGCAAAATTGCCACCATCAGCTTGGTGTTCTGGGAGCGGTTTGCAGTGAGTCTGAGCTCGCTGCACTGCTCCCAGAAGTCAGCCCTGAAGTCTTGGGGGTGTAGGGGAAAGCTGACTGCAAGGGATTTGTGGTTGGCTTTTCCCTGATGTGTACCAGCATCTAAGGAAGTCGTCACTAGTTATGCAAAGAATTTTATGTTCCTTGCATAACTGGTAGTCGACTGCCGCCAGAAAGCACCAAAGTATAGACTAGGGCTTCATCTATAGCTAAGGTCTTTCAAAGCAGAGTGTGGACTTTCAGAATCCCCATATAATAGAGATGGCTCTTAACTGAAATGCTGAATTTGGCTTTTGATTGAGATCTGAATTAATTGGTCAGACTAATCTCTTGAACTGAATGGGTCTGAATGCCATCAGTCTTGGTTCAAGTTTGAATTTGGTCTGGATTTTAGGATTTTAAGCTTCAGTGTTCACCTCTGAGGTCGCTTTCTCTCATTATATAGGTGTGAAGTTCAGTGCTGGGGGTTTGGCTTGAACTCATCTTTGTTGAAAAGACTCAAATGTCAGTCAATATGGAAAGTTTCTATCTACATGTGGGCTAACACTCCTAATCATCCTTACTTAGCTTTATTACCCAACACATTATGTGCTTGGGAAGATTATTTTCCACTGAAATACACTGGTTGCATCTTGTGGTTTTTGTCAGCTGAGTTCTTCTCATTTGTCAGGCCTGTGCATATGTTCATTATAAGCTATTTACACTGTGAAATTGGATGCTCAAGCAGATGGTTTTTAGGAGACTCCTCACTGCAGAATGTGTTCCTTTGCATCTCTTTAACAGCATGACATGAACTGCTGTCATTGGCCATTAAGGCAGCTGCTTTATTACCTGTCATTAATAGTCTCGGCTGCTTTGCTGTTATAATTACCAACTGAATGTTGGTCCATGGCTATGAATTAGACTCTTTGGGAGCAATTTAATTATGTCTTTTAGGAATAAGTATTAATGAAATGGCACAAAATCCTGAAGCAATTTGCTTCTGGAAGGAAAGTATATTCCCCTGCACCCCTTGCTTAGGTTTTTTTTTTTTTTTTTTAAGCCAAAAAATTATGATATTGATATAAACATAACGTGATGATTTAGAATGAAGAAACTACACTGTGTTTTGAAACTTTAATAATGGTCAAGAGGTGTCTATCAAACAACATTTGTGGCCTAATTAAATCCAAACTTTTCCATTTTTTTTAAAGACATTCTGAACCAGGCAGTCTCAGTTACGAATGGGTTTGTAAACAGGGAGAAAAGACTCAAATAGCAGTATATTAAAAATCATTTAACTAACTGCAGGAGACTTACTTTATCAAGTTATCAGAAAATACTAGTTTAAATATGGGTATACAATGGATTAGCATGTCTTAGAAATATTCCAGAAGTATTGTATACTTCAGAGGTCAGGAAGAAAATGTGCTACTACGTAACAAGTTTTCTTCCCAGTAATTACTTGACTTAAATACAAAATGATGATTAGTTTAATTTCTCTTCTGACTTGGTTCCCTAGGTAGTAGTGCATTATGCTTCCTATTCCATCGTGTAAACAAAACACTCACACAAGGTCAATGCGAAATGTAAAGATACGTATGCACTTGGGATGACTGATAAATTGTTTAGCTCAGGCCAGGCCTCAACAAGTCTGTTTGTTGGTTGCCATTATGACCAGTTTTAGTAGCCTGTCACCTAGATCCACTGCAGAAATGTAAGGGAGGATCACCTTCTAGTGATCAAAGATAAAATTACTGGCACCTAGCTATGCCCCAATTTTGTCCAATCCTGGCTCAGCCATTAAGTAAATGCAATACTTCGGAACATTTGCTGATGAAATTTACAACAAAAAAAGGAGTCCTTAAGAGTCTTAGGAACATCATGTATCTATTGTAATGGTGAAGGATGAACAATCGGTTAGGAAATCCTTGCAAAAGTTTATTAGACAAAAGACAGAGGGGGAGGAGGTTATGGAGGTAAGGGCAGCTAAGAAAAGGGAATACTTGTCATGGGCATGCTCAGAAAATTAAGCTGACTTAATTTAAAATACATTAGCACACTGTGTGGACATTCTTATTCAGAAATAAAATGGTTTTACTTTGCTTTTGCTCCATTCAGTGATGAAGTAAGGTAAAGCAAACTTCTGAGATCAGGATTTGAATGGGCTTTAACTATTGCACTTTAAATTTACACCATCAGTTAATTTGGGTTAACTGTCCCTGTGTAGACCTGCCCTTAGTTCTGCAGTGCTGGAATACAATTTTCACTTGTGCATCCTATGGTCCCCACTCTGGTATACCATATGAAGCAGACACATTAAGTAGTAATAGCAAAATAAGACTTCTCGGTCACATACAGCACGGCCACTGTTCCATGGATACAACTGAGGTCATGCCTGCTCTTGTGAGGGCTGCATTTTGTCCACATCTTTCATAAGAACAGCTATGCTTACAGTATGAGACTGATTCCTTAAAAAAAAAAAAAAAAAAGAAAGGGAGAAAGTTGTTTTTTTTTTTTTTTCTTTCATCACAGAGGACAGGGGAAAAGGCAGTTGTCTCAAACTGTTGCATAGCGATGTTTGATTATATCTCAGGAAAGACTTGCTAACTGTAAGAACAGCAATGGAACAGACTGTCTGAGGCAGTTGTGGGAGCTCCTTCATTGGAGATTTTCAAAAGGGGATTCGTTCCCAGTCTTCTGTTGGCCTTTTGACTCTCTGCACATTGAGGTGTCATTTGGACAATTGGCTTAAATTACAGCAAGGGAGATTTAGGTGGGGCATTATGAAAAAAGCCCTAACTCTCAGGGCGATTAACCACTGGAATAAGTTGCCTAGGCAGGTTGTGGAATCTCCATTATTGGAAGTGTTTAAGAGCAGGTTAGACAAGCACCTGTCAGGGATGATTTAAGAGGGTACTTGGTCCCATCATGAGTGCAGTGGACTGGACTGGACTTGATGACCTCTCACAGTCCCTTCCAGTTTCTATGTCTCTGTGATTTTCAGAGAACTATCCAGGGAGACACCAAGATCTTTCTTGAGTGGTAACAGCTAATTCAGACTTCATCATTTTGTATGTATAGCTGGGATTGTTTTCCTTTGTTTGTTACTTTGTATTAACATTTAATTTCATCTGCCATGTTGCTGCTTGTTCACTTAGTTTGGTGAGATCCTGTTGAACTCTTCAGTCTACTATGGACTTAACTACCTTGAGTAAAAGTGTATCATCTGCAATTTTTGGTCCCTCAGTGTTTATCTCTTTTTCCAGATCATTTATGAATAGGTTGAACAGTCCAGGACCTAGCCGCTACACAGCTCACCTTTTTCTACATTTTTGTTGATGCGTCAAAGAATTCTGATAGGCAAGGGGCATGATTTCCATTTACAACAGCTGTGTTAAAAAGTTGTTGTTGTCTTTCCCAACAAATCATATTCATTTGTCCGATAATGCTGTTCTTTTCTATAGTTTCAACCAATTTGCCTGGTACAGAAGTTAAGTTTATTGGCCTGTAATTGCCAAGATAATCTCTGGAGCCACTTTCAAAAATTAATGTTACATTAGCCACTCCTCCCATTAGCTGGTAGAAGCTGGTTTAAGTGACAGGTTACATACTATGGTTAGTTCTGCAATTTCATATCTCCGTTCTGTTAGACATCCCAGGAGAATACCATCTGGCCCTGCTGGTCTGTTACTGTTTTTATTGATTTGTTCCAAAACCACTCTACTGACACCTCAATCTGGGACACTTTCTTAGATTTGTTACCTAAAAAAAATGGCTGAGATGTGGAAATCTCTATCACCTCTTCTGCTGTGACAACCAATACAAATAATTCATTTAGTTTCCCTACAATGTCTTCGAATGCTTGCTTAGCACCCCCATTGTCCAGTGACTAACTGTTGGGTAGGCTTCCAATATCATGAATTTTCTGTTAGCTTTTGTCTTTTGGTACTTGGTCTTCAAATCCTTTTTTGTCTGACTGTAGTTTCAGACTTGACTTGCCAGAGTTTAAGCTTCTTTCTATTTTCCTCCACAAGTGTTGACTTCCAATTTTTAAAGGGTGCCTTTTTCCCTCTAACCACTTTTAACTTTGTTTAGCCAGGGTGACATTCTTAGTCCTCTTACTGTGTTTTTTAACTTCCGTTATACATTTAATTTGACCTGCTGTTGTGGTGGTTGTTAAAAACGTTCCCATGCAGCTTGCAGGAATTTCACTTTTGTGACTATACCTTTTTAATCTCCAATTTAACAAACTTCCTCACTTCTGTGTAATTCTCCTTTCTGAAGTTAAATATTGCTGTGGTTGGCTCACTAGTATTTTTTCTCCCCACAAGAATTTTTCATTTAAATATATATTATGGTTGCTATTTCTACATGGCTCAGTTATATTCATCTCTTGGGCCAGATCCCTTTCTCCCTGTGGGCTAAATCAAGAATTGCTTCTTACCTTCTGGGTTCCAGGGCTAGAAGAAGCGATCACTTATGGTGTCCAGAAACTCATTGCTGCATCCCATCCTGAGGTGATGTAACAAGCTAGTACTGGAATAGTTGAAATCTCTCATTATTATTGACTTTTCTTCATTTATAGCCTCTTTAATCACCCAGAGTATTTCAATCACCATCCCCGTCCCCATCCTGGCCAAGAATATATTTCTACTGCTATAGCTGTATTTTCTAATCATGGCATTTCTGTCCATAGAGATTTTGTGGTACCTTCCCACTGGCACAACCTACTTAGTCATTCCTATACATTTTTGCATCTTGGTGTTATCAAGGAGCTCAGTCTATTTAGTTTATCACTGTATATCATGTTTTTTGGAGTCTTGTGCATCTTCTCTGAATGCTCTCCAATTTATCAAAGTACTTCCAGAGCTGTGCACATCAGAACTGGATGAAATATTCTAGAAGCAGTTGCACTAGTGCCAGATACAAATGTAAAATAACATCTGTGCTTCAATCTGGAATTCCCCTGTTTATACACCCAAGAATCATACTAACCTTCTCAGTGACAACACTGCACTGGGAGCTCATGATCATCTCAGTGTCCACCATGATCCCCAAATCTTTTTCATGGTCACTGCCTCCCAGGATAAAATTTCCCATACTGGAAGTATGTGCTGCAGCCTCTTCCTAGACATGCACATTTCATTTACATTTAGCCATATTAAAATGCACATTGTTTCCACTCAGCTGACCCAGCACTCCAGATTACTGTGTATCTCTGACATGTCTCCGTCATTATTTATTACTCCCACAATATTTGTGTTGGCTGGAAACTTGATCAGTGATTTTGTTTTCTTCCTGGTCACTGATAAAAGCGTTAAATACCATAAAGCCAAGAACTGATTGTTGTGTTGCTCCATTAAAAGCAGACCTCTACTATAGGTGAGGGTCAAATTTCACGATTTCAAAAGGATAGCTGTGTTAGTCTAGTCCAGTAAAAAACAACAAGGAGTTGTGTGGCACTTTAAGACTAACAGATTTATTTTTTGCATGAGCTTTCATGGGAGAAGATCCCATTTCCTCAGATGCTTTACATCTTGTACCTGGGACATCAAGACTTCAAAGACAAACAGCTGAACTCGAATTAATGTGCAAGCTAAATTCTGTGAAAGCAGGACTTAATCGAGACTATGGGTTCTTTTCCCATTACAGAGGGTAATTTGACTTCAGGCTTCCCATGGTTTGAGCCTGTAAACTTCTCTGATTTGCTGTTACTTTATGACCTGATCCTATCTTTTACACCCCCTTGCACTTAGTTTCATTCCTTACTGTGAGTTCACCCATCTTCGAAGCATCTGAGGAAGTGGGATCTTCTCCCACGAAAGCTCATGCAAAAATAAATCTGTTAGTCTTAAAGTGCCATACAACTCCTTGTTGTTTTTTTCAAATTTCACAGTCTGTCCTTTGTCCGGAGCCATCATATCCTTGGCTGGCAATCATAAACAGCATTCTAGCATCTCCATCGTCAAACCAGATAGCTCTTCTCGTTCATCAGTGGGCAAGGTCCTTGTTAGATTAATATGTATTATGAAAGCATGCAGAATTTTCTTTCTGTGACAGTCCAGAGCTCTGTGGCTTGGCAAACCATATGGCTGTGAACCCAGCACTGATCCCCCATCACTTGAGGAAATACAAAAGGCTATTTGATGGTTACAGAATGGATGTCCTGCTGGACCTGACGGTGTTTCTCCCAAGCTGCTTCAGATACCTGGGAATCAGTGAGCACCGATCTTTCATCAATTGTTCTTAAGAATGTGGGTGCCAGGCACTGTTACAGCAAGTTGGAAAGAAGGCTTCAGTATCCCCATAAAAGGGTAAATGACCTTCACTTAGCATGGCAACTACAGGACAGTCTCATCTCTGTCAGTTCCTGGAAAGGTCTTTGCTCACATTGTGCTCGACAGGATGCAGCTACTCCTTGTCACACACACATCTGACATCAGAAATAACAAGATTCAAAATCCAGTGGGGGAACCCTTCAGTCTCCCTGAACACTCCATGGAAGATATGTCAGTGAAGTCACTGTCCTTAGCAGACATCATCGACCACAGCAATCAGCTTCCACTCCTGCGTGGCTGACAATGGATGCTGTCCTTACTCTCTGGCTTCTGGCTGAGCTATATCAGGAATGAAACCACCTGCTTCATGTGGTATCTATCACTGGCAAAGAGGCTTTTGAATCCACTGACAGTTCAGTGCTTTGGCTTGTACCGAAAGGAGTTGGTGTCCCAGAGGATCTGTGAAATCTGGTGTGCCATCTTGACACCAGTTCCAGTGTGAGACTGTATGTTGTTTTGCCATGTTTCCATGTATTCTTGCACTTACCTATACTCTGTTATGCTATCGACTATGTATTAGAGCTTGCAATTTTACATGTTGTTGGTTAGCCAAGAAGTGTTCACTGACCAAGACTATGCAACTACTTTGCCTGGCTGTGTAGAGGACAGAATTTCAGTTTTGCACTGCAAGGTTTCCAAGATACTGTCCATAGTTGAGGCTTTAATGTCTTATGGCAGAAGACCATGGTCAGTGACCTTGGAGTCAGGCCACCAGAGCCACCCTCATGCTGATAAGGGTGAGCACTGTGGAGAGTGCTGATGAGTTCATCTACTTTGGTTGCAAGCAGAGTTCAAACAGTCAAAGCACACAACACCCTTCTATGATTAGGTCTGGCTGCTTTCTTCATGAAATTCACATCTTTGCTTATGAAGGCAAAATGTCTCTGTGCTGAGACAAAGTTCAGGATCTGTTATTAAACTGTGAACTGCATGTATAACAAGATGGGTCAGAAACCTGAATCTCCTGCAGGCCAACTTGGAGCAGCAAGAGGCATTGAATGTGCACTGTAAGGTAAAACCGTAAGCATAAAGGGTTTTATTTTTTGTGTGAAATGCCATAATCTCAGGTCTGGCCTACTCACTGTGTTAAATGGTGTTTTGTGCTCTTTGGCCATGTTGCCTGGATGGACAAAAACAGCTCAACCTATTGGGCTCACACACCTATCCACTGACCTGTAGAGAGAACATGCATTACCAGGCACCATTTGCGAGGTTGACCTGGAGATCTGTGGTTTTGTGGGATTGAACAAGATCTGGGAACATCACTCTACAATGCCATGAACTATGACCACTCTGGGTGGCACAGTGGTCCTCAGTAGATGATGCATGTTTGAAAAGGATGCACAAGACTGACAGAGTCCTGAAGATTTGCTGACATTAGAAAGCATATCTGACAGATAAGCACTCCAACTTATTGTATTCCCTCTTCGCATATTTTAATTGCCCCATATTGTGAACTATTCTAAAGAACATCTGAACGGTAGGTTGCTAGCGTGTTCTGTTTTGAGAATAAAGTTAAATAAAAGGTACTATAAAGTGAAATTGTGCAGGCTCCATTTAGAAATATGTATGCAAGGAGCAAAATCTAATTAAGTAGTTTTACGGGAAAGGATATTAAGGTGTGAAGTTTATTGAACACTTGGTTAGCTATTCAATTAGTCTGTTGATTTTTGTGAGCTAGTATAATTCCAATCTGCAGCAATCAATTGCTTGATTTAGAAGGAAATATAACATAAAATTTAAATTTTCAGAATGGTGGAAGTTAGGTAATTGTAATGAATTGATTTTATTAGCATATCATTACTCCTACCTTTCAAATACATAAATATTACTCTTGTGGTTTGAAAATTAGAGGTTTGCTTGGTGCTTTTATTTTATTTTGATTTGCCATTAAAATGAGTTTTTCTTAAATTTGGATTTTTTTAAAGTAAAACTTGTGATTGATAGTGTAAAGAAACTCACTTTGCATTTTATTGTGTATGATTGCTGAAACCATTTGAATGTGAATGTGAAAAAGGATTAGTAGAGATACCTACTCCTTTTATGTATAGTCAAGAATAAAAGATTTTAAGTATATTTAGGATATAGAGGTGAAATATAAAAATAATAAACATTGTAGTACAGACCTGTGGGCCTCAGACCTGAAAAATATTAACTAAGTCACTTAGGTTGGTGTGACGGTGGGGTAACTGTGTAGCGCTATAGTGTAAAATTACTAGAAGAGTCACGGTAAGTGCAGATGTTCTCAGGCTGCAGGAGAAGCTCCTCTACTGGCACAGTGCTGTCCACCCTGGTGCCTAGGTTGGTGTACCATATGTCGCTCAGGGAAATGGCTTATTTAAACAGCTGAGCAAGGTAGGTTATACCAGAGTGAATGGCAGTGTAAACCTGATCATAGGAAGTATGAGCATAACTCAGAAAAATGGTGTTGTCTGGCCTGTGTGCTGGTGGGTTACACACGGGGAGAGCCAACAACGACAACCATGCATTAAGATAATGAGGAAAGTGATGGCTTCTCTGGAGTTCCTCAGTGTGAGATGTGTGTGGTGTCAGTCAGAGGTGAGGCTAAGATTTTTGTCATGGCTATTTTAATAAAAGTCACAGACCAGTCATGGGCAATAACTGGAAATTCATGGAGGCCTGTGGTCTGCCCATACCTTTTACTAAAAATGAGTGGGTGGGGAGAGGCTGACGGCTGGGGAGGGATTGATAGCTTGGGTGGAGAGACATCTCCAGCCTTCAGGTGAACTCTGGCCGTCAGGAAGGTGGGACAGCTCTGGGCTCTGGCCCCAGCTGTGACAGGGAGCAGCCCTGGCTGCAGCCACGAATGGCTGTGGCCCCAGCTGTGGGACGGGACAGGACAACCACTCTGAAGCAGGGGCTGAAGCCAAAGAAATCAGGGAGGCCCATTAAAGTCATGGAATCTGATTTTCTTCATGACCAGCCATAGCTTAAGGGCACAATCTTTAGCCCTCTATCTGTCTGCTCTTGGATTTCAGTACTTGTGACATTTGTTTCTCTGCACAACACAATTATGAACAAATTATTAATAATGATTACTTATGAATATCTCAGTGTGACTGTCCTTTGTGTGCTCCTGGGGGTCTCCTGCTAATGATATTGGTAATAATCAATCCTTGCTGCTGCTTGATTCTTAATGAGACCAAACAACCAATCAGTCTTTGGGCTATCCATGGACCCATCTGTTAATTGGGCTACTAGTGAAACCACTGGCTGGGTTTTGTGAGGGACTTTTTCCTCCTACCTAAGGAGATGCTGATCCCTCTGTAGTAAATCTGGCATCCAGTGAACACACTAATTAACTGAGTGAGTGGCAGGTACCAAAATAAAATCAGGCTTGTTTAAGGATTGTAGGAAGGGAACATCTATCTATAATGCCTGTACTCCAGAAAAGCAGTCATTATCAGGGAAGCACTGGCACTTGCTTGATTGATTGACTACACTACAATTTGAATGTTGATCTCCACCAACAACCCCTAAAAATCTATTTTTGTACCCAGTGATCTGTCAGGATAAGAACACAAGTGTCAATCTGGAAAGATGGGTAATATCTTAAGAGTTAAAAATATCTAGCTATCTGGAAAATGGTAAATTAATAACAACGATGAATATTTATAATAACAATGCCTGAATAATCCATTAAGCACATGCTCTTCATGTAGCATAATGTCATTATGTCTAGAGAGACGGTGTCTGCGGAAGAATAGGCAGCGCCTGCCTTAAAGTTGTACAAGTTACCAAAATGTCACCAGCATTTAGAAGTTGATGCATTTTATTGCTGATGTCATGATGGTGCAGTTTGAGTGCAAAACAAACCTTGGACCTAGAAAAGGGTTCACCTGAAATGTCATATGTGGCTGATCCGGTGACAGATTTGTCCATCTACTCGTCAGGAAGCTGAGGTTTTTTTTTTTTTGAACCAGCCTTTGAAGTGATCCAGGAATATGCCTCAAGGCAAAAAGTTTCTTTTCTTTCACGCCAAGTCTGAATGCTAATTTTAGACAGCAGCAATAGCAGCAGTCAAGAAAAGGGCATTTCTTGATGCCTGTCAATGTAAAGCAGAGCCCAAATAATCTTCTGTTGTTCAGACCAAACAAGGAGTCCTGTGGCACTTTATAAAGACTAATAAATGTATTTATCACATGGGCTTTTGTGGGAGACAATCCCACTTCGTCAGACACCTTGTTTGTTTTGCTGAATTAGACTAATGCATGTCCGCCTTTGGATCTTGTCAGCAAATCAAAGCAGTTGTTAGGATTCAAACAGTGGAGTACACCAATTCTGGAGGGAGGAAAGCAAAAGTACCTGTTGTAATGAGAAAAGAACCCATAGTCTTTATTCAGCCTTGAGTTCACGATGTCAAATCTACATATGAATTCCAATGCAGTTTCTCTTTGAAGCTGTGATTTGTTATTCATTTCTCTGAGTATGGCTATTGACAGATCAGAAGATCTGGAACGCTCAGGAAGATTGATGTGTTCCCCTGTTGGTTTTTGAACATTGTTATTTTGGGGGTCAGATTTGTGTCCATTTATTCTTTTGCACGGAGACTGTCCTGTTTGTCCAATGGATAAGGTGGGGGGAGAGGGGCATTTCTGGCACATGATGGCATAAATCACACTGGTGAATGAGCAGGTGAGTTCCCCATCTTCAGGTGTGTGAGGTGGGATTTTCTCCCATGAAAGCTCATGTGGTAAATAAATTTGTTAGTCTTGAAGTGCTGCTGGACTTCTTGTTTGTTTTGCTGAACTAGGCTAACACGGCTGCCCCTGTGGAAGGTGTTATAGTCTTGCAGGGGTGGCCAAACTTATGGAACTCAAGAGCCACACAAGTTGATTATTAAACCTTCAAGAGCCACACCGAGGCATATAGCCATATACTTTTACCTACTAAATTGATTTGCTGATGTTCTTCCGTGAGCCACACTTTTTCATTCAAGAGCCACACGTGGCTCCCAAGCTGCTGTTTAGCCACGCCTGGTCTAGTGTTTCTCTAAGTCTTTGAATTATCTTCTAACAGATCACCAACTCATTCTCCCACTGCATTGTTCCTTCTGGGAACTAGTAAGAAAAGAGAGTTACTTCGACCACTGCTACCACACTATACTCTCACTGGTATGCGTAGTGAAAGAGGAATAGCAATTATCTAAGCCTGCAAGAACATCATCTAATTGGAATATGTCTTGCCCAGTGGAAGGTATACAAAGTAATCAGTCTTGACAGCGCGGTCTGATGAGTCTCTTCACAAAGGTGTCATGCGAAGCCTCTTCCAAACCCCCCATTGCCTCCATCTGCAATGCAATGCCTAAGGCTAAAGTAAAGATTTAGAGCAGATTTTGTTTCATTACGTTTTGTCAGTTCCTCATTCATGCAATGTCAGATGTCATTCCATAATTAAGGTTACAATCTTCTCATTATAACTCCAATTTTTAGAGGCATCCGCTCCTCCCCCTTCCCCCAAAGAAAACAAATTCCACTGAAATGACACATCATCAGAAAAGGAGTGTTTCAGAATACAGATTTGGTTTTGTTTGTTAAATCACTGATTTTTGGAATTACTTTTTCTAAGCCTAACTTGGGTTGCATCTCCATGTGGCTGGACAGGCACCTGCCAACCTTGTGTATATTCGTGTGTGCTTCTGAGAAGTTACAAAGATTTATAATGTACAGTGCTTCTGACGACATGTGAATATCCACTGTAAGGTCAGCAGGCAGGAGATTGGCCATGGGCTCTAGGGGGTGTGGAGAGGTTGGATGGAAGTCCAAGGAAGGACTCCTGAAGGGAAGAGGAATTACCCAGGCAAGATATCCTCTTTGCTGCATTAGACTCCTTCTAGACATGACTGGAAAAAGCCTTAGTTCAGACAATGAGCCAGGCTGGAGAAATATTCCACTTGGAGGTATGAGCACCTTAAAGTGTCAGGATGCAGTGCGGTGTCTTCTGTGACTGTGACTGTGGCTCAGGCCAGGATTGGGGAGAACGTATTTTCCAACTGGCCAGTCCAACCTAGGAGAAAATGACAGCTGGTACTTGTGGTCAGATAGGCAATAAGCAAGTTAACAATGGCTGCCTTGGTTTGTTTAAGCATCTCCTTTTAATGTTCAGCTGCCTGCTGGTAATTTTGGCTGTGGTTTCAGTTAACAAAAGCACTGATACTTGGGAAGCGATGGATGCCAGCTGGCTCTGTTGGAGCGTGTTGAGAAGCACTGACCTGGAGCAGTCTTCAATTGCTCAAATGTGATGTGTGCATGCTGTGGAGCTCGCTTGAACCAATGTGAGACACCTTGAAAAGCATAGATATTTTTGACATATCTGGAATTTGCAAGAAACCCTTGCAGAGCCTAAAGCAACAGGGATGTAAGAACACCTGCAGCAAAGAGCAAGGAATGCTCAGACTTGGTTATGGCCAGACCAAAGTGTTACCTCACCATTAGCTTTCCATGATGTGGTGTCCCTCTCATTGACCTTGAGTTGTCACCTTGCTTTCCTTCACAGCCCTCTTATTTAACATTTTGAATTAGTTGAATATGAAATGTAAGTTCTCCTTTAATTTGGAAAGGAGAATCTGAGATATTCCACCAGTCATGGCCTCCATGCTGCAGCTGCTGTGTGTATCAGAAGACCCCTGTTGACTTCTGTGGGACTCTGTGCGTGGTCTGTTGAGAAGGGATGGACGTGTCTGGATGTGTGTTCTTGGGATTTCCGCCATGAAGAATATGGCCAGAGCTCTACCTTTCCTTGATAGAGCTTGGGATCTTTTCTGTCAAGCCCTGACTTTATAGGCCATGCTATCAAAAGGATGGCCACTGCCATGCAAGTAGAATTTGCACCAAAGAAACAGCCTGTGTTTGTCCTTGCATTTCAGTGTGTGGACCCAATCTTTCTGGCTCTGAGCGCACATATGTAGAGGGGTGCCCATTTGCTGGTACCAAGAAGCAGGCACAGATTTAATGGGTGGTGATGGTTTCCATCTCAAAGTCAGGTCACCAACACCACTCTTTCTACTAAGTACTGTTGAGGGGTAGCAGGCCTAGTGCTTTTTGACTGGGTTGGTCCCTGATTTGAAGAGAAGTTAGTGACACACTTGGGCAGTTCTGTAAGTCTCTTCTGTTTATAATCGGGACACTGGGTTTGTTTAGAGCACGGATGACAGGAACATGAGCAAAGCTAAATGTGAACACTGCTCATTCCTGAAGCCCTAGCTCAAGGACTACTCCGGTCAGCTCTTCAGGCAGAAAGGAGCATGGTGTCTGCTACTGAGTCTCCCAGCCGCCTGGTCTCAGTACCCCCTTCCTGAGCCCTCCCTGCTCCTGGTTCTCTCACCTGGGAAAGCTTTCAGCCTAAGCGCAGACAGCCCCCTAGTTCTTTGGAGCAGGGGACTGGCAAAGTGGGGACTCTCATGGTCTCCTTTGTTATTCACACGTGGCTCCTGTGGCAACTTCACAGAGGACTCATTGGGGAAGGTGCTTCTGGATGACCCTTTTGTAGAGTTTTGTATCAAGTATTCGGCAATTGGTAACTCATAACATGTCTTCCACTATTGTCTTGCCCTTAGAAGTGACTCTTCTATGATATCTAGTTCTTTTATTTATGCAGCCTGCTATACAGCTCAGCAACCCATAAAGAGGTATCAACAAGCACATTCCACAGATGGGGAAACTGAGGCACTAGCTTTGTGCTGCTGGTTGTGGGAGTCATTTGGCTAAGGTAGAAGAGCAGGTTGTTAGAAGAGACAGGAATAGTCTCTAGGTCACTTCCTTGAGTTCAGTGACTGGCTGCTGAGCTCTGGGGCAGAGGCAATATCATTGATACAAGCAGGATGCATCTCCCCTGCTGTCAGAACATGTAGTGCGCTCTCCAGTGTAGCCCCCTCACAAATGTGCTATCGTGGAGATGGTGAGGCATCGCTTAGGCAAGTCAAATTCAGCCCCACGTGAATGGTCTGGCTGTATTCTTGAATATCTTCCCTTCCTGGCTCCTGTCTGTGCTAGTGTGTCCTACTGCCTCCCAGTGCTGGAACCAGAAACAACTCTGGCAATGGGGAAAGCTCAGTTGGGAGAGGCTCTGGTAGCCTCATGGCTAGCGCCCGTCCCCACTGCAGAGGAAGACTTGGGCTGCAGGAAAAAGCTCGGCTGTGGGGAGCTGCTGACCCTTTCCTCATTGCCTCCCCCCACCAGAGTCTGTCGCTGGCACACAGAGCTGCACACCCCAGGGCGCTTTTCATTCTGCCGCATAGCTACACATATCTACGTTGTGCTGGAAGTGCTGTGTGCAATATAGACAGTATCGTGGATTTAGAATTACTCTGTCAGATTCTCCTCTGCCACGCCATCCCATCTGATCAGTCAGGAAAGAGTCAGGGCGTAGGAAATGGGCGGAGAAGGATCTGAGAACCAGCGCTCAAAGTGTCTGTGAGTTGACATCTTCCCTTATTTTAAGAATAAGGGGATGAATGATTCTGAATTTCCTTTCCAGGCCCAGATTGAGCTCAAGGGCAGGAGAAACTTGGGGCCATAATCCACTTCCCTGAATAAGCCAACCTGATGCTCTGTTTCACAACTCCCCCTGCATTTAAAAAGCTTGTCACTTTGCATAGGTGGCTTAGTCTACATGCCTGCTTTGGACAGGGGATGGGCATAATGAACACATCAGCTTACACATGGCTCTCAAGAAGCCCTCTTCCCAGTAATCTACCATATCCTTGTGCCAGCAGATGGAATGAGTTGCAGTTTTAGCCAGCTTTAACTAACTAGGTTTTCACTGTTTAAGCCTTAGAGCAGGGGTCTGAAACCCACAGCCCTCAGGCCACATGCGGCCCCTGAAGTTATTTCTTGTGGCCTGCGGTGACACTATCACTATCCATATTTGCAAAATCATTGTAAGAAGAGTTTTCAGTGATGCAGCCACCATGCATGAAGCAGCCTTTGGCTAACGTACTGGTCCTCATGCGGCCCTCATGGTGATTTGAGTTTGAGACCCCTGCCTTAGAGTGTGGCAGAATGAAAACACATGGACAAACTTTACTGAGGGATAATAATGGTGTAACCTAAGGCATGCACCAGCTCTTGCAATACAGAGAAGCAAACCTTCTGTGGGTTCCTAAGGCATCCAGCTCAGCCAGGGTCTGGGTGTCACATTCACAATGAAATGAAATCAGTGTGCGCCCAGGTCTGTTACAGCTGTTCCCCTCCCTTTTCGTAATGTAGGAGAGGACACGTATTCTCTATGATGCAGCAGTTGTATCCTCTACCTCACAGGAGTGTTGAGAAATGTATTAATTACAGACCATGAGAGCTCAGATATCAGTAAGAGGGATGTAAAGCTAGTTGGATAATTGTGTTTTAGGTACCAATATATGACTGTGCTACTAATGACTAGCCACCCACCTCAGTGTCAGTCTGATAATCTCTCTCTCTCTCCCCTACGGATGTAACCCTTATGATTTTGTAACTAACAGGGAACTTCATGATGACAGTAGAATGGACAAAAAGGAGGGTTGAAACTGGGCCAGCATGCATGAGAAAATGCACCATATCAAGGTATTAGGATCAGCCTCCTCCATGTCTGCACTTCCCAATATAATTTACTTGAATTTCCCAGTTTTACTGAAACAGGAGTTCTGTGGCACTTAAAGACTAACAAGTTTATTTTTTGCATGAGCTTTCGTGGGAGAAAATCCCACTTCATCAGATGCTTTGAAGATGGGAGAACTTACAGAATGGCAGGAAATAAATGCAGAGAAGTGTAAGTCATAGGATCAGGTCACATTGTAACAGCAAATCAAAAGAGTTGTAAAGATTCAAACACTGGGGAACAGCATACAGAGAGAGATGAGGTCAAATCACCTGTTGTAATAAAATCCAGTGTCCCAATCAAGTCAAAAGTCCTTAAGCAATGCAACCGAATTTACAAATGAATTCAGTTTCAGTAGCTTCTCTTTGAAGCCTTGATTTAGTATTCATCTGTGTGAGCACAGCAATTAACAAGTCATTAATGGAGTGATCAGAAAGATTGAAATGCTGACCCACTGGTTTTAGTGTATTGTGATTTCTGATGTCAGATTTGTGCCCATTTATTCTTTTGTGTAGAGACTGTCCTGTCTGTCCAACATAAAAGGCAGAGGGGCATTTCTTGCACATGATGGCATAAATCACATTGGTGGATAGGCAGGTAAATGAGCCTTTGATGGAGTAGCTGGTGTTATTAGGCCCTGTAATAGTGTCTTTTGTGCAGCTACGTGGGCAAAGCTGGCAGCATGGTTTGTTGCAGGGATGTGTGCCTGTTTTAATGGTTCTGTTGTTAGGTCTGCATGTCAGTGGATTAGTTCATTTTTGAGGCAGAAAGGTTCAGCGTTAACAGCTTTAAGTCATTTTGCAGCAGATATATGCATATAAATTCATACATCAGCAAAAATAGGTTCCAGAGACCATTGCTGTAATAATTGAATGGTAAATAAACAATAATAAATAACACCAAAATTGATCCTCACCGGGCAAGTCTTGGCAGCTGGATGTTCACACTGGAACAGATCCAATGATATACAAGTACCTAGAAATACATTTGCTGTTCAAATGTCTATCCCTGAATTTGGGAAAGCAAGAGGGAACGTTCAGGCAAGTTGTGTTATTGCTACCCAGACGGTATTTTCCAGTGCCGTTTATCTAATTATCCTTCTGTGCTAGAAAATGCCAATGCGTGTCAAACATATTACCACATATGTCTCTCTTATATAATATCCAGATGCATTAAAAGCAGTTAGGGGAAGACTGATGTGTTTTTGATTCGCCCGTAGACATACATGTTGCCATCTCATGTTTCAGATGAGATGGGTGCATTGGGGTCATTGCCTGTACCAGCCACTGGGGTTATAATGTAGAAAGTTAAAGCAGAATTTGCCCATTGTCGATGCTTCATTATATTGGGTCTATACGAGTCATGGTCCTTAACTTCCACTGTATGAAGACCACAATAGCGGGGACAGCATTATTTAGTGGATGGTGCATTGGACAGGAATTCAGGAGAGCTGGATTCTATTCCTGACTTTGCTGTGGACTTACTGTGTGATGTGTATATTCCCTTTGGCTTATTTGCTTAACTCCAACTGCAGAGGGCACAGTATCTTTCACCATTTGTGTACAGCACTAATCACAATGTAAAAATGGAGGCCTCTAGATATTACTGTAATTCTAGTACTGGTCCAATGGCAAAATATACCCACATCCAGCATGCTTCCTTCCCCCCTCAGTTATTTTAATTGATTATGGTCAGGAAACATAGTTGTGTCCAGTTTCTTCTCTGCTCATTCTAAAGCAGGAGAGAGAAGTAAAGATTTGAGGGATGAAATCCTGCCCCTGTTGAATTCTGTGGCAAATACAGAACCAGGATTTCACTAAGCTATATACAGAAGACTCTGTCTTCTGCCTTTCTGTTTCAGAAGCAAAATGCACTGGACTAGGACAAAGCAGTCTCTGGAATAATTTAACCTTCAGGAAAAGTTCAGGAACATGGTGCTTAATCTCTCCAATATTCATGGAATGGTCTTTAGACAGTAAAATATAAGAAATTATTTTTGTCACTAATCTCGGGTATGTCTACACTGGAGGCTTAAGTCAACTTAACCTGGCTTAAGTTGATTTAAGCAACTCCATGGACACATATGGCATTTATTAAGTCAGCTTAAACGCTTGCTTAAGTCAACTAAATAATTCCTGCCTTTAAAGTCAACCTTAAGCGGTAAGTCAACTTTATGAAATATGGCCCCCTAAGTTGACTTAAGCCATGGTAGTCACTTAAAGTCAACTTTAGTAAGTGGCTACCCTGGCTTAAGTCAACTTAAAAAATGGGGACTCTCTAAGTCACTTTATTAAAGTTGACTTTGTTGGCCTTGTTAAGTCAACTTAACTGGGACCTCTAGTGTAGACATAGCCCTAGATCCTGTGCAAAAGACAAACATTGTGTAACTAAGTGAACAGATCTGTCTTTGGCAGGAAGGATTAAGATAGTGCTCTCCACTTTCCTCTACTACCTGATGCTGTAGTGCTCATGTTCTTTGTTCAGTGGACCATATACCAGGCAGTTGAGATGCTGAAGAGAGAAAACTGAAATACTTTCTTTGAAATTAGCCTTGCTCTTAAGAATAATTGGGGATCTCTGTTGCTGTTCTACACTGGCAGCTTGATCTGTTTGACTGCTTGAAACGTTACAATTTTGTAAAGTCTGAAAATACGACACCTTCTTTATGTATGGTTAGCACAGACTTTCTTAATGCAGGACAGTTTGTTCTCAGGTGAGAGAGTTTGCCATGGTGGCCTTTTACTCTAGTCTTTTCACTTCTCAAGACCTCCTTTGGTCACAGTGGAAAATGCATTTGGATGGGGCCACCAAACCTGTAGCAGACTGTTGGTGGCACAGGTGCCTAACACCCATTGAAATCAATAGCACCTTCAATACCTTTAAACAACTAGGCCTTAGTGCTGTATGATTGTTAGTGCCAAAGGCTCTGCAAGATACATCCTGGCCTGAAAGGGTAAGGATCGGAGGCAGTTTTTCATTGAAATTTATGAGCAAAGGTGGTGAAGCACTGGAATAGGTTACCTAAGGAGGTGGGGGAATCTCTGTCCTTAGAAGTTTTTAAGGACTGGCTTGACCAAAGCCATGGCAAAGCCTTGGAATGACTGAGTTAGGGTTGGTCCTGCTTTGAATAGGGTTTGTACTAGAAGATGTCGGGTCCCTTTCACCCCTCATCTTCTGGACTCTAAAGTTGTGCGAAGCAAAGCTGGTGATGATATTGGCCAGGTGTTACTTAGCTTAAGTGGGACTTTTTAGTCTGTCCTCCTCATTAACATGAGGGGGAACAAATAATACAAAACCAAGTTTTTTTAGAACAGGTGAACTTAAAACCAAAGCACTAAAATGGAGAAAACAAGTACAGAAGTAATTGAGTGGTCAGACTTCTTGTATGAGACATTTTAAGCATTGGGAATGCATTTGTTTGCAGAATGTCAGCTGGCCACTGTACAGAGTACACTGACCACCCAACCTTTTGCAAACAAATGCATTCACATTGCCTAAAAAGCCTCATACAAGAAGGCTGACTGCTCTCAATTACTTCTGTACTTGTTTTCTCCATTTTAGTGCATTGGTTTTAAGGTCATCTGTTCTAAAAAACTTGGTTTTGTATTTTATTTTTTCAGCCAAGACTAAAAGTAGATCAAATCAAAACTTATGCATACCACTTGCTGGAAACCTAACATATAACCTTTGTGCCATCCGCTGGAGAAAGCATAGAGAATACAGACAAAGAAATAAGACCGAACAAAGTTAATATAAAGGTCATCTTCAAAAAAACAAACTCTAAACCGATATGTCCTTTCCTGTGTATGGGTGTGTCTACACTAGGGCTTTAGGTCGACTTAAGAGCCCTTAAGTTGACTTAAATAAAGCCCTGTCTATATTTGGACATTATTAAGTCGACTTAAGCAAGTGCTTAAGTCACCTTAATAACACCTGCCCTTTAAATCTCCTTAAGATCTTAAGGCGACTTAACAGGGCAGGCCCTGCCCCATCCCCGCCCCGGGCGGATCGGGCTAGGGCCTGATCTGGCCAGGGGGCCTGATCCTGCGCCAGCCCTACAGTGAGGAGCTGGGGCTAGATTAGCTTCCAGCCCCTCACTGCAGGAAGGCAGGAGCGGGTCGGACAGTGCTCCTGCTTGCCTCTAAGCAAAGAGCAGTGCTGTTGGATTTTGACAGCGCTGCTCCTTGCTTACGGACAAGCAGGAGCGCTGTGGGACTGCTCCTACCTGCCTGGTCAGGATCGGGCCCCAGAGGGTGCCCAATCCTGACTAGGGGGTGGGGTAGGAGGAGGGGCACACTAGGGTATGTTTGTGCTCTGTCTACACAGACATACCCTAAAGTTGATTTAACAAGGTTGACTTAAAGTCGACCTTGTTAAGTCGATTTCCAGGGCCCCCTGCAGTGTAGACATAGCCTATGTGAAAACATGATGGGTCTTAAATGGGAGAACTATTGTGATTCCACCACCAAGAAAATAAATAGACTGGCTTGCTTTTTCCCTAGCTGCAAAGACAACTTGGATAAATGCCAGATGCAGAAATCTACAACAGCCTCCTACTGAAAGTGCCTGCAAAATGGCATCATTTTAGGAAGATTCAGGCAATCAAGGAAATGATGCTTACCATTATATGTGCACCTCTTCAGTCAAGCAGGCAAAGGTTTAACAGAGGGGTGTCCAAACTTTTCGAATGAAGGGCCACATTGCAATTCTTTTCTGATTCGGGGGGCTGGCCAGCAAATTTTGGCTAGATAAGGCATAGAAATTCATCTTCTTATTAATGTAATTTAAACAGCCAAAAATAAGCACCAGCTTACAAATTCAGCTTGGTTCTGTAAAAACAAGGCTGGCAAGGAAGAGAAGAGGTGATTGGGCAGGAGTGGTCATGTGGGATGGCAGGGGAGTGAGTGGGGGGGGGCAAGAGAGGGGTGGCCGTGTGGGCAGCAAGGGAGAAGAGGGGTGCGTGACAGGGGTGGCAAGAGAGGACAGTGTGTGCGTGTAGCTGGCAGGGAAAGAGGAGAATGAAGAGCAGAGCCGGGGTGGCATGAGAGGGAAAGGGTGGGGAGGGGAGCATGGCACAGCAAGAGAAGGTGTGTGTGTTGGCTCCGTGGGCCGGATAAGAGACCTTGGCAGGCCAGATTCTGATGCCTGGGCCACAGGTTGGACAAGCTTGGTCTAACACAATCCAATGGCTGAAAGCAGAAGGTAGAAAAATTCAGATTGGAAATAATGCTTCTCTTTTCTAAACGGTTGGTTATAGACCATTAGAATGATTTGCCAAGGGTTTGTCTTCAAATCAAGACTTTCTAGGAGATATGTTAGTGAAACACAGAGGCTATGTACTGGGTTCAATAAGGGGGTAAATGGGTAAAATGCAGTGGCCTGAAATATACAGATCAGATAAAATGATCTACTGTTGCCTTCTGACCTTAAACTGTAGATAGTTTGTAGGTGATGCCTCATAGTTGCTGGGGCAGAGGGGTGGGGATGCGCACATGGATATTCCAGAAGACAATGCTGGGAAATAAACAAGATCACCAGGGTTAGACAGATTTAGTAGCCTGTCCTCTTTTTTTGTTTTTGTTTTTAAAAAATGGCTCCTGTTTTCTAATTTGAATGTGTCTGGCTTCAGTTTAGTCATTGATTTTTGTTATATTTCTCTGTCTGCTTTTGTACCTGGTATCTTCTCTCTCCAGGAAGGTACTTATACACTGTAATCAAGTCACATTTCAGTCTTGCTTTTGATAAATGAAACAGATTGAGCTCTCTACATATCTATCACCACACAGCAATTTTTTTTTACAGTTCCTGAATTACTTCTTTGTGGCTGCTGTCTGTGCCTTCTCCAATTTCTCAACGCCATTTGAAACATCAGAACTAGACACAATATTCCTGTAGAGTCTCATCAGTACAATGCACAGAGGTGAAGTCAGCTCCCTGATCCTACTCCTTATTCCCTGGTTTACACATCCAAGATCACATTAGTCTACCTTGCCACAGAATCCATGCTGGGAGCTCCTTTTGAGTGATTTGTCCAATAAGACATCAAACTCCTTTCCAGAGTCCTTGCTACTTTCTCCCATGAAAGCTAATGCAATAAATACATTTGTCAGTCTTTACGTGCCACAGGACTCCTTTGTTTTACTTGCTTTCTGGGTTACAGTGCCCCATTTGGAAGTATGACCTGCATTCCTTGTTCCTGGATGGTTTACTTGGTTTATCTCTCTGAAAGCAGTACAGAAGAGCCACGTGGACTGCTTCTGGGCTTGAAGAACGGCCTGTGATGGGTAAACAGGGACTCCACAATGATATTTTACTCTTAGATGGAATTATCTAGACCTGTTAGTTGAAAATTGGGGAGGAAATCTAATGGATCTTTGTGCATCTCCAATATGTAACACATGCTGCTTTTCAGACATTGCTTCAGGAGGCTTTAGATGCTAAAGAGCTCTCCAGCTTAAATATTAGAATGTGCAATCTGAGTAGGGAGAATGAGTTACCTCTTCTGTGCCTAGAGTCATAACCCTTTAGCAGTTCTTGGATAATTCTGGAATTATAAGAAGGGGATGCTGCCGTTGAAACGGAAGACTTCCGTGGTGTTAAATGCATTTGGAAAATCACAAGCCATAGGGGGAAGGCAGTTTGTTAAACTCAGCATGGGTATGTCTACACTGGAGGCTCAGTTAAGTCAGCTTAAGGTCAACTTTAAGTTGTCTTAGAGCATCCACACTGGAAACTCCTGTCAACTGCCTGCGTCCACACTGGCAGGTGGTAGGTCGACTCTTCCTGGTGGACAGGAACTCTGGGAGGGGGGCCTGGAGACCCCTTAAGTTGACCTATGGGCTTTTTCCCATCTACAGTGGCTGAAGTTGACTTAATAAGGTCAATTTAAGCCTTAAATTGACCTTAAGAAGTAGTGTTATTAAGTCGATTTAAGGAAATGCTTAAGTCAACTTAATAAAAGCCCAGTGTGGCTGCGGGGGTCTGTAGGTCCACTTAATCTTCTGTAAGTCCGCCTAAGGTTCCAGTGTAGACGTACCCACTATGAGCAGGGTTTAGTGAAGAGGGAGGAGATATGATGTGGTAATGGGGCATTTGGTCATCACATGCTCATACCACTGAAGAACTGAGGTAAAGGCTACTGCTGAAGATACTGTGGGGTTGGATGCTGTATTGTTGATTGATTTATTATTGCTGTGTTCCCTTTTCTCTAGTTTTCTTCCTTCTGTGGATATACTCACTGCTTGTGGGGGGGGGGGGACTGTGGCCTCTTAAGGGTGTCCAAGCGAGATTAATTTCCCCAAGTTCCTGGTTGGGGACTTAAGCCAGCAGTGAGTTAATTGTAAGAGGAGTCTCCATGGCTGTGTTCCGACACAGTGGGTTGTTTTGAAACAACCGTATGTCGAAATAACGCTTATTTCGAAACAACTTATTTTGAATTAACAAAATGTTAATTCGAAATAAGGAAAAAAAGCCGGAATCGAAATAATGATTCCGGACAACAGTTATTTTGAAACGACTCACCGTCATTTTGAAACAACACGTTCGCACGGCGTTGTTTCGAAACAACCATTGCGAAACAACGTCGTTTCACCCACAGACTAGGTTTAACTTGTTTCGAAACAACCGTGCGTCGTGTGAACAGCCAAAACCTTATTTCAAAACAACCTCCGTTGTTTCGAAATAAGGACGCTGTGTGAACACAGCCCATGTGTATGTCTATACAGGAGGCTTAAGTTGACTTTAGCAACTCCAGGGCCACATTTGGATTTCATTAAGTCAGCTTAAGCACTTGCTAAAGTCAACTTAACTCTTACCCTTAAAGTCCACTTAAGGGTTGAGTCAACTTTATTAATTCGACTTAACAAAATGTGGCCATTAAAGTCACCGTAATGAAGTCAGCTTAAGGCAGGGGACCCATTTAAATTTGCGTTTATTAAGTCAACTTTCACTGGGTCCCCTGACCTAAGTTGACTTTTCAAAGTTGACCTAAACAAATGGGGCCTCTCTAAGTCAACTTAATAAGGTTGACTTTAAGATGATATTATTAAGTCGACTTACCTGAGCCTTCTAGTGTAGATATAGCCGATGTATTTGAACCTGGCCCCTTTTGCTGCTAACAACTGGCAGAAATGTGACAATACAAATGTCCTTAATGTCACATCTTTAAGGGCCCTCATTTGTAGCAGTTAGAATACAGGCCTGTTGCTCCTGGGATCTCCTCCGAATATTGCCCAGGACAACATGTGTTAAGCCATTTCCCTCCCACAGCTTGAGTTCACCTATCTATCAACTGACGATAAGATTGCCCTGTCCTACAGGAAATCTGACAAGGGCTCAGATGTGTTTTTTGCTGAAATATTCCTATAATCTACCAGCATTCAGAATGCCTAGTGACTTCAGGGGAGGATTCCCTCCACATGACAGCAGTAAGATTGAGCTATTATACCATGTGCAATCTGTGGTCTTCCTGTGTTAAAAATGTAGATGTCACTTTTTGACCAGAAGTTTTCAAAATCTGGGGAAAATAAATGATTTCCATGACAGTGTGATTACAACTGACCAGAAACATTCTTTACACCGATTTTTTAGAGAAGTTTCTTTTGGAAGATGCATGTTTGGGAAATATCTTATTTCATGTCTGTCTCTCAACTTACTGTGACTCATAACACCATACAGTAGAGCTATCTGAGTCATGTCCTGGGCTCTCTCCCGGCAGACCTCATTAGTAGCTGATCCTGCAAAGCAGGTTTTGCAATTTAAAAGGCAGAGGAGCAAACCACTTGCCATCATCAGGCTCATGAGTCTGAAACAAGAGAGCTGTATCCTCACTGATTTTTTTTTTTCCCCTTTCTTCAGAGTCATAACTAGAAAAGTAAGTGCCCGGGCTAATCAGCCCTGGACGTGCCCCCCAACTCCCTCTGCCCGGGGCCCAATCCGGCCTCAGCATTGGGGAGTCCCCCGGCAGGGGCTTTCCTTGCCACTGGCAAGGACTCCTGCCGTTCCCCACCACGCAGCAAGCACAGCCAATGCTCAGCAAGAGGGTGCCTTCCCCTGCTGCCTGGCAAGCATGGCCAGCACCAGGTGGGAGGGTGCTTTCAGGGAAGGGCACCTTCCTGCCTAGCGCTGGCTGTACTTGCTGGGTGTCGGGGAGAGGCACCCTCCTGCCCAGTGCTGGCCACGCTTGCCGGGCGGCAGGGACAGGCACCCTCCAGCCCGGCGTTGGCTGCACTTGCCAGGCAGTGCAGCCAGAGCCTGGCAGAAGTTCCCTTCCCCTGCCACGGCCAGAGCTGGGTGGGGGCTCCCTTTCCTTTAAGGCACATTCCTCTTCAGGGCCGGGAAGGGTCTGGTGCCCTCCCCAATTGGCACGTGGGGCCTTGCCCCTTTTGCCCTGCCATAGTTACGGCCCTGACCCTCTGCCTCAGGCGGAGTGAGGTGACGGGATTATGAACACAGACAGTTCGAGCAGCGCATGCCATCAGAGCAGTGGTGGTCGTTGGCTGAGCTCCTGTGGTTTGTCAACTGGGGTAATTGCAGATGAGAGAACAGGTGTAGGAGGAGATTAACACTGAAGGGGGAGAGAGAAAGTGTGTGCACACATGCATGATTTTAAATATATGTGTATGTTTTTGTACATATGAAAAGAGAGAGACATGCCGCTTCATTACATTTTGAGTAAATTTGATAAATGCTAATAAGCACAGCTGGCCTGGTTTACCCCTCTGGGAATTCACAGGTTTCCAGAAGGTCCCTTCCTTTGGCACGAGATGGAGCAGCTGTGTGGCACTGTAATCAGCTCTGCTGGGAATACAGAAACTATCTATGTCTTAAAATAGACCACTGAATGACTGTGTATTGAAATAAGCACCTGGGACTTGGAAATCCAGCTGGACAGTAATATCCCTGTTAGAATGACTGCTCTAGGTTTTGAGGAACAGTGTGTGAACGTCTAATCCTCATTTTCTAACCCTACCCCAGCCAGCCCCCGTGGGGAAAAGGAAACTAAAAATCATTTTCTGCTTTTGGGTTCTTTAGCTCTGACAATAGTAAGATTTATTTTTGTGCTGCCTGGGTTCTCTGGGGTGCAAGGCTGCTGAAGCATCTTTCTCTCTCTCAGATTGAGAAGCCTCTTTGTGTGACACACAAGGTGACAGCAATGGTACAAATGCATTCTTTTGATTTAAGTTACTGTCCTGGATACACACATTATCTCTTCCACTCTGCTGAGAGTTGAGCTCCTATGATCTTCAGGCATCAATCAGAAGACGTCACCCCCTGTGATTTACACCTGTACAGTCTCGAGTGGTGAATTGCTGTACCCCCAGCTCCCCCTCCTTTTTTGGACTCTGTCTCACTCTTCCTTGGTGTGTGAATGGCCACTCCTGGACAGCCTCCAGCAAGCACATTGCTTCCACCTCAGTGAGTGAGTGCCTCTAGCCAGCCATTCACGGAGCTATGCAATGGTATGTCCCAGTCAACATCCCTGGTCCCAGATGCAACCCTAGGAACTGCCGTCTTACGGTCTTCAGGGATGCCCACTGCAGGTTGATATGTTCATCAGTTTCTCAACAACATCAATATACACTGGCCTTGTCACTTCCAATGGTGTCTCTAATGCACATTAAGCCACATGCACTGCTTTAGATAACACAAACCAATTTATTAAGTGCTGAAAGATTTTAAGTGATTATAAATCAGAGGAAAAGAAATCAGATTTAATCAAGATAAACAAAAGCCACATTCTAAACTAAGTATAAGACTTTCAGCAACCTTACATACTCAGATAATTCTCACCACAGTCCGGCTTGTCTGCCTCCAGCAAGCCCCCGCCCCCATGAGTGTTTCAGTTGGTTGGTGGTAGCGCCAGAACGGAGAAATGTTTCCCCCTTTAAAATGTTTCTTCACTCCCACTCTGGGGCCTCGCTCTCCAACTTTCAGGGTCTGGTGACAATCTGTCCTTGTACAACTTCCTCGGTATCAGAGTTGGTGAATATCCCCTTAGGGGTGTTTAGACTAGTTCAGTGTTCCTGGAATAGTTGCTTTGCTTTATACGTGCCTTAGTAAGGTTGAATCTGCCCCTCTGCTCTTGGAGGGCTTGGCCTGAATCTGCTTCAAGCTATGAAACACACTCTGGGTGGGAACATTACACAGTGAAGCCTCCTAGCCATACATGTGACATTGCAGCAAATCGATTACTAGAGCAGTGAGGTTCAATACGTCATGAGCATTCCAAAAACCATCTCTTTCCAGTACTTCGCATCAAGCAATACACGATTACACTGTAAGTGTGAGCATGAAAGAGACAGAATTTCCTCATCAGGGCGTTCCTGAGGGTGTAGCGTGTCATACCCCTTCATTTCTGTAACCTTCTGTTGGCATCCCCTTGCCGAAAGCTTCAGTTTGAAACTACTTGTCTTCACTTTCAAGGTCCCACACCCATCCTTCCTGTGGTCCCCATATCTCTGAACTCATCTGCCATCGTTGTGCCCCCTCACTTCATCAGTGATGCCAGCTGTGGGGTCCTTTTCCATTGGCAGCCGCAGGCTCACACTGGCTGTCTGCACTGGAGGCTTGGGTCGACTCATGCAACTCCAGGGCCGCATTTGGAGTTCCTTTAGTTGACTTAAGCACTTTAGTCAACTTAACTCTCACCCTTAAAGACAACTTGAAGGGTTAAGTTGACTTAATTAAGTCACCTTAACAAAATGTGGCCATTAAAATCATCTTAATAAAGTCAACTTAAGGGAGGAGAGCCATTTAAGTCGACTTTATAAAGGTGATTAAAACAAATGGGGTCTCTAAGTTAATTTAATAAGGTCAACTTTAAGTCGACCTTACTAAGTTGACTTACCAGAGCCCTCAAGTGTAGACATAGCCACAGCTCCTCTTTTATCATTCTCATTTACCCAGCCACCACTCTTCTCCCCCATGCAGGGGCCTGGTGTGATATGAGATGAAGGGTTTACTGATGCTCCGACTGGAGATCTGGCATCATCCGCGCTTGGGTTTGACACTTGCCGGTGACTCTGCAATGCTAAACTCATGCCAATAGCCGCATATGACATAATATGAGTTCCCTGTCTTACACTTCAACCACATCCACTGGGCACTAGAGAAACCATGCCAAACAAGGGGGTCTGTCCAGCTTACTGATTTTTTTAAACTTTCAGCGCTCTTTGGATTCCCCTCGCTCAATCTGTTCATTCATTCTAATTAATTCCTTTCTACCGATGGACTGCTCACATCCTAATACCAGCTGTGCCGTCCTGTCTGTGTACTGGAGGTGAGAGTTCCTGCTGTAGCTACAGCCTGTCATTGCAGCCTATAGTTTTGTAACAAATCCAAGGTCACCTAGCACTTACTGCTGTGATATTTGTCAGGTGCCTGTGTTGGTGAGGCTGAAAAAGCCTCAGGCACTTGGCTCTGGGCTCACTGAAGAAAGATGTAGTTAACAGCAAAGAGCATGGCACGTGCTTGAGCAGTCCTGGCTCTGTAGAGGGCAGCAGTGCACACCATACAGTTTCCAGCAGTCGGTTTCTTTCCAATAGTAGAGAATAGCCAAAGACCGTGAGCTGGCTTTGTCTCGATCCACAGCTGTACTGAAAAAGCTGGCCTGCAGCTGTACCTTGCAAATGAAGCTGTATGATTTCCTGCACTACACCGAAATTATCTCCCTCCTTCTAAGAGAACAGCCTCATCAGGATGCTGTTCACATCCGGGCTGGTTTCAGCATGCTCTGCTTCTATGTAAATTAAGACTCAGTGGTTCTTGTGCTGCTCTGCATGTGGCAAACAATCATAAATAGCAAAGATGCAACCAGACAATACAAATGCCACGACCTTGTTTCTGTTTGCTCCTGGCTACTTTTGAGTTGTGGTTCCTCTGCAGTCTTCCCTTAATTATAGTGCTGGAAGTGGGTTGAACATCTCCTCTTACATGATAGCAAACTGAAATGAGCCCCACGCTCTAACTCTGAGACAGCATGATTGTAGTGGGCTTTGAGGGACGTTATTTCAGAAGACATTTTCCTAAAGGCATTCTCTGGGTCGGGTGCTGTGGTATTCAGCATGAGAGTGAGCAGTTTGTGGAAAAGCTGTGCCTCATGAAATTCAGTTTGACTGAGGAAAATGTATTTCTGATGTCTTAAAGCAGCAGCCGTGATCCTGCCCATGTATATACTCGTCCTGTGAAAAACCAGCTACACGTTGCATGGGACTGTCTGCATTTTTTCCCAGGGTCGAAGCTGCCACGAAAGATAGGCCTGCTGCACAGACGTGGTAGAGGCAACGCTTGGCAATTTGCCACAGTTAATGCAAGACAGTGGGAATTAGGGGCGACGTCTGGAGGGTGAGCCACAATGGCTCACGTGGGGTAGGCAGAATGGGAGGTCTCAGGGAAACAACTGGAACAGCTTGTTTGAGGCTGTGGGGCAGACTTGCTGCAGCATTGGTTCAGGTGCAGAATGAGATCTTGGCAACCCCAGGGGCAAGTCACATAACATTCACTAGAGAAATGAGAGCCTGCAAACCCCCTTATTAGCACTCCTGGGCTCTGCTGCCTGTGGATCCCAGACACACACGGCAGGCAATGCTCCACATGCAACTATTCTCCTGGGAAAATGTCCTGGTATCTCACCCTGCTGTTCCTGCCTGACCCACTTATTTGTGTTGTGTACCTTTTCCATCTTGTCAGGAGCATTGACTGTATCTTGTCTGGGACAAAGTGTCTTTTCAATACCTACCTGTACAGCACCTAGCACAACAGGGCTCTGCTTCCTGCCTGAGGCTTCTGTGTGCTACTGCAACACTAGCACAGAAGCACTGCAAAAGGGCGACTCGAGGGTTAGTGTCTGCTTGTGTTACAGACCACAAAAGAGTGAGCTTGTGGCACTTGGAACTGCGTCTTGTGGGCCCAGGATAACTTTGCCATTGGCATTAATGGGACTTGGCCCAGGTCCTAACCTTGTAAACATGTAAGTTTGCTGGGCAAGGAGCAGGTGTCTCCCCATGTTGCAGGTTCAGGCAGTGAACACGCTTCTGTGCTGACTGAGCTCCAACACTAATGATGTGGCTCCTTGGGCTGTTGTCTGGCCTCCGAAGCCCATCTGTTGGGAGGGAAATGGACAGAGGATGGTGTTAGACTTGAAACTCTGTGCGGCTGCATTATTTGGGGAGGAGGTGCAATGAGGTCTTGCTGCCTGAGCAGAGCAGTAGAGAGGGAAAATTAAAGTGAGAAGAGTAGAGCCCTGCATGGATACAAATACGTGGATCCGTATCTGAACTTTATCCACAAGAAATGGTTCACGGATATCCGTGTTGTATCTGCGGATGCGGATATCTGTGGTTATCTGCATATTTGCAGGGCTCTAGCTCTGTGCAGATAAAAATATGTGGATCCATATCCAATCTGCATCCACAAGAAATGGCCAGGATATCTGTGTTGCATCTGCGGATGCGGATATAATGCAGATATCCACAGATATCCATGGATTTGCAGGGCTTTAGAGATGAGACATGAGAACTCCTGAGCCACATAGCTCCATGGCTGACCAATTTCAGTTGCTCTTGCTGTTTATTAACTATCAACCAACCATTGGTCTGCAGCCCGTGCACTCTTTTTGCAGAGAAATCATGATGCTGAAGTCATGATCTTTCAAGCCTTCCCTTGCCAAAATACATGATGGCACAGATGCAGCATTAGGAATGTCGATCTGATTTGGATGAAGAAATGTGTGTGGTTTTGGCTATAAGACAAGCACAAACCTCTTGCAAGAGACAAAAACTCATTAAATCTCTGGGAAAGAAGATTTCTTTTTCATAGCTCTTCCTCCTCTTTTGGCTGTGATATGTAAGCCCCTTGTTAAGAGACGGTAGAGGAGAGGAGCATGGTAGAAGTGACCTGACTGTTAAGTCTCTCTCCTGTGACCCTATCCTAATTCTACATTGGCAAGTTAATGGAGTTTCACTCTTCGCAGAGCTCTGATAATTTACTGCACTGAGTTACTGCTGTAGGACATTGCCTAGCCAGCCTCTACCTTTGCTGTAGAAATACAAGGGGCTACGAGAGCAGCATGCTGAGAAATAAACAGGGTCACCCAGGTCAGACAGATTGAGCAGTCGCTCTGGTAGCCAGATTGGTCAGCTAATTCCTCTGGCTCTTGGTCAGGCGGCTCTGTCAGATGTGGCGGGCTGACTGATGATCCCCAAAGCTGCTGCTAATTCAGTTCCCTAACTATTCCTTGGGGCCTGCTCGTCTGCAGTCCTCATGCATCTCTATGGCTTAAGGCAAAGGCAGTGAAGAAGTTAACGGGAGTAGGCAAAGGTGAAAGAGGGGCATGCTGGGGGAGACGTTGGACTGGCTGCGTTGTTGTTGAGGTGAATGAGGACCACACAACTGAGGGAGCGGGGAGGGTTGAGCAGACTTGGTTGTAACAGGCTTAATATCCCTCCTTGTGGGCAGCGTGGGACACGCTATCCCAGAGAGAGCAGCAAGGGCAGGATCTGTGCTAAGAGTCTGACAAGGCAGCTGTCCTAATGGCTTAGCATGTGCCAGGACCAGGACAGCTCCATCCTAATACAGAGATGTGCAGTGTAGGTCGTTACACCTGCATGCATACCTGGAAAGGATCACCCATGTGGTGTGGGGATGTCCCTCCCTGAAAGGATCTGTGGAGACAGAGGTCCCTCCGTGGCTCTGGTTGGTTGGCAGGCAGTAAAAATTCAGCTTTACTCCCTGAGTAGACATGGAAGTGGCTAGGACATCTCCTGGGCCTTCAGAGCAGGGGATGGGGAACACTATTGAGAACAGCTCTCCAGATTAGGCCAGAGCCAGAGGAAAGACCTCAAAAATCCTTCAGCTACTAGCAAAGCGCAAACTTGGTGGTTTCTGTGATGCTGGTATTTGAACTGGTCAGAATCTTCAGAGCCAAACTGTTTAAGGTGAAAAGTGGTAGCACCAAAAGCTTTCACAAATGTGGCTGCATTTCCGCTGTGGAAAAAGAAAATTAAAAATTCTGAGAACACGGAACTGTCTTGGAAAGAAAACACCTCCCTTTATTTTAAAAATGTACAGCGAGCTTGTCTGGAAAATTTCCTTTTAATTTTTTTAAAGTTAAAACTTAAAAATGCATGGAATCAAACAAAAATGTTTCATTTTGGTTGCACTAAGACCCAAAATGGAACCAGGAAATCCAGCCTTTTCCTGTGTTGGGAAGTGAATGCTCTGGCTGTGGTCTAGTTCCAGAGCAGGTTTTAGCCCCACTATGTTGCCATTAAGGGTTTTAAGAAGAAAATAAAATGGCAGTTTATTTGCAAGACTTGGGGGCTATTCAGTAATGAGAATAAAATAAAATAGTTGAAGAAGCAGAAAGTCTATCTGTAATGTGTGTAGGAGGTGGGTCTGAACAACTTGCAGATTAGGCCCTGTGTGCTGGGATTGTGAGTGGTGATGCCACCCTGCCCGCGTTGTTCCAGAGCAGTCACGCAAAGTCACTGGTTCCTGTTGCTTTGCAGGTGATGCTGACACTACATGGATCACTACCTACCCTGTGGTCACCAGAGCCCCCAGCCAGCCTGCAGACCTGCTCAAGTGCACTTGAAAGAGGCAGTTTTCAGCACTGAGCAGTCACTTGGCCATGCATGACTGAGCTCCACGGTTGTTTTAAGCGCTCCTCAGGAGGCCAGGCTTGTCAGTTTCTGCATTAACGTCTTAAGGCAAGCCCCTGGAGAACTGTTTTTCCTTGGGTGGGACCTTCCAAAACCTCCTTCCCCAGGAAGCCTTGTCAGTTGGGAACACAAAGATCTCCCTCTGCCTTGCTGCATGGCTTGGTTTTGCAGAGTGTCTGTGTCTGTGCATGGGTGTAGACAGGAGTGGCTCTTTCTTTTGAACGTGTTGATATGACAGCTGGGGGGGCACTGCTGCAGAAAGTGAGTGTTTAATTAACGTGGGCAGTGCGAATCCTAGTCAGAAATGGGGTGTGCTGGGGAGTCAGACACATTTTGAGGGGCAGGGGCATGCGGCTCTGGGGGAAGACTGCCTTAGAAACTTCTGAAAGACCTCCAATGACAAAATCTTCCCTGTCTTGGTTTAGCTTCACTTCTTCAGGATGCCATGAAACACAATGCTGCCTCATCCTCTTCATTTTATAGGAGATTCCAGAGTTGTTGTTGTTGTTGTTGTGTTAAATTATTTGCATTAATGTTGTGCTTAAGAGCAGCTGTCACGGACCAGGTCCTCATTGTGCTAGGTCCTATACAAACACAGGACAAAAAGGGTGGCTGCCCTGAAAAGCTGGTAATCTAAGTTGCATTTCCTCTAAATGAGAGTCTCTCTCTTCCAGAAAATCCTGTCCAAGCACAGGAAATATCTATATCTATATCTATATCTATATATAGATATAGATATATATATATAGACTCTAGGATAGGGAAAAAAGACTGACTTCTTCTACTTAGGTGTTTGAATAGGGGGGAAAAAAGCTTTAAAGGGAAGATTTTACTCCTGAGTTTCTTACAGTCACAAGTCTGGTTAACTATCAACCCTGAGTAGACTGGGGGCTGCCTCACCCAGCCCATCTCCCTTAAATGAAATAATTTGCAGGCTCTTCCTCAGCCACACCTCCCTGCAGTATGGGTATCTGGCTCTATTCTCTTTCTTCTAGGCACTGTCCCTTTGTGTTTTTAGGACACTGCCCTTGTGAGAAGCAGAGCTGAGGCAGCATGTTAAGAAGAGATGCATTGTGCATTCATGGAGGCCTGACTTTTGCTTTGCTGGTTTTCTTCTGAGATAACCATACTTTAAAGTGCAGGAGTTCTTCCTGTGCCCAGACGAACATAATCCTCCTTTGCCCTTAGCGCCTCTCCCAGCTTCTGTGCACTCCAGACCCTGCAGCAGTCTCTTTCCCCTCCTGTGAAGGAGCTCATGGTCTTGGGAGATGTTGGGCAGATCACATTGTTTTCTGATTTATTTCTTCCCTTATGAAGATTCAGTTTAATTGTGGTAGATGCATTCACCTCTCATCCTTCAGTATGGTGTGTGCATGTGGAGTGCACGCCAGCTGGGGCGCCCTGGGCTCTAGTGAGACTTTGGATTCATCGGCTGCTGGGGAAGGGCTGGCTGCTGAAGCAGCGGATGTCCAGATTGAATCCTCTGCTGAGGATGCTCAACACAAGGGAGCTGGGCAGGAAGGGGAGATCAGAGTCTTGTTACTGGAAATCTCAAGTAAATTTATTTATATTGCTCATGTTATAGAGAGAGGTCCCAAGTCAGCAAAGCACTTAAGTACGTGCTTGACGGCTTTGCTGAATTGGGACCATATTGCCAGTGGCATGCCCGGCACTCTATAGAAAACTAAGAAGCCAGTCCTTTCCTTGAGGGCTGGCATTCACAAGCTGCAGCTCTAGTCCTGAGAGGTGCAGGCTGCTCCAGCTGGAGCCAAACACACCTTGCACTCGTTTGGGCCCAACCGCCAACAGCTCAAAGTGAGAGCTGACTCCAAAATGATGAGAATTAACTATATGGATTAGCTGTGCGTGACGTCACTTGGAGTACAGTCTGCACAGATGAACAGCTGTGTCCCCTCAATCCTCCAGCCCCGGATGCCTTTTATCTTGCTTGCCTGTGAGAGCCCCCAGTCCTCCTCACCGCCTCTAGTGTGTGAGTTATTCCCAGTTATAGTGTACAAGTGCTATCATCAGCCCCTTGTGAATAATGCTGCAGAGTAATACCATTCCTAGGCCCAGACTCCCCTGTCTCCCCAACACGTGCCTTTTGTACTGCCTAGCTCTCGTCTGGATAATACAAGCTCACATGAAGTCTGCCGGGAAATGATAGGAACAAATCCCATTATCTCAAATGGAGTTTCCCAACCACTCCATGCCAAACACACTGGTTTACAGAAAACAACAAACTACATAAAAGAGCTTTTAGGTAACTACAAGTAATGAGAAATAAAAGTCAGAATTGGTTACAAGAAAATAAAAGTCAAACAACTATTGACTAATTTAACAAGCTGAGTGAATTCAAAGCAAAGATGTCTCTCACCACATATTCTATGTAAGAACATAAAAATAGCCCTACTGGCTCAGACTAATGGTTCATCTAGTATCCTGTCTTTCAGCAGTGGCCAGTAGCAGGGACATCATGGGCAATAACTAGAACAGGTAATCAGGATGTGATCTATCCATCCCATTGGCCATTCTCAGCTTCTGGCAAACCCTGCCTGTCCTAGTTAATACTAGCAGTCTTTCTAGCTGAATTCTAAACCAAAAGAGGATCCTGCCTGAAAGAAGCGTTTCTTTTGTTCTTCAGGTATTGTGGATGCCATGGATAGAAAGAAAGGGAGGAGTAATGTGAGACGTCTGCTTTTTCCTCGTTATAGCTCTTTCTCTTCTTTGAGTATCATCTTCAGCTGAAGTTCAGGAGGCAAAGTCTGTGGGTATGGCAAACCTCATCTGTTTCTTTGTCAAGACGTAGATTTTCTCCCCATCCACTACCCAGTCAAAGATTGGTCACTTAGCCAGGTGATGGTCTGTTTGATTTTGTGGACAGCTTGCAAAAATGTTGGATAGCATTTTGTCTCTGGAGAACTGGTCTGTGACAGCTCTGCAGACCTTCTCCCACCTTACTTCAATTTTTCACACTTGCTATCTAGTCACCCAGAGCCATGTTACCCACCTCAAAGCTGGAGTTTTAGTTGATAGTGGATTATTCATGGTTTCTTTGGACTCTTGGATGGGGTAGGGGGAGACAGAGGGATGAAGTGTGGCACTGGGTCTGGTTCTGTTTGATATTTTCATCAATGATTTAGATGACAACATACAAAGTACACTTATCAAGTTTGCCAATGATACCAAGCTGGAAGGAGTTGAAAGTTTTATTTGGAGGATAGGGTCACAATTCACAATGATTTGGACGAACTGGTGAAATGGTCTGCGGTGAACAGGATAAAATTCAATATGGGGAAATGGAAAGTACTCCACTTAGGAAAGAACAATCCATTATACACACAAAAACAGGTAATAACTGCCTAGGAGGGAGCATTGCGGCAGGGAATCTTGGTTCCATAGTGGACCGCAAGCTAAACATGAGTCAACAGTGTCATGCCATTGCAAAAAAAAAAAGCAAACACCATTCTAGGATATGTTAACAGTAGTATTGTAAGTATGACACATGAAGAAAAGTAATTCTTGTGGTCTACTCCAACCTGAATAGGCCTCAGCTAGAGTACCGTATCCAGTTCTGGGTGCCTTGTTTCAGGAAAGATGTGGACAAATTGGAGAAAGTTCAGAGAAGAGCAACAGAAAGTATTAAAAGTCTGAAACACTGGGCTTATGAGGGAAGAGTGAAAGAGCTGGGTTTGTTGAGTCTGGAAAAGAGGAGATTGAGAGAGGTCATAACAGTTTTTAAATATCTAAAAGTTCTTTTACAAGAAGGAAGGAGAAAAATTGTCTTTAACCGCTGATGATAAGACAAGAAGCAATGTACTTAAATTACAGCCAGGGAGGTTTAGGTTGGACATTAGGAAGACATTTCTAACGGTCAGGCTCCATCTATACTTACACATTATTTCGAATTAATAGGGGTGCTTGGTCCTGCCAAGAGTGCAGGGGACTGGACTCAATGACCTCTCATGGGACCTTCCAGTTTCTGTGATTCTATGGGATGAAATAGGGAGTGAGGAGGTGGAGGGCAAGTACTAGACCTAAAGCTAGGAAGCAAACAGCTCTGCTACTCCTCTGGCCTTCAGCCTGCCCCTAGAAAGTTAAGTTACAAAGTTTTCTATATCGGGATAGTGCTGGGATGGGGCATGGCCAGGGAGTTCCTCATGATGGAGGAGAAGGACCCTTGCAAGCTCATTCCCGTGTCCTAGTGTAGAGCAGCGAGGATCTCTCCCTAGGTTCCTGGCCCTGTGTGTGTGTCTCTCCACCCCATTCAGGGTGAACACTACACTGACTCCTCTTCCCTCTTGTGCCCTGGGGGCTGTTTCTGAAACTGCTGCCGAATAAGTGTCCGAGTTCCCAGACATTTGGCAGCTTAGCCTCTCCTTTTCTGAGTGGCCGGGATCTGGTTTTGGCTACAGTCAGGAGACAGGAAACTGGGCTGGATGGATCATTGTTCTTAACTCGTGTGGCCATTCTTGTGTTTGTTGGAATGGAGTTGGGGTAGTCACGTCCCTCCTGGCTGGGTGGGAGCAGGTGAGCTGGAAGTGGCAGGGGAGCTGGCCTTTTAAACCTAACTGTTACCTGTTGGGGGAGAGAGGAGCTCGCAGCTCCAGCCTCTGCCCATGTGCAGCAGGAATAGGTGGGACTGCCATCTGGATCTTCACTGATGAGCTGGAGAGTGAACCCCCAGCAGCCCCCAGGGCGAGAGAACTGTGGACACTGCTGGCAGGATAGGAGGGTGTGGTACTGTTCTTGGATAGCCCCATGTAGACCTTGCTGGTGTGCTGTGAAGGCACCTAGTCCCCAAGACAGCGTTAACACAAACAAGGAGCCGGGGCAGTGCACCAGAAAAGGCTGCCAGGAGCAGTCAGAGAGCACTCCCAATGCAGACGCGGCAAGAAAATCGCATTGGAAAGAAAGGGCCTCCTATAGCCCTGTGTGCCAGCATTGCTGCTGGGTTGGCACAGAAACACTCCCCTGTGCCCCCCACAATCATCACTTGTGGCTGAGCCTGGGTTTTCCTGGGAGGTCCCCCATTCCATCACTGACCAGCTCCAAGCCACAGTGGCCTGACTGGAGCATGGTTGAATTGCAACAAGGGCAGGGAAGGCCCAGGAGAGTGGAAATCTCATGAGAATAGCCGACCTTGTTCGAGAGTCGTCATTCTAGGTCAACATCATGGGAGACGAGCTCATGAACTCCTTGGCACCCATAAATCAAATCCCAAACCTGACCCTGGCTGTGGTGTGACCACAACTGGAATCCCTAGTCTAGCCTAACTGACCGCTTCAGCCCTGCTTAGTTGCATTGGATGACATGCTATCAAAATAGGAAGCATAGCTTCTCCCTTCCCCACCCCCAAACTCCTTTTCCTTTTAACCACATCCTTCCTGTTTGCAAAACTGTAGATAAATAACTTCCCCTTGGGAAATGAAGGTGTCTGTGCAGACGTAGATGTGGTTTCATTTCATTGTTCCTGAGAGTCCAGCATGGGAAAGGGCAGCCATCATGCAGTAAAGTCATGTGAAAAAAAGGGGCAGTGGGGTGAAATCCTGGCTCCAGTGAAGTCATTGGGCATACTTCCTTTGGCTTCAGTGGATCCAGGATTTTAACCATGTTCCCTTCATGAGTGTATGTGGGACAAGTGCAAGGGGCGAGCACACCCCTGTGGTGTCTGTCGGGAGGGTGGTTAAGTCTGCGTTCTAGCTACTGTATAGTGGTGTCCCATGAAACCTGTACTGTGCGCTGAGAAAAACCAGTGTGACAATACATGCATGCCTCTTGTATAGATGCTGGGGAACAGGCAACTCTTTCAAAAGACAATCTTGTGGTTACACTTGGATCAAGGCCTTCCTCACAACACACACCCGGTAATCACAGAATCCTATCACAGAGTCATAGAGGATTAGTGTAGCAAGGGTCTTCAGGAGGTCATCTAGTCCAAAACCCTCCCACAAGTTACAGTTTTAGAAGTGGGTGGGCCTGCACCCACCCACCACCCTGGTTCTTCAGCTGGACAAGTCACAGACCAACCCCAACCAAATCAGCCCAGCCAGTAAAACTGGGCCTTAAAAACCTCTAGGACAGAGATTCCTCAGCTTCCCTAGGCAGCCCATTTCAATCCAAATCCCAGGTCTCTATTCACCATGCAGTTGATGTCCGATTGGCTCATAAATCAATGTGGGTGGCAGTGAGATTGAATTTGGACTGGAGTTTAGACATTTCTGGTCCAGTGTGGTAGTTAGCATTTACTAATAAACACTTTTGTGTCACCCATTCTCATTAGAGCCAGTGGGCATCATCTCCTCGGGTAATATTGAGGTCAACATCTAGGCTCCATGTGCTGCAAATGATGTGTGTTCACTAGGCACTGATCTTACAAAGAATTCCCCCATCGCACCGTGACACCGGATCTCGAGAGAGAGCATCCCTGCCCACGCTGTTAACAGGAGATTGACAAATGAAATGCAAGCTGAGCTCAAAGCTGATGTAACAGCCTCAGTTTTAATCTTAGAATATTTCATGCTGCCTGAAATCCTTTATCTCCTCTTAGACTGATCATTATTTCCTTAGTCTAAATTTAACTCTGGTCTTTGTTTTACCAGGCTTTCAGTGAAAGCCATTATTTTTACTACAGCCTTGCTTGTTAGTACCATCCTTACCACCTGGGGCCATAAACCAACAAACTGGCTGTTAATTGTGTTAACAACTAATCCAGAGGAGATGATTGCTCGTATAAACAGATTCCATTACGGGAAAAACAGGAATGATGCAGCTGAAAAGGACAGTCACTAACACATTTGAGTGCATCTAGTATTAAAATTAAAAATCAGTCTGTCTTCCTGGCACCTCTCATCATTGGCGTAACTTTCAGTCATCAGCATGCGGGATGTTCTTCTGCAGGTGTATGATTTATCATACAGTCTTGGAGTCTGGGAATGGCCTTGGCAGGTGGCTTTTTTGGTGTGCTAGTCCTATATTAATCACTTTCAGGAGCCAGGGCAATGAAGAAACCAAAAATTCCCTAAATGTGCAAACTTAGCAGGTTGCATGTTCGTATTCAGGGCTGTGGGTGCCTGTGAGACTCCTGGGAAGAGGGAAAAATATGACATTTATGATGCACTAGCTTAAACCTTGATACAGCATATTCTTTTGGTTCCTTAGGGGGGCAAAAGAACACGTTTTCTCCCCAGACCGCAAATATCCTGCGGGTTAGAGTGTTAGTTGCAGGAACACCACACTTTTAAGGAAAATCACATAAACCTTCTAAACAAACTACTGTTATTTGGGGATGGCATTCGCCACGTGTCTAAGCTCTGTAGATAACATTTCACTTGGTTTGTTCACAAGGCAGTATATGATACTACCAGACACAGCTTGGGAGCAGTCACGTTTCTCTTAATAAAAATAAAAAACATACAGGCCTGCTCTGTGCGCATACTTCCACATATACCCATATGATTTAATTATGGGGTGCAGGGCATGGCAGGTCCTGAAGTCCTGGTGCAGAAGTGGCTAGCGATCTGTGAGGCGAGGTAACTTCCCCTCTGGCTTGGAGAGGGGGAGTGATTGTGACTTGATGTGCAAATAGTTCCTTCCATGGCTTCAGAGCCAGCTGTGCTTTGCCACTCCCTCAGAGCACATTATAATGGTGCAGACTCACCCAGCATCTGCCACGCTGGTGCACTGGCCCCTCTCTGCCTGACCCAGTCAAGCTCTGCCTGTCAGAACGAGTGGCCGCTCCCCATCGTGAGCGAAAATAAAGTGAGACAAGGCAGTCGGTTCTAGGACGTGCTCTCCACAGTTCACCCAAAGGGCACTGTTAGGAGCTGTCTGTTTAAATAAAACATCTTCTTTGTTTATACTAAAACTGTGTCCCTTGCTTCGGGTTTGTGGAGTAGGATGAAGCAGAAATATGGGCTAGGAGGAGTCGGTCGCATTATAGTTTGCGATTTGGCACCTATTCCAACTGGAACGCCATCTCCTACAGCGAAACTGCTGAAATATGTCTGCAATGTTTGCAGAGCGGTTCTATAGTTTCCTGTACTTTGAAAGGCTGTGCTGGGTACTCTTCAAATGTCACATATCTCATTCCTTAGCAGCACTGATGTATAATGCCAGGTGACTGTAAATTGGAAGGCAAGTCTTTTCCAGTAGAAACATCCTAACTATCTCGGCACAGCAAATATTCTGATGAGGACCAGCAGAGAATCCTAGTTTATTTGTTTCCGGAGGGGTAGCTGTGTTAGTCTGTGTACAGCAAAAACAACAAGAGTCCTGTGGCACCTTATAGACTAACAGATTTCTTTGGGTATAAGCTTTCATGGGCTTCAACCCACTTCATCAGATCCTGACGAGGTGGGTTGGAGTCCACAAAATCTTATGCCCAAAGAAATCTGTTAGTCTATAAGGTGCCACAGGACTCTTGTTCCAGTTTATATGGTTAGCTGGGATTTCTGTTGTTCCCCAGACTTCCTGGCCTGTTCCCTGTCCCCATTTTCAGATGTTTGAAATTATTGCTAAGAAATTTGTTCTGAGATTAAACTTTCTGTCCTTAGTTCAGACCAAAGCAGGTGACTTTTTAAATTTGCTTTGAAATTTTTAATTTAAGGTCAGAGTGTTCAGAATCAGTGATCTTTCTTCATTTTTACCACTCCTTCATTTTTTGGTGTCATCTGCAAACTTTCTCAGTGATGATTTTATGTTTTCTTCTAGGTCATTCCCAATCATATTAGCTAGAGAGGGCCAAGAAATGTCCCTGTGACATCCCACTGGAATCACACAAGGTTAATGACGACTCCCTGTTTACAATTACATTTTGAGACTCAGCAGTTAGTCCGTTTTTAATGTGAATCATGTTAATTTTATAGCGATGTGTTTTTTAAATCAAAATGTTGTGTGATACCAAGTGAAACACCTTTCAGAAGTCTATTATATCAGCACAGTTGCATTTATCAACCAAACTTGTAATTTCATCAAAAAGTATCAAGTTAGTTTGACAGGATCTATCTTCCGTATAGCCAGGTTGATTTGATTTGCATAAATTACATTACCTAGTTATCTGGAACTTCTCTAGAACTCTAAGACTTGGTAAAAATTAACATTAGTGGTCCAGTCAGCTCATTAGGTATCTGTCAGCCAGTGGTGTGTGTGTGTGTGTGTGTGTGTGAGGGGGTATTTTCTCCAATGGCCAACATAAAAAAGCATTATGAGATCTTCAACGTCCACATGAAGCAGCCATCACCTGGGTCTGCATGGCTTTTATCTGGCTATGAACAGTATAAAACCCACTAAAGGTTCTGCCCATTTTCCTAAAGGTACCATATGCCTCTCCTAATCTGCATAAAGGGTTTTGGTGTTAAAATATGTACCCATACATATGAGTCCTGATCTCATTGAAATTCTGAGTAGGAGCGCCATAAAATGACTGACTAGACCTCACTACCCAATGGCAGAAGCGAATGCAGCCTGCAAACACACTATCACATACTCTGCAGAGATGAAGACATTGATTTTTTTCTGAGCATAGCATTTCTATATTTCAGGCAGCCAGTGGGACCAGCCTCTGCTGAAGTGGAAGTATACATAATACATGGATTTTGTTTATTAAGGATTGGCTGAGTGAACATTGCACTTGTTCTTGATCCGTGCAGTTATGTGCCTCCCAAGTTTTATTTTGAGCCCAAGATTTAGAATGAACTTAGGATTTTGTGGTGCATCTCAGACCGAGTCTCTAGGTTGGCATCAAGCAACTTCACATAGATTAAACGCATGGGATAGATTGCACACTCAGTATGCTTGCGGATGACAGCAAGCTGTGGCGGGGGAACAGTAGACATGCTGGAGGGCAGGGACAGGATTCAGGGAGACCTAGACAAATTGGAGCAGTGGGCCAGTAGAAATCTCATGAGGCTCAGCAAGGACAAGTGCAAAATCGTGCACTTGGGACGGAAATACCCCATGGACTGCTACAGGCTGGGGAGCGATCAGCTAAGTAGCAGCAGTGTAGAAAAGGACCTGGGGGTCCTGGTGGATGGGAAGCTGGATATGAGTCAGCAGTGTGCTCTTGCTGCCAAAGAGGCCAATGGCATACTGGGCAGCATCAGCAGAAGTGTCACCAGCGGATCAAAGGATGTGGTTGTTCCCCTCTATTCTGCACTGGTGAGGCTGCATCTGGAATACTGTGTCCAGTTTTGGGCTCCCCACTACAAAAAGGACATGCACAAATTAGAGAGAGTCCAGAGGAGGGCAACCAAAATGATCAAAGGGCTGGAGCACAAGCCCTATGAAGAAAGACTGAAGAAACTAGGCTTATTTAGCCTGCAGAAGAGAAGACTGAGGGTGGATTTGATAGCAACCTTCAGCTACTTGAAGGGGTGCTCCAAGGAGGATGGAGCTTGGCTGTTCTCAGTAGTAACAGAGAACAGAACAAGGAGCAATGGTTTCAAGTTCCAGCTGGGGAGGTCGAGGTTGGATATTAGGAAAAACTTTCTTACTAAGAGGGTGGTGAAGCATTGGAATGGACTACCTAGGGAAGTGGTGGAATCTCCATCTTTGGCAATATTTAAGACTCGGTTAGACAAAACCCTGGCTGGGATAATTTCACGAGAGTGGTCCTGCTTTTTTTGCAGGGGATTGGACTAGATGATCTCATGAGGTCCCTTCTAACCCTAGGATTCTATGATTCTAACTTGTGGCAGGACTCTCCATCACCCCTTGGCTGCATGAAATGTAGTCTCTCAGACTCCTATTCTCTTATAAACTACTTGGACCATTCACTCAGTCCTTCTGGCACCAGAAACTACTTTCTTTGTTACCCAAAATTACCTTGATTGATCCATTCACCCCTCTTAATGGCATTTGTTACCTTATTTGGTCTGCACACCAATAAATGTGTTCATCCATCAAGATATTCCTAGCATGGGATGTTTTGGACACAACAACTTTCCTTACCTCTCTGGCGATGGTCCAACCTACATTCTGGTGCTAGGCTGACCCAACACTTCTGACCTTTCAGGTATTTTCACACTCTTATGAGTTTCAACTTTACTTCTTGCCAATTCCTGTGAGGTTAACCTGACTCCTGGCAACTTTACCATTTAATCAGCTTACTGTTTGGCTTGTTTGTCCTACAACAATGATTGAAGTTTCAATTCTCAGAATATTTCACTCTCCACCCCCAAGTTATTGTGTAGCTCATCAGAGTCTCAAAGTAAATACTGAAGCTAGACACAATCAGTTACCAGATTGCTAGGTAGATATCTAGATTAAATCTAAGTAAAATTGATAAACCATTTTTGCAACAGTCCCCAAATCTCTGAATCTTTTTAGTAAGTTCTCAAGTGAAAGGATAGAGACAGACTATGTCTTGGGGAAAAAGTCACATGATCTTACTGTTCTCTTGAAGGGCAGTGGCACAGTAATAAATGAACTTTTCTGAAAATAGGTTTTTGTTTTCCCCTTTTGATTAGCTTGGCATTTAAAAGGCTAGAATATAATTAGGAGGTTTGTTATATATTTCTGTTAAGTATGAAATAAGGACACTTAAATCTTGGTAGTAACACTACTTGCAAGAAGATAGGCAGATTAATTGTGAAGAATGAGACAGAACATCCTTGTTTCTTTCCTGAAATAAAGAAAAAAATTAGAAATGATTGATTCTGAATTACAATCAACAGCAGAAAAAGGTAAATCATAATGTATAGTGATTTCTCTTTCTCTCTTGACAATAGTTTGCTGTGAACCATGTATTATTGCTGCTGGTTTTAGGTAGGGAAAAGGGTGATGGGAATAATGTCACAAGCTAAAATTCAAGTTCTGATATTTCTGGAGATAGTGTGGATGTCACGGTGGGGGTGCAGGGAGAGGTAGGAACTCTGATGTTCCTGTACATTAATGGGTGAACGACAAATAATCTGGAGTGAGTACCATTGTCTGGTCTCATCAGACTCAATGAAGGGGATCTTGGATGCATGTTCCGAATTGGTGTCAGCACAGATATCTAAGTTCCCTGTATGCATAAGGCAGCAAGATGGCGTTTAGTGCATCTCTGTATTAGGACAAGTGGATTGCCCAAAAGATAATTGAATAAGCCAAAAAGTAATCATTTGTTTTTAGCCGTGCATGCCCTACACCTGGGACCCTCTGTTTTGCTGTTAGCTGGAACCAAGTTCATCCAATAATTTACATGTATTCATCTCTGGGTTTGGGACATGCCCTGTGTCCAGGGGTAAGCATGGGTTAGACAGCCTTCTTGGCAAGGGAAGCTCATCTTCACCTTCCATGCTCTAGAGGGGACCCCTGGATCTAAAATGCAAGAGCCTATAGTGTCTACGTTAAAAGATTCATCCCTATCGGCTCCAAGCCTGTAGCAGTGTCATAAATCCCATGGGGTTCAGCCACTAGACAGCCATGGGGTGGCTCAATGTGGAACCCTGAAATTATATAAACTTCACTTAATTCGGAAGCTAAAAGAGGAAGAACTAAACAAAGCAACTAAAGAGGCTAATCCACTAAAGAACTCTGCGTTCATTATTCATCTCTGCTGCTCAGCTATACCTTTGTTAGGAGAGAGGGGTCTAAGCTAAAATCCTAGATATAGATATTGCTGGCTACTGGGACTGATGAAATCTGGGTTTACATGAATTGGCAGTGGTGCATTTCCACTGATGACTTGTGTATTTTTCATTTAAGTCCCCCTTTTATTACACCCATTGTTGGAAAATGACATAAAATACCATTTAACTTATAGCAATAATTGGAATTTTTGCATTGGCCGCCATTCAAATCCACAGTGACTGGCAAGATAATGAATCCCAGCACAATTTATCAGGTGTCCCACTGTGAACAGTCATAGATTAAGAGGACCATTTTGCAATAATAGATTAGGATGATCATATTTCCAGTTTTTTCCTTTTGGCATCTATATTGTGATCCCATGATTGCCCATTTAGCTACCCACAACTTAGGTTCTTTAAAATCCCAAACTCTGTCCTGCAGCAAGTTCAGGGGATCTGCCTGTGTGTTAAGAACTATGTTGGCTCCTCTCGCTGTGGAAAGGACTGTGCATGGGTGACACATCAAAGGTTTAAACACTGTCTGGAGAAACACTGAAAGGTTTAGTCAATGGAGTTGGACGGTTCAGTGGGTTGATATGGGAGTGACTCCTTTCAATTCAAACTTTTTTTTCCCCAGATGTAAACCAATTCTTTAATTTTCTAGCTAGGTCCATGATTCTCTCTGGATCGCGCTTCAAAAAGTGTCTTTACTGAACACTGAATAGTATTTTTGAAAGCAGCTAAGTGACTTAGGAGCATGTGTGCTATTGAAAATCAGCTCCTAAATCACTCTGGCTCCTTTAAGGATCCCATACTAAGGTTCTATTCCTGTGTTTCATAGACAAATTACAAATTCAAAAGGGATAGCCATGTTAGTCTAGTCCAGTAAAAAAACAACAAGTAGTTGTATGGCACTTTAAGACTAACAGATTTATTTTTTGCATGAGCTTTCGTGGGAGAAGATCCCACTTCCTCCGATGCTTCAAAGATGGGTGAACTTACAGAAAGGAATGAAACGAAATGCAAGTGGGTGTAAACCATAGGATCAGGTCATGTTTTACACCCCCTTGCATTTCGTTTCATTCCTTTCTGTAAGTTCACCCATCTTTGAAGCATCGGAGGAAGTGGGATCTTCTCCCACTAAAGCTCATGCAAAAAATAAATCTGTTAGTCTTAAAGTGCCACACAACTCCTTGTTGTTTTTTTACATTACAAATTAACAGTGATCTCAGGCTATGCTTTACCCTTTTCAGGATAGTTTGTTAAAGAAAGTGTCCTTTCAACACTGACCTTCAGAACATGTTTGAGCTGTAGTTAGAAAAGCAGGGATCCTTTCCTTCAAAAAGCCACAGGTTGTTCCGATTCTCTTGAGAACACTCAGGTCTCTTGAGAAGGTCATCATCTCTTTTTCCTCCGTCCTCTGTACCTTCATTGCAGACATGCTGCCAAACAGAGAACAGAGTTCACAGACAATTGTGCTGCATAGCGTCAGGCCCTCATCCTTCAAAATTGTATCTGAAAATAAAAAAAATTCTCGTTAGCTTCATCCAGCTCATCCAAAAGTTCAGCTGTTTCTCTGTTGCTTTTTCTTGATGCTAGATGCAGAAATCGCCTTTCGTGTATATTCTTCGAAATGCGCTCAATCTTACGGACCAATCTTTCATTATCCTCTTGCGTCCATCTATCCACAGTGTCTGCTTCCTCTGACAGCATACAGGATAATAAAAGTAACTAATGGCGTGAGTCACAAAGTAGTGATATTAAACAGCAATGAATTGTGAAGCTCTGACTGCAGTTCCGTAAAATAAAGCACACATTTTTGACTTACTGTCTGTATGTGTCCAGTCTGTCATACCTGGTACCCAATGGTTTCCCGTTCCCCACCTCCTCAGTCCTAACAGCATCAGGGCTGGTTCTGTTGTCTGCAGCACAGCACTGGCTGCAATGCTAACCTGTTAGTGACCCTACACGGCTCAGGTGGGTAACCTGGTAGTGGGTGGGTCAGTGTTTTAATGCTGCTCTCCTCCTCCTCTTGTGATGGAATTTCATATGGGTCCAGAAAAAGTCAGAGAGAGCTGGAATCTGGCGTTGGTGATAATAGTTGGGAGAAACTGGTCACCCACCTCACAGCGTGGCAGACACCAGACACTCGCGAGCGGACAGCGGAACAGGAGAGAGGTAGCAAGGTGGGTCTCAGTACAGAGATCGGTACCTAGTACGGCTAGGTGGGGCCTAACAATGTTCTGGGGTCTGACCTTTTGGCACCTAACTCAGACTTACTGTGTCAGGTATAGACTTAATTGAATGCAGAAATATGTAAAAGAACCACCTTTTCCTCAGACCCTGCAAGGCTTCATTACCTCCTTGGGTAAGGTTGGCAGGGTTGCTTCCAGCATTTCACGTGCTTCCGCTGTGCTGCGTTGTGTAGGGAGTTTTAAAAGTAAAAGGGCCTATTCACATGATCCAGAAGGGAAGCTGGGTTCCAGAGTGAGTTAATTTTGTTTCAGTAATGTTTGGGCTTGAAACCTGGACCCTAGCTGGAAGCGCCAGTCCTGGAGGAGCACGTGTAACTGTCATGAACTCAGCTGGTGGGGTTTACAGTCTTCGCACGTAATTAAGAACTAACTAATGGTGTCCAAAGACCGCAGTCTGCCTAGGGATCCCATAGTGCTGTCTCTTAGGCTATGTCTACACTTGTGAATTAGTTTGAATTAAAGAGGCTTAATTCAAACTAACTTAGTACCTGTCTACACTAGGGTTTAATTGGTTCAAATTGAAGAATTCATTAATTCAAACTAATGAAAGCTTAGTTGAAATTAGTAAGCCCTGCTGTCTAAGGTTATTGGTTGCTTTTTTTCTGGGAATCTTAAATATATTTTTAAATCTTTGATTCAGACCTGCCCTACCTGCTGCTCTTTGTTGGTTCCCAACCGCGATGGGAGAAGGAGACACCGGACTCAGTAGTTCTAACTGAGAAATGGGTTCATTTATTTAGAGCAACAACGGGGAAAATTTTTCAATGGGTAATCACAGTGACAATTGAGGTAGCAATCAACAACTGAAACAGCAACCTTACAAGACCAACTGAGGTAGCAAATCTATATAAGTAACGCAGTAAAACAATAAAGCAAAACTGCAGATCTATATAAGTGACACAGCAAGACTGTAAAGCAAAACCGCAAATCTATATAAGTAACACAGTAAAACAGCAAGGCAAAACTGCAAGACAAAAATGTAAGGTATTTGCAACAAAGTAAAACTGCTAGGTATTCCCAACAAGACCAAATGGCAAGGTAAAACAAACTGCAATGTACTCGTAGGGGATTCCCATATACATACCACAACCCAGGCTCCACTGACCAGCAGCATGAACACAAGAGGCATGGTAAGAGACACGACACGAGCTAGCTTTCCTCGGGAGATCCAACTGTCAGAGTGATCGGTTCTGGCAGGTAACACGTGAACCTCCATAACTTTTGCCAGTTGGCATCTCCTTTTTATAGGACTTTTAGCTCAGTGTTTTTCTGGTTCCCACATGGGGGGGGGGTGTCATATTAGTGGTTCCCATGATTGAGAGAGTAATTTTCCAGTTAAGTTTTAAATTCCCAGGTGGGTCCAGATTCCTAGGTGGATCATAAATTCCTAGGTGGGACCCATATTTCCAGGTGGGTCATAAATTCTCAGGTGGGCCCAGATTCCTAGGAGGGTCATAAATGCCTAGGTGGGACCCAACGTTCCAGGTGGTCATAAATTCCTAGGTGGGTTTTGGTTCCCACGAAGTTAGTACCTTTGAGTTATGCTAGTCTGTAGCCTCCCAGATTCCAGGCCAGAGCCTCTTACACTGTCCATAAGGGGTTTTTTAGTGTGCACTTGGTGGCAAATGGGGTGCCCGGGCAAGCGGCCCCTTATTAGTACATCAGGCACGAACACTCTTCCCCTCTCATGTGGTGTAGCTAACCTGGACACCACACAGTGATCCTCACTGACATGGCTGCCAAGTGCATGTCAAAGCTAATTAGCGAGGGAGAAAAGTAACTCCATCTCCTGTTGCCATTAGAGGGCAGGCAGAAAAACAGATGGGGGAAGTTCAAAGTGTGTGGAAAAGTGAGGAGGGTGATCCTTCTACAAGCATTTTTGTTTAATGTTGAAAACAAAAGTAAGTATCTCCTCTAGGAGCAACATGCCTGGAGCGCAATGGGCAGTGCAAATAAAGTTCCTGCTTCAGGTCATCAACTGGCCTTGAGGTTAGGATGAGAACTTTATGGGGAGGCCGTGTTCATCTGACAAAGTGGGATTTTATCCCATGAAAGCTCATGCAAAAAATAAATTTATTAGTCTTTAAGTGCCACAGGACTCCTTGTTTGTTTTACTGAACTAGACTAACACGGCTGCCTCTTTGGATCTTCATGGGGTAGCTTATCCTGCCTCTTCTGCTGTAGCACTCTTATGGCTTCTTGTGAGGCAGCTGTTGTTGGCCATTGCTGGAGATGGGAGAAGGGCTGGATGGACCATGGGGCTGCCATGAGATGTGGCAGAATGTTCCCGAGTGCTCTTCTGGCAGATTTTTTGGGGAGTATTTTGTTACTGTCCAGAACTAGAGTGCCAGAAGTGTGTTTCAGAGTGTTTTCTTTTAGTACTGGCCTGATCCAGTCTGGCAATGCCTGTGTTTGTACAAAGTGCAAATATCATGGATCTGTGGTCAGAACTCCCTTGTTCCACCAAGTACCAGGCGAGGACATGCTGACAACAAACATAAAGGGGGGCAATAGGAATAAGAAGGGTAGGACATGTGGCTTGGGGTGTGGGAGAGCTAGAAGGGCTGGCTTTACTGGGACTTCTAGGCCTAGGCCAGGGCAGGACAGCCCCAGTCGGGCTCCAGGAAACATTGATTTGTGGGTAAGGATGAATTATTTACATCTGCTTCAATGACCTTTAATTTTCCCCTCTGACCTGGGTTTCCATCCCAAAGTCACCCTACTCTGCTGATCCTACTGGTCAGATTCAGAGACAGCAACCTGAAATTCAGGGACTCAGATAACTTGGAAACTTGAAATCCAATTTTGGACGTGTCCCATATTGCACAGCTCAAGCAGAGCTCTGCCTGTAGGGAAATCACTGGTAATTTAACTGCTCTGATTAAAGAGGAAATTACTTGACCTTTTGTGAAATCAGTAAAGTTTTCAAGACATGTTTTACTAGTCTCATCTATCTAGGCAATGCTTTAAATATCTCAGTCACCAGTGCTGCTACACAACAGGTCCTTACTATGAGGTTAAACTAGACACATTTATTCTGAGAGTAGAAGTGGGATCTTGTAACCTCCACTATTGGCTAATATCCATCCTCCTCAGGTAAAAGGAAAGGACTCACTGGTGTATTTTCATAAGGCACTAAAGGCAATATTGAAATCAAAGTGAACTTCAAGAAGATACTGAATCATCAACCACACTATTATTTAAAACTTTTCAGAATTCTACACTAATAGCTCTGAACATTTGTCTTGTACAAGTGTGCCTTGGACCATTCCTTATTTCATTTATTTTCAAATACAGTTGAAAACAAAAATAATCCTGAATCAAGTCCCAGTATTGTTTATTTGATCGGCTGTTTGTAGCATTATAGCTAAGATTTCTAGGGCTCTGTGAAACATAGTTATTATGAAGTTCCAGAGGGTCAGCCGTGTTAGTCTAGTTCAGCAAAAGAAACAAGGAGTCCTGTGGCACTTAAAGACTATCAGATTTATTTAGAATTATGATTATATATAATTTATAATTGTTATGACTGATCATCTGCTGGATCAGAAAGGTTTTATCAAGCAGTGTCTGCTATCAGAAGGCAATGGACTCCACTCAATGTAATCCAGATTGCCAATAATTCTTGTGTATGTAGCTTCAGTTATTTCTCTTAATTCTGAAAAGGAAATTGAACAGATCAAATGGAGATTATGCAACATTTATCTATTTTTGCTGTTTTGATAAATGGAGTAACATTATAAAAGCTTGTTTGAAATGCTGCATTTAATAACCCTGAATGAACTAGATTTTCAAAAGACACATGAGCAAACCTGACTTGGGCACTCTTTCTTCCCATTTATATGCATGAATAATGTGCTCTGTATGTAGTGCTGGTAATTAACCAGCAGGTGGGTATATTCTGAGTTAGAGGAGTTGGACTTTAACCTGCCCCCCCAGAGGTGCTCATAGAACATGCAGGCAGAAAATCCCACTATTGGTCTTAAATCCTGTGAAATTATGAAAACTCTCAAGGGACCTTCAAATTATCTAGTCAGGCCCCGGGATATATCACAGGCCATTAAATTTCACCAGATTCCTCTGGATTGAGCCACAGGCAAAGAACAAGCAAAACTGAATTGCCCTCAATGCCTGAGGCCCCTTCAATGCAGTAAACTTATGACGGGAGATATGCTTTCGTTAAGGCTATAACTGAAATAAATGACCTTAGTGTGCATCAGTGGGAGATAATGCTGGGTAAAGTCTGCAAAACTGTGTATGGTTGAAGTCCAAACAGCTGTTCAGTTACAGCTCAGGAATATACTCGCGACCAAATATTTGGCAAGGCAGTATAGTCTAATGCATGTGGCCTGCGAGTAGTGAATCTGGGACTCAAGAGATGAGTTCTGTCTCCTGCTAGCTTGCCAGGTCATCTTGGGCTGAACCATTTAATTTGTTTCCCCTTCCCTTCTTCTCCTCTCTATGTCTCATGAGGTTGTAAACCCTCTGGGCTTGTGTGGAGTGTGCAGGGTTCTGGGACCCTAATGTGGGTTATGGACTCTAGGTGCAAGCCTAAACCAGAAATGAATGCATAGAATTTCACAAACATTTTGGTTCTACTAGTCCTGATAGTTTATTAATATTATCTTGATTGAAACACCTATGGATTTTGTGTTTGCTATTATAGAATATTTCTGCTAACTTGCCTTATGTTGATATATATTGTGATGGATCCTTATAGGTGTATGTGAATTAGAATTATTTGCAAACTTAGTAAATTAGTGTGTTCTTTGAATTGCAACATACAAAAAGATTTATTATTATTATTGTTGTTATTAATATATTCTTTATTTCATGGATTATGGTCAGAACAGAAAACAAGTGCAGAGATTCTGGCCTGCATGCAACATGTTGCAGCTGTAGGGCCAACATTTCCATCTCAAAGTGATTTTCTTAGTAAAAGAAAAAAAATGATGGCTGAAATCCTTGACTGGCTGAAGTCAGTGGCAAAACACCCATTAACCTGAATCGTGTCAGGATTTTACCCTCAGTGATGTTTTATGGTTTTAATTCAGTCACCAGAGGACTTCTGTCTGAAAAAACTAAACTGCAGCATGTAGTGGAAGGTTGTGACTGGAGCTGAGAGGGTGTTGGCGCCTCTCTCTTCACTGCCACAACATGGGTGGAGATTACAACCATGGTCAAGCTCCTTTCCCTTCAAGCCTCTTCACAGTCTACCCCCCTGTACTCAGAATCTTAAAAGTGTAGGACTGGAAGGGATCTTGAGAGCTTTTCTAGTCCAGTTCTCTGTACTCAAGACAAACTAAGCATTATCTATCCCTACTGTTCTTTGGCTAACCTGCTCTTAAAAATCTCCAACGATGAAGATTGTGCAACCTCCCTAGGCAATTTATTGCAGCGCTTGACAATCCTGACAGTGAGGAAGGTTTTAGTAGTGTTCAGTCTAAACCTCCTGGCTAGAATTTAAGCTCATTGCTTAACCTGTTCCAAGGTTAAAGAGAACAATCCCACCCTCCACTGCCTTGTAATACCCCTTTTCATATTTGAAAACTGTTATCAGCCCCCCAATCTTCTCTTCTCCAGACTAAACATTGTTTTCTCCAGTTTTCCCACATAGATCATGTTTCCTAGACTTTTAATAAATTTTTATTGCTCTTCTCTGAACTCTCTCTCTTCATCTGCATTTCCCAAAATGTGCCCAACACTGGACACAGTTCTCCAGTTGAGGCCTAATCAGCACAGTGTAGAGCGGAAGAATTATTTTGTGTCTTGCTTACAATACTCCTGTTAATACATTCCAGAATGAAATTTACTTTTTTTCGCAGCTGTGTTACAGTGTTGACTCTTATTAGCTTGTAGTCCACCATGCTCCCCAGATCCCTTTCCACAGAACTCCATCCCAGGCATTCATTTCTCATTTTGTAACTGTGTAACTCATTGTTCCTTCCTAACTGGAGTACTTTGAATTTGTCCTTATTCAGTTTCATTCTGTTTACTTCTGGCCATTTCTCCAGTTTGTCCAGATCATTTTGAATTTTAATCCTATCATCCAAAAGACTTGCAACCTTTCTCAGCTTGCTAGCATCAGCAAACTTTGAAAATGTATTCTTTGTGTCATCATCTAAATCAATTTAAGTATTAACTCATCTGCTGTTAGGTTGTCTTATGTCACCGCCACCTCCTACACTCTGCTAACAACACAAGTCTCAGTCACTCCTTGTCTGCTTCCCTCGGTCATGCTTTTACATTTTCACACTGCTGACATGTTCTCCCCGACCTGCTCCATAAACAATACTCTCTTCCAAGAGCCACTTCTACAGAAAAGCCTATAGCAGACTGCCCAGCAATTCATTAGGTACGGAGGTGACTGGCGTTGGTGAATACGATGTAGTCGAACAAAAGGTTATTTAGCTGAGTGGATGTTGTGGTCAGAAAGATCAGATAGACACTTCAAATGCTCTTGGTGGAAGGTTGGGGCTTAGAAGACGCATGAGCCCCAGAGAGGAGGGAGACAAAGCAGGCTGCCCCCCCAAACCAGAGAGGCACAGCACTACCTGCTTGTTCTAGGCTGGCTTCTGAGGACCCAGATTACACGCTTCCCTAGCTGGCTAGCAGGACCAGGACACTCCTTTCAATTGAAAGGCACATCTTACAATTGTCAGTGCACCATGTTGTCACGTTACAGTGGCAACATGTGAGCTGATGAGGGAACTCAAACTACCCAAAGCAGTTTGAGGCAAGGCTCAGACTGATTCATGGGGTTGTAAGCCAGCTCTATGCCAGCCAGGGATTCCCCTTTGTGTAAGAGGGATTTCCAGATTACTCTTTAAAGTGCCTGATTGCTTGATTGGCACCATTCCCGACAGGCCTATATTACTGCTTCCTGATGGTGGATGGCTCCTCCAGGTCCTTGAGTGGGCCTAACATTAGCTAAGTCATGTAGGGAAATGGTGCAGTGGGATTCACTGTGGAGTCACATAGTTGAGTAATTAGTGTCACTTTTACACATGCCCGAGAATTTCACCCCGAGTGCTGGCATCCAGATATAAATAGGCAAAATTAATCAAACAGTGATTGGTTTGATATATAGTCTCAGTGGAACTGGGTTAATAAATTAAACACTGCAGTCTGTTTGATTTCTTTCTTAAGGTGCATTGCTTATTTAGACCACTTACTAAGATAGACTAGGCCTCAAACTTTTGTAGACTTGCCAACTTTTTTACATGCAGATACTGAAGGAATCTGCTATGTGTGCCAAGACTGAAAGCTCTCAGAGCTATGGAAATTTGCCATTATTCTCCAAGTAACAGGCCTCCAGAATTAACATAGTAATGAACCTACGGGGTAGGCCACTGTGTTTTGACGTGTCCCATATGCTCATCTCCACAAGAGGCTATGAAAAATGCTGCCATATCATCAATCACTCAGTTCTCTCTGTGTTTAGAGTTTGTTCCTGGGAGTATGCATGCCATTGCAAAGGAGAAATTCACTCCATTTATTGACCAGTTCTATAGATGGGTTCAGGGCCAGCACATCATTTGGCACATCTGGACAATTGCCATTGTCTCTTAATTTTTAGGTGCTCCAGAGCAAAGACTAAAAAATATCGAACACCTCAAGGGTTGCCAGGGCCTCTTCACCACAGAGCAGAATCCCCAAAACCAGCACCATTCTGGTCTGAGCATTAGGACTATTGGAGTTTAAAATGCTTCCCTGGTTTGGTGGAATCTCTGGGGCCCAGTTCATCTCCTAGGGCTGGGATGGAAAACTCACTGAATCTGGGGATTCTTTCCATTGGGTCGGAGTCTGGATTTATAAGCAGGTGGGTCATTTCCATGGCTAAGCCATTGTGAAACATCTGTTTTCAACCTTCTGATATAGCAAAGATACAGCTTTGGTGCTGCAGCAAATCAGGTGGCTCCGTTTTGGGTCATTTTTGCGGCGGTGTCAGATTTATGCCATAGTGACAAGTCTATAGAATAGAAGAGGCCCATAGGCCCCTTCCCTCTCCATAAGGTGTGACTGTATTTTCATCTTTATATTGAGGGGCTGATGGGCCTTTCTGGGAGCTCACAGGAGGAGAGGATGGTTCCCCCCCACCCCCCAGTGGTTAATCTCCCAAGAAGTCTGACTCAGTTCCAGTAGCTAAAAATCGCAGTATAAGTGGACTGCTGCAAAACAGCTCTGTCTGCCTAGGACAGGATGGCATGCACTGAAATGAAGAGTCAAACCACAGGCCAGGTGTGCAAAGGACATAGCTATTCCTTCCACATGGGCCCTAACACCTTCCGCCATGGTCCAGCTAGCACAGTCTGGGGAGCTGCTGTGCTCTCCTGTGTGGTGGTGATTGGGCTGGAACCTAGTGGGCCATGCAATGGACCAGAGCATGTGGAGGGCATTCGGGGGTTAGTGGTTTGTGGTGTAATTTGTGTGAACTTCCCTCTCCTAGCTATAGAGCTGGTATACAAAACCTTCTGTAATGACCTGACTGCCTTTAATATCATACAGTCACAGTCTACCTGAAACAGGGTTGGCTACTAAAAGAAACCACTGCACTACAGACAGGAACAGCTTTCCAGACAGCTCATGTTCCAGCTTTGTTTCCTTTGTTCACCTGAGGTCCTGCTCTGCTACAAAAGACACAGAGATCTCCACTCATACTTACTGTCAGTCTGGCTGTGCAGAAGTCACAAGTGTGTGTGTGTGTGTGTGTGTGTGTGCATGTATGTGTTATTTTCACTCAGTTTCTTGCCTGTTTCGCCACACTGATTCCGTAATGCTTTGATGCCACAGATTTCACAGCACCACTGGAAGCACATTGTGTCTTTTTGGGAGCGAGAAGGGGTTAAAGTATAATTTGATGGGCCCCGGAACCCTCCTAGTTGGTTGGGCCCCCTTCCCACACCCCAGCTACTGCCCCCACCCCAGCTACTCCCCCCCCATATCCATTCCTCTGCCTCCAAAATCTACCCCTGCCCCCCAATACCGACCCCCAGCTCAGGCACCCCTAATATCCCAACCCCCAGCATGAGCCAGGCTGCCCTGGTACTCACTGGCAGCACGCTGGACCTGGAAACTATGCAGTCTGCGCAAGCACAAGGGTGCCCGCCCCCTCTCTGCTTCCTGCCAGAACTCAGGGGAATATTGTTCCAGGGTGCTATTTTTAGGGGCGCAGTGTTTGGGCCTCTAAAAATAGAAAGTGGTGTGGGAACGCTGCATTCCAGGTCCCACTATTTTTCAATGGTGGGCCCTGAACCACAGCGTTTTGGCACATTTCCTATTTTCAGGGGGCCCAGGACACTCCACCGTGAAAAATAGTGGACCCTGGAATGGTGTTCTGAGCTGTTCCAGCCCACTTTACCCATGGGAGAGAGTGAGTTTTATGTCCCACGTTCCCAAAGGTAAATGTGTTCATGGTTTCCACCTCCAAAAATACTGGCCTGAGCACCGCCTTTAAAAAAAAAAGGGTGTTTAAATGATGTCAGTTGCACTGTGGTGTGAGGGGCATGGTCCCTACCACCTGTAAGGCAAAGGAGTGGACCAACTCGTCATGTGCTGTCCTGGTGAGATGATTAACTGATTGTACCTCATGGCCAGAGGAGGAGTCGCTAGTCTGTATAAGTTGCTGAGAGAGCTCAGCTGGGAAGGGGAGATGCTAGGGAGAATTTCTTCTCTAGGAAGGGGCTGTAGGAAGAGCCAGTAGCTGGGACTGACTGGGGCTAGTTTAATCAGTACTTGAACTCCCAGCGGGAAGAAGACTGAGAGGTCAGTGCCCTGACAAGGGGAGGAGTTGACTTCAAGCTCAGGAGAGGCAAAGGACCTTTATGTTGAGATCTGAACCTCTGTAGGGTGAGTGACTTGGTCAGAAGGCTGAGCCACGGAGGATTCAGTAAGACAGTCTGGAGAAAGGGACGGGCCAGGATTGACCATTATGGCCAAGAAAGTGGCCACCAGGAAGAAGCAAAGTTCCCTGCAGTGCTGCATCCAGGCACAAGGGGGCACCCTAGAGGGAAGGACATGCATTTACATGAGGTTTTATCAAAAAGTTAGTTATCAGCTTTTGAACCCAATGAGAGAATCTCACCCATGGACAAGCAGATTTGGTTTTTCTTTGAGGCCTGTTGCCTTTCAAGTTGCACCACTAACTCTGATGGTCTATTGCAGGGGTCTCAAACATGTGGCCCGCGGGCCACATGCAGCCCCTAAAGCTATTTCCTGTGGCCCGCAATGACACTATTGTTACCGATATTTGCAACATCATTGTATGAAAAGGTTTCAGTGGTGTGGCCCTTGGGCTAACATACTACTCCTCATGCGGCCCTCTACTAGGTCTTGTGTGGACCTCATGGTGATTTGAGTTTGAGACCCCTGATATCTGGTCCATGGTGAATAATCAAGAACCACTTTTCAGCCACTGGGGCAAACTCTTTTTCTGATGAGGCTGTGAAGGTCTGTGTTTGAGGAGATAACAAGGGATCTTAACCGATCAATGTGAGCTGGTTTTCATTTTGTCTCTGTGCATTTCCGCAGTTATTTTTGTTAATAACGAACACTGTTCTTGTGGAGGGGAAAATATGATATCACTGTGTGGGACAGAGAGGGGAGTTATCCATACAACGAGCTCTGTCCAGAAAGTGCCCCAGACTATGAAAAAGTCTAGGGGGATGGTTCTCGGATAGTTTGTGCTCTGGGACGCTGGCTAGGGATCTTTGGGGCTGGAAGTGCATAGAGCGCTCACATCTGTGAGTCAGGTGGAGTTCTGCTTTTGTATTTTTTTTTTATTAATTGGAATAAAATGGAAGAGATCCCATTTCAGGAGGAGATAAGCCAATTCAATCTTGCACAATTAATAACTTTGCCTACAGAATAAATTCAATTAATCATCCCAGTGCCATCCTTGATGGGCTGGCATAAGCTCTCTTGATTGATTTTCTGCTGCAGGAATGCTTTCAAGCTTCGTACAGAACCAGGGCCAAAGTTATCCCTGGTGTAACTGCATTAACACTACCAGGAGGGAGGCGTAATTCCCCACGGCCTTCGGCACTCTCCTACCCTTGTTCAGAGTGGGTGATTCTCTGGTATTTTACATCCTTTTTATGTTCCCAGATGGAAATATTTTCCCAAAGTATAAAGCAGTAAGAGTGATGTCTTTATCGAGGATTGATCAAGGAACACTATCAGAGCTATTCTAGAGATGAGCTATCCAGGGTAGGGACCATCTTTGTGAACGTTGCCGAGCACAGACCTCTGATTTGATTAGCAGCCTGTTAATGTTGTTGCAATGGAATTAAATACCAGTAATGCTGGTTCAGGGCACTGCCCCATAGCACTTGGGTAATACCAGGCAGAAATGGACCACAGCCCAGATGGTCCAAGATATTTAAACACCTAACATGCATTGAGTTCAAAGGGAATTAGGTGCTTAGATAGCCTTCAGGATCAGGGCCTTGGTGTCTCCAAATCAGTCATTCTCTCACTGCAAGGGCATCTCCTGTGACTCAGTGGTTTTATAGTTACCTTTGGGAAATCAAGAGTACAGGAGCAGAGAACCTGACCCTCTATTTTCATAAAATTGCCACATTTTGCACGGCTTCCAGTGAATATAAAAAATGAGCTGTGCTTGCTTGAATCTCAGCCTATGCTCCCTGAAATGTTTTGGCAAAGCTGGCCTGAGTTTGGGGCATGTGTGAATGCTGAAATGGGGCCACCAACATCATGCAACCTTGCTCCAGACAAGGATCATATCTGTAACATCACAAACCATTGCTTTTAAAAGGTCTGTCTTCGTTCAAGTACAAGCAGGAATTCCTTGACTAAGATGAAGGAGAAATAGTATTATCCATCACCAAACACATCTGTGGCACTGAAGCCTAGGAGACCATCCTACTGATAGCAACAGAAATCTGGATGCTTCTTGCTTTTACTTGCTTTGGAACTGTTGGAGGCACCAGACCCTTGACATTGCTGCACTCCCTGCTCATTCACATTGACCCTCTGTTCTAACCCCCTCTGACATAACAACAGCATAAATAATTTAACCAATTTAGCAGAAACTCATAATTATTTTATTCTTTGCCTTGACTGAAGGATAGTCTTATTTTTTATTAATGCATGGGAGCACGATAGAGATCAGGCAAGAGATTATATTTTTGTTTTAAAACAAAGATAATCATAGAGTGCAATCTTTCAAAATGTTCATTTCTCACATCTTTTTTTTTTTTTTTTTTTTGTTTGGCTGAAAACAAACCAACCTCATCTTCTCAATGTGGAGGCCTGAGTATGAGCGTGAGGGCACGTCTACACAGCACTTTTATTTTGAAATAACTCTTGTTATTTCGAAATAAAAGAAATTAGGTCTACATGACGTTTTCTTATTTCGAAAGGACGGACCTCGTTCTTTCGAAATAAGAATCGTCATTTTGAAAAAGTAAAACCTGCACCCCCCTCGAAATGTCTGTTATTTTGGAAGGGATATTTCGAAATAAAGCTGTTCTTTTGAAACAACACTGTGTAGACCTGTTGTTTCGAAAGAGCTGTTTCGAAAGAACAGGTCCAAACGGCTTTATTTTGAAATATCCCTTCCGAAATAACAGCCATTTGGATTGCAGGCTTTCCCTTAATTCGAATTAACATTTTGTTAATTCGAATTAACTTATTTCAAAATAAGGATTTTATTTTGAAATAACTCATTTCGAAATCCTTATTTCGAAATAACAATGCATGTGTAGACATAGCCTGAGAGACCTAGTGGTAGCAATGTCTACATGACCACTTGTGTCGGTGAAACTTATGCCACTCTGGGGTGTTTCACTGGCAAATAGTAGTGTGAACAGTGCTATGTAGGCAGGAGACCTACTGCCACTTGTTGAAGTGATTATCATATTGATGGGAGAGCAGGTATGTGACTCTGCATCAGTTCAGCTTGTGGAAACAAGGCTTGAGATTTCAGTTTAACTCTGAGACTGCGTCCACACTTCCAAGCTGTAGCACTGCTAGTGCAGATATGCTAAGCTTGCAGGAGACTGTTCTCCCATCAGCTTAATTACTCCAGTCCTGTGAGTGGTGGTAGCTATGTCTGCTGGAGAAACTCACCTGCCAGCATGGCACTGTCCTCACCAGTGCTTAGATTGGTGTCATAGGTGCTACTGGGGGGGGTGGTTTATTCACACCCCTGAGCAACATAAGCTGTAGTATAGTCATAGTGAGAGGTCAACTGGGGATGCATCAGTTGGAAGGGACAGAGGAGAAGGACCTGGGAATACTGGTTCATCACAGGATGATGATGAGCCACCAATGTGATGTGGTTGTACAAAAAAAAAACCAAAAAAACTAATTAGGTCCTAGGATGCATCAGAGGAGGTATTTCCAGTAGAGATAGGGAGGTGTTAGTGTTGTTATACAAGGCACTGGTGAGACCTCATCTGGAATATTGTGTGCAGGTCTGGACTCCAACCATTAAGAAAGATGAATTCAAACTGGAACAGGTGCAAAGAAGGACTACAAGGATGATCCATAAAAAACCTACCTTATGAGAGGCAACTTAAAGAGCTTGGCTTGTTTAGTGCCCCAAAAGAAGGTTGAAGGGAAATAAGATTGATCTTTATAACTACATCAGAGGGATAAATACCAAGGAGGGAGAGGAATTATTTGAGTGCAGCACCACTGTGGACACAAGAACAAATGGATACAAGCTGTCCATCAGGAAATTTAGGCTTGAAATTAGATGCAGGGGAGTAAAGTTCTGGAACAGCCTTCCAAGGGGAGCTGTGGGGACAAAAATCATAACTACCTTCAAAACTGAGCTTGATAAGTTTACAGAGGGGTGTTATGATGGGGTGGTCCAGTTTGGCAAATTGATCGATTTTTGGCTGTTGGTGGTGGATATGTCATGGCCTGAGATGGGACATTAGATGGTTGGGTTCTGCGTTATTACAGAGAATTCTTTCTTGGGTGCCTTGCTGGGGAGACTTGCCCACATGCTCAAGGTCTAACTGATCACCATATCTGGGGTCAGGAAGGAATTTTCCCCCAGGGCAGATTGGCTAGGGCTCTGGGGGGTTTTCACCTTCCTTTGTAGCCAGGGCATGGCTTACTCGCTAGTAGAATCTCTTTAGTTTCTAGTCTTTAAATCATGATGTGAGGACTTTGATAGTTCAATCATAGGCTAGAGGTTTATTACATGAGTGGGCGGGAGGGTCTGTGGCCTGTGTTTTACAGGAGTGAGACTAGATGATCATACTGGTCCCTTCTGCCCTTAAAGTCTCTGAATCTACCAGAAACAATTCCTGTTGTTGCTGTCAGAGAGGGTGATGCTTACCCAAATCAGAATAACCAAAGCAATTACGCAAGCTAAGAGCAAGACTCAGGCAGCAGCAGGCCACTTGCTCTGGGGTGGAAATTGATTGGTAGCTGGGAAAAGCGAAAACGTTCCTCCTGGGGCATAGCACTGCACTGTTACTGCTCGGCACTTCTGATGTGTATTGCTGTAGCCCCAGAGGGATCAGGGCCCCATTGGGCGTGAGGCTGTACCCTGTCAAGAATGATCTCTACCCCTTTGGTTTGTCAGGATCTTTTGGTTTAAGACACAAATATTATTGTATCACCAGTATTATCAGCTTTATAACTCTGAGCGCTAGGACTGCCTCCATTCCTCCGCTCCAGAGCTGAGGGACCAGACATCTCTCTTGACCAGGGCCAGCAGGGAAGGGTACAAACATATTAATCCAAAGCAGACAATAGGAAATACAGTGTATGTACCTTAGGATAAGCCTGTAATTGAAACAATTATCCACTGCAAGGAGTCCTGTGGTACTTTTAAAGACTAACCAATTTATTTTTCCTGTGATCTATTTTTCCTGCAGAACTACACTAACACAGGTATCCCTTTGGAAATTATCCATTGTGTTACTCACTTGCCTTTAATTACTTGTTTGTCTATTGTATTATGTTCTCTCAATAAAATCTGTAAAAAAATTCATATTTGGTCATTAGCATGAATATTTCTATCATGGGGGTCCTTGTGAAAACCTCTTCTGTATCTAGAATCAGGGACTAGAACCTCCTTGTCTTCTGATCAGATCCATTCGTGAGCCTAGAACCCTGTCCAAATTACTAAACAACTAGAAATCAGGAACTGGTCAGGAGGTTGCTTGCGGTGGTGCTGAGCTGACTGCTTATCTCCCAGCAGTTCTTAAAGACCCCATTACCCCTCAGAAATCCCTGGAGCCATGGGGAGGACAGGATTCAACATAAATGCCAACTTGGATAGATAGAAAGGTGCCAGGATGTAACATGGGGGCTGGATGTGCTCCCCCTAGACTGCAGCAAGGCTGCAGCTATAACAGTAAGAGCGGGATTCTCCAAAGGCCTCTGTGTTGCTCTCTTCTTCCCACTGTTTGGCTCCTGCTAGAGACGGCCCATGCGTTCTGTTGAGTTAATTATGTGATGAGTAGCTGTGCAGTCCTCTCAGTCTCTCTCCTGTGAGTTTTGGCTCCTTTGTATTGTTTTAGCTGCACAGATCAATTTGTCGCTGTAGACACTGTTATCGTCTCAGCTGGTTCACCTGGAAGAGAGGCTGCACATCCAATTACTAAAGTATTAGGACAGGTGGGAGAGGCTGGCCATGTGACACAAACAGTCGCCAGCGCATGGTACAATGCATAGGGCAGAGGTCAATGCATAGGGCAGAGGGCTCTTTAGAAGCGTACCTTGTACCACCTCAGAGCTAGTGGGATAGGTTTCTATAATTGTGCATTGGGAGATTCAAATCATTTGAGTACCTGCCCCAGAACGGCTGATTTTGATGGAGAAAAGAGAGCAACAGCATATGCCCAGGGCTGGATTTTGGTGTTCGTAGGCCCTAGGCACTTTCACTCTGAAGTGTGCAAAAAGAGGGGTTGACATGATGCGCTTTAAACTATTCTAATGCTAAACCACATGATTTTCCTTATTTTTTCTGTTTTTTAAATTTTTTCCCTCCTTCGTAGGCCTTAAACATTTCATAGGCCCTAGGCACTGTGCCTGCAGTGTCTAATGGGAAATCTGGCACTGCATATGCCTTAAATATCTTAGTGCCAATGTTTCTGTGAAAGCCAGTCTGTGAAAGATAGTCACATATTTCAGAAAGCAGGGAAGCACTAGTTACATAACCTATATGACACAACAAAATGCCTTGTTTAACTGATTTCGTTCAGAGTTCCTTTTATTACTTCTTTTTTAGCTGATGCATTGGCAATTCATGTTTAACCTGGTTCTGTTGGTCACTTCGTCTCTGCAGGACCTGACTTACGGACATGTGGGCTTATTCTTGTCACATTCTACTGTACTTATTGCTTTGTGCAGGAAAGCTACAACTGCTTTCTTCCTGGGCAGTGTGTATTGCACGGCCAGTTACAGCTTTATAGAGAATCCCCTCACCATAACATCCTGCCTGCCTAATGGGCCTTTCATGGGTTGAGCTCTCCAGCCATGGAACTCAAAGTTCTTCGGGAACATGCATGATTTAGGTCTCACGACAGCCTGTGCTAAACATTATCCCAGCATTAGAGATGCAGAGAGAGGGCAAGGGCCAGATCTACAGATTCCAACTTGCAACCTTCAATTGGAACCATGTGGGCACATTCCTTCCTTCCTTCCATGGAGCTCTGCGTGATTGCACGGGTTCACTGAGGTGCATCTTATTGCTGGAGAGGGTCCCTACAGATCCATGCCTAATGAAGTGGCCTGACTTTTATGGTGCTGAACACCCATTGATTGAAGTTCCCTTTGATAGGTGCTTAATTTAGGCAAGTTTGAAAATATGGGCCCAACCCCTTTGTATTAGACAGAGGAGACGTGTGCAACTTACAGTGGATTTCTTGCTTCCTGGTGAAACAGGGACCCTTTTGGACTGAGCTGAGAATTAACAAAGGCTGCCTTGTTCCTAATGAGGCACGTTCCCTTTTTGTGACCCTCTTGCGTTTGTGGAATTTCAGTAGCACCCAGGAGTCACCTTCTTGGCCCTTTGTGCTAGGTGCTGTACAGCCAGATCAAACAGCTGATCACTGCCCTGAACAGCTTACAGTTTAAAACATGACACCAACCAGAGAGCACAAGGAACTGGTGAGACAGTACTGGGCAGTATGGCAGGATGTGGGCTCCAGTCACTACCTCCCTGTCCATTACTAGTTTTTTGTAGGCATCATAGGACAAGAGACTGTGTTTAGTCATTTATGGATCCAAAGACTTTAGCAAAGCAGATTCTTCTATTAGTTGGGGGTTTATTCAGTGCAGGATAAACAGACTATAGGTCCTTCTTTCTATAAACTCAGCCCATCCACACAACAAGAATTCACATTCATAGAAGGAGATTTGATCTGTTACCTATTACTCAGATACCTGCTCTGCTTGGCCAAAATACTGGGACTCTCAGCACATCCTATGAAGGAAGGAACCTACCACCCACTCCAAGGCCCACCATAGTCTGGCCAGTACTTAAGATATTTCAAGGCACAAACAAGGTCCCCAGTTACTTACTAACATACAACTTCCCAACTCCAGAGCAAAGTAGATGGGAAGCATCTCAAATTCCACCTGAATAGATGTACTGTAGTGAACCTTTGCCAGTCACACATTAGGCTGGGATCCAGAACAGAGCTGGTAGTGCCACAACTGCAGCATGGTCTCCTTATGGCCAGTGATGGGTGTCCGACATATTCCTGGACTTCTTGCTGTTTAACACCACTGCTGACCTGACTCAGATGTGGTCAGGGCCAGAGAAATTGCACTGAATGTATTCTGTTTGCAGATATCAAACAACTAGATCACAAACTATTGTATGTAGGTTTTAGTTCAAGGATCAACTCCAACTGAGTGCCCAGAATGAGATCTACTGCACAATTATCCTGACTTGGTGGCAATATTTTAATTAAACAACAACAAACAAAAGGAGTCCTTTTTTGCTGGACTAGTCTAACACGGCTGCTCCTTTGGAACTTGGCAATATTAGCAATCGATCAATTTGAACTGCAGGGAGGCTTTACTACTGGCAGCTTGATACCTCCAGCCTGCATCCCCCAGATTGAAATCCCTGAGGTTAACACAACTTTTCTGTCAACACATTATAGACATTTGACAAATCGGATTGGAGCCCACAAGAGCTTATGCCCAAAGAAATCTGTTGTTCTACAATGCTCCATAGGACTTTCGCTGCTTTTACATTATAGACAGACATTTACAGAACTGCTCATCCAGCTCTGGTGTCTGGAATGGACTCATACTACTCCGTCTTGTGACCTTGCGTCAAGCTGTCTGCAGTGACTCAAAAGTGGGTACTGACCTTGGGGCATGTTGTAAAGACCCGGGCACAAACCCAGAACTGGCTGCAAGTTCAGTACTTAGATGTCACCGTTCAGTTATCAAGTGTAACTCCACAGGCACTGTAACATCCTTTTTCCTCTTTAATGTCTCACAGTAGCCTGTCTGGTGTTGAAAGATCTTCCTGTTGAGCAGCTGTAATACGTTCTGTTGGAGACCAGCATTTCACGCTAGTCGGTGTCGCAGAATAATAGAAGACTAGGGTTGGAGGGGACCTCAGGAGGTCATCTAGTCCACTTCCCTGTTCAAAGCAGGACCAACCCCAGCTAACTAAAGTCTCTCTCCTGCCGAGGTATTTAGACAGTCACAGAATGCTCAAGTGTGACCGTCCAGCATGGGATGCATGTGCTCTAAGTGCGATCAGTGCAGGCAGTAACTCACAAGTGCTCTGTAAAGGTCTTGGAATGAGAAGACCTATGGTAACAAGACTAACCCACAGGTAACCAGACTGAGTCCATCTGAGCCACTGGACTCTTGCATGAGCTGTCACCTGCCCTGCTAGTGTCCCACCCCTGCCTTGTGCTCTCGCAGCGCATTGATCCCTGAGCACCTCAGGTCCTCACCTTCAGAACTGTCAACAACTCTAAGGCAGGTGACGGTGGCTGCTCTACTCCTGCCCATTGTATCTTTTGTAAAAAGGGTATAACCCAGGGTAGGCAACCCGCCTGCACCTGTGCCGGTAGTGGCACGGAAGCTGAAGTGGCGCACCGTGGTGCACTCTGCAGTGCTGCCGAAAGCCACTCCAGGCGGCTCCTTTTGGCTGTGGCTGAGGTGGAGCCGTCCCCAGGTGTGCTACTGAAAGAAGCTGTCCAGAGAATCTTCTTTCCCCCGTGTGCCAGGGGACCCAGTCCAGCTGCTGCCAAATGAAGCCACCATGAGCAGCTTTTGTCAGTGTGCCTGGGGACCCCAATCCCAGCCACCACCGAAAGCAGGTGCCTGGAGCAGCTTTCTGTGGTGGAAAGCAGTCCTGCCGTGGCGTGCTGCTGAATTTTCAGATGGTGACTGTTTTTTTGGGGGGCCGTTAAAATAGACTGAGGGGCGAGAAAGAGGGGGCCACTATAGGGATCAGGAATGGTTGCTGACCCCCCTGGTGTAACTCTCCAGGCACATGATTTATCCTGCCAGTTTCCAGTTATACAGTTATTGTCAAATTTCTTTTGATAAATGAGTAATTCTGATCTCCCTTGACAGCTTCTAAAGGGGCAACTGTGTCAGTCTAATTCAGCAAAACAAACAAGGAGTCCTACGGGCCTTTTTAAGACTAACAAAGACAGTAAATGAATTTGTCGGTCTTTAAAGTGACACAAGACTCCTTGTTTCTAATTTCTCTTGTTTATTACTCAGACTTCTAACATTTGTATACAGATAAAGGACTTCTTCTCCTTACATGCCTCTTTGACTTGATTCTTTATAGTCAAGCGGCTCACTCATTTGTATCTTTGAGCACATGCTCTGTATTTGACTCCCCAAACCCCTATCTGAGGTGCTAATTTAATGCCCTCCTGGCTATTTTAACTACTCTGTTAGAATAGAACTAGTCTGTCACCCAGAAGACTGGTTCCCCTTCTACTATGATGGAGGCCATGCAAACCAGAAAGCATCCTCTCACCATAGGAGGTGGCCCCATGAAATCAAAACCCTTTACCTTATGCCACCTACTGGTGCACATTCGGTGTCTTCTGGTGTCTGTCTTTTGGCAGAGGGTAGGAAACCTCTCCACTATCACCTATGCTTTTCCCTTTTTCTTTCTTTGAGAGCAAGGTGCTGTGCTGGTGTGGAAGTTTTATAGATGTTAAAAAAAGTGAGAGTATTTGTGGTGATGGACACTTAGCTTTAAAGCGTGTACTACAGGCCTTGTCCTGTTTCTGACCCTGCTAACGGTGGTGGACCTTGCTTGGCAGGTTTTCAGTGGTTTGGCTTTTGTCCAGGTAACATAGTTAATGAACCCCTTCCAGGATAGCAAAGAGTGTGACAAATTGTCCATCTGCCCTCATCAGGATCTTGAGCCCCAGTTCAGAGCCCATTAAATTCATCTCTCCACTTGTGATTACAAATCACAAATACCTCTTGTCTCCTTCTCAGGGCTTGCATCAGGGGAACTGGGCCGCCCAGTACTTGCAGGTGCCAGCCCAAGGACCCTATACTCAGGTGCCACATGCACTCAACTGGCTCACTTTGCTGTGATCGTTTGTCCCTTTAGACATTCAGGGGCTCTGTGCTTTCCCCTTCCCCCAGTGCAAAGCCCCACTTTTGGGTTAGTTTCAGTTTTTCAGCCAGAACAACCAAGTGAGGGTAGCAGAGGCTGTATGTCCAGCAGCTCCCTCTGCCTCCAACTGTCTGTATCCCCCCTTCCATGGCTCCTGCAAAACAACCTTTAACTCCTCTGGGATGCTCCCCCCACCCACATTTAGCAGATGCAGGTTTGGCCAGGCACAATACTCTCCCCTCTGGCTGTGGTCAGGAACTGAGTTGCTCAGGACCTGCAGCAGCTTTTATTTGAGTCTTCTGGGCAGCTCCAGGGATCCCACATTTTCTGCTCCTTTCCTGGGGCACGGTGTGGTAGGACTGAGGGGCTTCCATTAGGGATTCATGAAGCCCCAGGTACAGCCCATCACAGTGCTAGAGAGATTGGGGTCTTTATTTAAAGTGTGTTGGTTGAAGACAGAATATCACATTCATAGAGAAGGACTGAGAAAGACTCTGTGGCTGCTATAGGATGATGCTTAGACATGAATTTCCAAATACCTGTATGTCAAAAACCACAGCAGTAAGAGTGTGTTATTATAGCTGCTCCACATCTGTAGTTTAACATGTGCAGGCTATAGGGCTATGTCTACATCTAAACCCTTAGTTTGGACTTGCTTAGGCTGAACTAAGTAGTTAGAACTTAGTTTGAACTTAGCGTGGTTTTTTTAGTTCAAAATAATTTTTAGTTCAAAATAACTGTGCTTTCTGTAGTTTGAACTAACTTTTTAGTTCAAACTAAAAAAGTGTGGTTTGTTCAAACTAAAAAAAATGTGCTTAGTTTGAAGTAACTGCAGCAGCACCAGGAGTAGGCAACAGGGCTGTTAACAAGGGAGTTTGAGAGGGAGTTG
>ML682083.1:4546966-4589249 GCA_007922195.1 Podocnemis expansa
GGACTGTAGAGGAGTGCTTTGGAGTTGAGAGTGCTGTGTGTGTTTGCTTTTCTGTTTTGTGTTTGTTTTCTGGTTTGGCTTTTGTTTCTTTTTTTCCCCCCTTTTTGCTCAGTTTGCAAGGGCTGAGTGGCAGTTGGGATCAGGTGACCCCAGTTAGGGGTGGGGCGTTCCTGTTGTGGGCGCTATAAAAGCAGCCAGTCAAGCAAGCTGCAGCAGCACCAGGAGCAGGCAACAGAGGCGTTTGAGAGGGAGTTGGTTGGGGGAGTTTGGAGGGAGAAAGGCAAACTTATGGCAGAGATGGAGGTAGCAGCAGAAATCACTCCAACAAGGGAAGAGACAATGAAGATGAGAGGATGTGGAAGCTGTGGGATATACATTATCTTGGAAGGTATAACCCCAAAGAATTTTGTTTGTATGAAGTGCTGCCTCATAGAGTTGTTAGAGGAGAAAATCCGAGTGTTGGAGATGCAGGTGGCAGCTATGGTTGGATTTAGAAGGGGGTTTGAACAGTTGATGGAGCAGAAGACTGGAGAGGCTGGAGACAAAAACTCAGAGCTGCAGATGGAAACAGGAGCAACCACTTCTGAGGCAAGACTGCTAGGTGAGGACAGTGAGCAGTAGAAACACGTGACTGTGAGAAGGAGGCAGAGAAAAAGACCAGCTAGTGAAGGTGAAATAGAGCTCACTAACAGGTTTGCTGAATTAGCAAATGAAGGAGTCCAGCAGGTGAACAGTGAAGGTGGGAGTGTGAGGAGGAAGAGGAGAGCAGCTAGTCCCATTCAAAGGGGAGTTGAGCCTCTGGAGATAAATAAGAGCCCAGGGAGCATTCAGGAGTGGATGCAGAGGATTGCAAACAGCAACTGTAGACATCATGACTCCTGGACCAAGAGAACTGGGGATAGACTGGAGAAGCACAGTGTTTCCAGGAAAAGGCAAGTGTACGTGACTGGGGATTCTCTGCTGAGGAGGACAGACAGGCCTGTAACTAGAAGTGACCCTGAGAACAGGAGGGTGTGCTGCTTGCCTGGAGCTAAGATACACGATGTGGATCTGAGGCTGAAGAGGATACTAACGGGAGCAGGAAAGAATCCTCTGATTGTCCTTCATGTGGGTACGAATGATATAGCAAGATTCTCATTGGAACGTATCAGAGGAGACTATGCCAGGCTGGGGAGGACTCTCAAGGAGTCGAAGGCTCAGATAATCTTTAGTGGGATTCTGCCTGTCCCTAGAGGAGGACAACACAGCTGTGAGAAGATTCTGGCAGTTAACAGATGGCTCAGGCAGTGGTGTTACAAGGAGGGCTTTGGGATGTTTGGGCACTGGGAGGCATTCATGGACAGAAGATTATTTGCTAGGGATGGACTTCACCTGAGTAGGGAGGGTAACAGACTTCTGGGAGGGAGGCTAGCTCAGCTGATTAAGAGAGCTTTAAACTAAGGACTGCGGGGAGATGGATGGGAGATGCTCAGACAATCTCTACGCCTGATACTAGCATTGACAGGCGGGGAACTGAATTCAGAAAAGACAGTATAGATGCTAGAAGGGAGGGAAGCACAAATGCTGGTCTGAGGGGCGATGTTGGCAGTGGTAATAAAAGGCCATGTCGCGTAGAGAATGTGAGCACAGCCGAGGAGCAAAAGCTAAAATGTTTATATTCCAATGCAAGAAGCCTAGGTAATAAAATGGAGGAACTGGAACTACTGGTAGAGGAATTGAAACCAGATATTAAAGGGATAACAGAAACATGGTGGAATAGTAGTTACGACTGGTGTATGGACATTAAAGGCTTTGTGGTCTTTAGGAAAGACAGATGTAATGGCAAAGGTGGTGGTGTGGCATTGTATATCAATGATGCAATAGACTGCAAAGAAATTCAGTGTGATGAAATTAGCAGGACAGGGTCTATTTGGCTCAAAATCACATTTGAGAAGAAAGCTTCTAGAGTTTCTTCTGGATTAGTGCTTGGGGTGTGTTACAGACCTCTGGGATCTGATTTGGACATGGATAGAGAACTCTTTAAGGCCTTTAAGGAAGTAAACACTACTGGGAACTGTGTGATTATGGGAGACTTTAACTTCACAGATATAGACTGGAGGATATGTGCTAGCAGCAATAAAAGGGCCCAGATTTCCTTGGAGGTGATAGCAGATGAATGTCTCCATCAAGTGGTTTCCAAACCAATGAGAGCAGATGCAATCTTAGATTTGGTATTAGTCAGTAGTGAGGACCTCATAGAGGAATTAGTTGCAGGGGACAACCTAGGCTCTAGTGATCATGAGCTAATCCAATTTAAACTGAATGGAAGGGTAAACAAAAATAAATCTGTGACCAGAGTCTTTGACTTCAAAAGGGCTAACTTCAAAAAATTAAGGGAATTAGCTAGGGAAGTGGACTGGACCAATGAATTCATGGATATAAACATTGAGGATGCTTGGAACTGCTTCAAGACAAAGCTGCAGGAACTATCTGAAGCCTGCATCCCAAAGAAGAGGAAAAAAATTTCAGGCATGGCTTCTAAACCAAGCTGGATGCATGTACATCTTAGACAGGTGATTAGGAGGAAACACAAAGCCTACAAGGACTGGAAGATGGGAGGGGTAGGAAAGGAGGACTACCTTTTAAAGGTCAGAGCATGTAGGGATCAGGTGAGGAAGGCCAAAAGCCAAGCAGAATTAGACCTTGCAAAGGGAATCAAAACCAATAGTAAAAGGTTCTTCAGCCATATAAACAGAAAGAAAAGACAGGAGGAGGAGGTTGGACCACTATACACTGAAGATGGGGTAGAGATTGAGGATAATCTAGGCATGGCTGAATATCTAAATAAGTACTTTGCCTCTGTCTTTAATGAGGGTGATGGTGAGACTGGGGACAGAGATAAGGCAGCTAATGGGAATGTAGTAGTAGAAATTACCATATCTGAGGTGAAAGCCAAGTTTCAGCTGCTTAATGGAACTAAATCAGGGGGTCTGCATAATCTTCATCTGAGAATATCGAAGGAACTTGCACATGAAATTTGCCAGCCCTTCATCAAGGATTTTAAAGTATCAGTGAACACAGGGGTTGTACCTTATGCCTGGAGAATTGCTAATGTCATCCCTATTTTCAAGAAAGGGAGTAAAAGTGATCCAGGTAACTACAGGCCTGTTAATTTGACCTCAGCAGTATGCAAGGTCTTGGAGAAAATTTTGAAGGAGAAAGTACTTAAGGATATTGAGGAAAATGGTAACTGTGATAAAATACAACACGGCTTTACAAGAAGTAGATCATGCCTGACCAACCCAATCTCCTTTTTTGAGAAGATAACAGATTTTTTGGATAAAGGGAATGCAGTGGACCTAATTTACTTAGATTTCAGCAAGGCATTTGATACAGTTCCACACAGGGAATTATTAGTTAAATTGGGAAAGATGGGTATTAATATGAAAATAGAAAGGTGGATAAAGAACTGGTTACAGGGGAGACTATAGAGGGTCATAATGAAAGGTGAAATGTCTAGCTGGAAGGAGGTTACTAGAGGAGTTCCTCATGGCTCAGTCCTGGGACCCATCTTATTCAACCTTTTCTTTACTGACCTTGGCACAAAAAGTGGGAATGTGCTAATTGAGTTTGCAGATGACACCAAGCTGGGAGGTATTGCCAATATGGAGGAGGATTGGGATAGCATACAGACTGATTTGGATGACCTTGTAAAGTGGAGCATTAGAAACAGGATGAAATTCAACAATGGGAAGTGCAAGGTCATGAACTTAGGGACAAATAGCACGAATTTTTCTTATAAGTTGGGAATGCATCAGCTGGAAGTGACGGGGGAGGAGAAGGACCTGGGCGTACTGGTTGATCACAGAATGACAATGAGTAGCCAATGCGATGTGGCAGTGAAAAAAGCTAATGCGGTCCTGAGGTGCATCAGAAGGGGTATTTCCAGTAGAGATAGGGAGGTGTTAGTACTGTTATACTAGGTGCTGGTACAACTTCAGTTGGAGTATTGTGTACAGTTCTGGTCACCCATGTTTCAGAAAGATGAAGTCAAACTGGAACAGGTGCAAAGAAGGGCTACAAGGATGATTCATGGAATGGAAAATCTTCCCTATGAGAGACAACTTAAAGAGCTTGGTTTGTTTAGTCTTCTCAAAAGAAGGCTGAGAGGAGAGATGATTGCTCTTGATAAACACATTAGAGGGATCAATACAAGGGAGGGAGAGGAATTATTTGAATACAGAGCCAATGTGGACACAAGAACAAATGGATACAAACTGTCCTTCAGAAAATTTAGGCTTGAAATTAGATGCAGATTCCTAACCATCAGAGGAGTAAAGTTCTGGAATAGTCTACCAAGGGAAGTGGTGGGGGCAAAAACCTTAGGTGCCTTCCAAACAGAGCTTGATAAGTTTATGGAGGGAATGATATGATGGGCAGTGTAGCTTGGCCATTGTCTGTCTTTTACTACTGGTGATGGGTATGATAGTGACCTGGGAAGGGGCATTGGATCAAGTGGGTTCTGAGTTATTACAGAGGAGTTCTTGACTGGCTGTTGTGGACTTGCCCTCATGCTCAGGATTTAACTGATTGCCGTATTTGGGGGTTGGGAAGGAATTTTCCCCCAGGGCAGATTGCCTTGGGAGCTGGGTTTTTTGCCTTCCTCTGTAGCATTGGGCATGGCTCACTTGCTGGTTGATTCTCTGTATTAAAGTCTTTAAATCATGATTTGAGGACTTTCATAGCTCAGTTATGGGTTTGAGGTTCATTGTAGGGGTGGGTGGGTGAGGTTTTGTGGCCTGCAGTGTGTGGGAGGTCAGACTAGATGATCATATTGGACCCTGCTGACCTTAGAGTCTATGAGTCTATTTGAACTTACTCGGTTCAAACTAGCATGTCTCCATTGGCCTAGTTTGAACTAAAAATGAAAATTAGTTTGAACTGCGCAATTAGTTTGAATTAAAAAGTAGAACTAACTAGTTTGAACTAAACTTTGCTTAGTTTGAACTAAAAAAAATTTTAGTGTAATTTTGTAGTGTAGACATAGCCAAAGCACATTGGGATAACATTGTTAATTGCCAAAAAGTGAAGCACATAGTCTACTAAAGGGTTAACTCACAACTATATCTGCTGTAGGTAGGAAATATATTAAATGAAAGGAAATAGTCTTTACCGGGAAAATCAATTTCCTCTTGTCAAATCTCTTTAAATGAAAATGTCTCAGAATTTTTTGTAACTACTACGGAAACAGCTTTGCAGTTAGGAGCATTTTGTGATCTTATTTGATTTGCAATACGAGTTATACTAGTACATTAAGGTACTTTTTTATAAAGCTCATTGTGTATCTAAATAGTTGGGTTATGTTTGTAATTTACATTGTTGCTTAAAGACTCAGTGCAAAGGCCTTGAATATATCAACTATATATGCCTCACTAGCTACACGTCTTTGTAGTCCTCATAGGGGACATATTAGTCCTTTTATTTTAAATAGTGGAAGCATACAGTTTTTTCTGACCCAGATGGCAATGTCATTTCCCTTTTAAGTGGATGTATTATGAAAAATAAATAAATATATTCAGCTTCCACATTAGAGAACTGTTTGAGGTCACAGGTTGCTCTTTTTGCCTCTAAACAAAGATTTTTGGTGGGCATGCAGTGGGGGTTGTTGATTGAGAGCTCTTTGGAAACTTTTTTGAAAACCTAGTGTTCCCTTTACTGGAGGCTGCAGCTAACAACAGATCCTGTGGTGTTTGGGTGATGTCAGGTCTGAAGAAAAGAACAAAATAGCCAGGTACAAGGCCCTTTTGCTCCAATGAGAAAAGGAGCACATCATGTAGGGAGAATGGAGGGAAATATAGTCTGTTCCCCATGCCTGTCCTTTCTTCCATGCTGGATCAGAAACTCCATGGAGCATGCACAGAAGGGCATTTGAAAGACTTAAGGAAAAGAGGAAGCACCAACCTCATAGTCACCGCACAGGCTGGCCTAACAGGTTGCTCTACACACTGCCTGTGATGCGTTATACAAGAGGAGGTGAGCCCCACAAGAAAGGTTGCTGCTGCTGGAACAATCAGAAACTGGTGTTGAATTTTTGGCACCATGAGAGGGGAAATTATTAAATCAACCTAAAGGGTCTTTCAAAGTACAATGTCTCCATCCTAATTGCATGGTTAGTGAATAGTGCCATCACAGGGTAGAGGTAAAGTTCTATGGCTGTCTTAATAGTACATTTCCATTTGGGTTTCTTTTCAGAGTAACTGTATCTCTGAGTTTCCTGGGTTTGTGGAGCTGGGTTCTGGGATTACTATGAAATCCTTATAATGAGTTTTATTCTTGTACCTTTAACATCAACTCCATTTAATGTAAATTTTCATCTTGGATTATAAAATGCAAATATTTAATCTAATGAGCTACGTTCTGTCCAGCATTTATGTTCTTATTTAGGTGTTCAGAATGAAAATAAAACTCAGGGTACAAAAAATGTGGATTTGGGTTTCAGCATTTTAGAAGGGATAATGGTTGGGTTTGAGGGATGTTAATTGACTTTGTATGTGGAGATCAGTCCTCTGTGCCTTTCAGGATTGTTAAAGGTGGCCGTTTATTAAATGTTTGAAGCTAGGTACCTGGAGATAATGGAAGATTCACTATTTCCTGTGTTTGGCTTCTCATTCTACTCAACAGCAAGAGGTGAAGAGTTTATAGGGTTCTTGGAGAGCTGTTTGCAGCTCTTCTTGAAGGTGGTTTCCTTCTATTCTCTGTGTAGAAGCCTAATTTTAGAATTCTTCAAGGCAGGTTCACAGGTCCTTCTTAAACTCTGTGCAAATAAATCTTCTCAAAAAGCAGCACTATACCCAGATGGTAATGAAATACCAAATCTTGATACTCTTCTGCCTGCCCTGTTACCCTTCATCAGTGGGACTGCACAAAGCCTCCAGCTTAGGTGAAGATGTCCCTGATAGGTGGTAAAATTATCAGCTACCTCTTGGGTGCCTGTTTCTTTTTGGTAGCCTGAAAGCAACTGATGAAACTCTTGCTGCTAAGAGTGAGCTTTCTCTGACTTTGTACATGCAATGATTGTTGTGTATTAGGCGTGATTTCCATCTGGCACCCCTTCTTTGTCCAAGGTCACATATAGGTCTCTGGTCCAGCATAGCTGCAGACTATGCTGCATTTTGTCAGCCTTATCTTCCCTAGCCCTGAACTCTGCCTGAATTGCAGTCAGTAGCCTATTCCTCCAAAGGGCTGAAGATCACCACAACCCCAAGGATGTCCTGACCCTGCAAGTGGTACGTGTGTTAGTGTGAGATGCAGGTCACGCTGTATGTTCCTGTTCCCCTGCCTGTGTGGATAGTTTAGAATGAGGTTTCTGAGGTTGATGTGTGTCTTTGAATTTGAGATTCACTCTCTTTGAGTATTCTGTGATGGTCTCTCAAAACTGGTTTTCATTGACCAACCTAGCTAGTAATCTCATAGGCATGGAAAGCAAGCACAAGGGTTATGGAATTCATATGGAAAGAGTAACAATGGTATGTCAGTAGGGGATAAATTTGTGTCTGTAACACACCATCAGCTCACACTGGGGAATAGGATGACTGGCTCCATATGAATCTGATACCTGTTATCTATAATCTATGAAGAAAAACCTTTATAATCATGGGGGTCTTCATTTCTCATGCCATATGATTTAGGTCTCTGGCAAGTACTAAAACAAAATTGTCATTGGAGATGACAATTTTGTAACTCAAAAAGTATTGCAACCAACACAAGGGAATTCTGTATTAGATCTTGGCTTGGCACATAAAGCAGAACTCATCACAGAACTGATGAAAGGTAGCTTAGGTACAAGTGATCATGGCTTGATCTCTTCTATAGTGTGCAAGTGGAATAAAGTCAAGTCCAGTAGCATCAATAATTAGGAATTTAAAAGGGCCAGTTTCACACATCTGAAAAAAAAATGTGCCAGTTTAGCAGGGAGGAAGACTTTAGTCAGGAAACTCTAAACATTAATTGGGAATTATTTAAGAACATGTTATGTAGGCCACACAATTCACAATCAAGGATGTAGGTTGTCTATGCTTAAAAAGCTTGTCTAGTTTGGGGACTGGGGGGAATAAAGGCAGATACAAAGATTTAACAAATGGCACACTGAAGAGCAGGAATAATTATAGAAATAGGTATCTAGGATTTGTAGAAAATTTAGAAGAGGAAGAAAGGGACACCAGGAGAAATCTGTGGCCAGCAGAATGAAGGACAATGAGGACTTTAAGTATACTAAATTTCAGAAGAGCTGTTGTGTTAGTCTAGTTCAGCAAAAGAAGCAAGGCATCCTGTGGCACTTAAAGACTAACAAATTTATCCATTGCATGAGCTTTCATGGGAGAAAATCCAACTTCGTCAGATGCTTTGAAGAGGGGGAAGCTTAGGGGAACTTTTGTAAGTTCCCCCATCTTCAAAGCATCTGAAGTGGGATTTTCTCTCATGAAAGTGCATGCGATAAATAAATTTGTTAGTCTTTAAGTTCCACAGGACTCCTTGCTTCTTTTAAATATACTAGGCTGTCTTGAATAAATATTTCTCTTTGGTATATGGGGGAAAAAAACCAGATGATATAGTCCTATCATATGATGACACTCTTCCCATTCCACTGGTACTCCTACAGCAGGACTCTCAGACTCAGATCTGCATGAGAGCCTCGTTAGGGCTAGTACAGGGCCACATGAGGACTAGTATGTTAGTCTGAGGGCCACACCACTGAAACCTTTTCATACATTGATATTGCAAGTCTTGGTAACAATAGTGTTGTCATGGGCTGCAGGAAATTGCTTTAGGGGCTGCATGTGGCCTATGGGTCACATGTTTGAGACTCCTGCCCTAGAGGATGTTAAACAACAGTTACTAAAGTCAATCATTTTAAAGTCAGAGGGCTGGGAAACTTACCTGCAAGCAGTGCTCTCCCCAGGACTTGAAGTTATGGGGGGGAGTCAGGGGGATGTAGGGGCACTCACTAATTTGGTATAGTGCTGTTACTAGCTGACAACTAGGGGGGTGCTGGGAAATTTGGAGGGGGTGCAGGGGGGTGTTAGGGGCACTGTTGCCCTGCCTGCAAGCACTTTAAAAGAGAGAGCTGAAAAGCTCACTGGACCATTAATGTCAATTTTCAATAATCTTGGAACACTGGGGAAGTTCTAGACCATGGGAAAGAAGCAAATGTTGTGCCAATAATTAAAAAGGGTAAACAGGCTGACCTGGGTAATTAGAAGCCTCTCAATCTGACATTGATTGATTCCCCAGCAAGATAATGGAATGACTGATAGAGGACTTAATTAATAAAGAATTAACAGAAGCTAATGTAATTAATGCCAGTTAGCTGGGGTTTATGGAAAATAGAATCTGTTGACTAGCTTGATTTTTTTTTTTCTGATGCCAGAAGTCTAAATAGGAAATTAGGTGAATTTGAGTGACTGGTATTAAATGAGGATATTTATATAATAAGTGTCATAGAAACTTAGCAATGATGATCAATAGGACATGAAAATACTATGATACAAAAATTTGACCTCATCTCCCTCTATATGCTGTTTCCCAGTGTTTTAATCTTAACAACTGCTTTGATTTGCTGTTACAGTGTGACCTGTTCCCATGACTTACACTTCCCTGCTCCCATTCCGTAAGATCACCATCTTCAAAGTGTCTGATGAAGGGGGATTTCTTCCCTATGAAAGCTCATGTGATAAATAAATTTTGTTAGTCTTTTTAAGTGCGACAAGACTCCTTGTTAAAGGTGAGAGAGCAACACTATATGTGAAAGAAATCAGAGGCAAATAAGTTAAATAAATGAATCTGTACCATAGAATTGCTGTGGACAGAAAGTCCATGCTTGAACTGTAAGAGTATAGAAGTAAGCCGTAGTAGTGAGACCAGGGGTTAAAGTATACCAGAACACCCTGGAACACTGTTCTGGGGCCCACTATTTTAGGAGCTTAGCGTTCTGGGCCCCCTAAAGATAGAAAATGGTGCCAGAATGCTGGGTTCCGGGGCCCACCATTGAAAAATAGCAGGCCCTGGAACGCAGTGTTCTTGAACAATTTTGTATTTTTAGGGGCCCAAACGCTGGGCCCCTAAAAATAGCAGGGCCCGGAACAGGTTCCCTTGTGTTCCAGCAGGCAGGGGAGGAAGGCAGGATACTCTGCGTATGCACAGGCTGCAGTCTCTTGTCCCAGCACGCTGCTGGTGAGTACTGGGGTGGCTCGGCTTGTGCTGGGCAGGGAAGGTATTGAGGGGTCCTGAGCTGGGGGTGGGTATTGGGGTCAGGGGGTGGGTATTGGGAACAGAGAGTGGATTTTGGGAGCTGGGGGTGGATTTTGGAAGTGGGTATTGGGGGCTGGGGAGGATCTTGGAGACAGGAGAATGAACATTGGTGGCAGTAGTTGGGATGCGGGAGGGGGGCCCACCCATGCGGGAGAGGGGCCCCGCCATGCGAGAAGGGGGCCCACCCAATTAGTGGGGTACCAGGGCCCACCAAATTATACTTTAACCCCTGAGCGAGACTAGATGTGAGATCCTAAGGGAGAATAGAAAGCCCAAACCAGAAAAATGCAATAATAATGGGGGATTACAGCTACCCAGCTATTGACTCAGAATAGGTCACTTCAGGTTGGGGTGCAAAGATAAAATTTCTAGACATCATTACTGACTGCTTTTTGAAGCAGCTATTCCTGGAACCCACAAGGGGAGAGGCAATTTCTCATTTAGGCCTAAGTTTGGCACAGGATGTGGTCCAAAAGGTGAATGTAGCTAAACCATGTAGCTGTAGTGATCATAATGTAATTAAATAAATATCCTTCTAGGGGGGAAATACCAAAGAAACCAATCTGAGTGTCATTTAATTTCAGAAAGGGAAACTACAACAAATGAGGAACCTAAATAAAAAGAAATAGAAAGGAATAGGCACAGGAGTGAAATGCTTGAAAGCTGCATGGAAACTGTTTAAAAACACTGTACTAGAGACTCTAACTACATGCAGTTCCTCCAAAATAATAAAATTTAAGAAAACTCCAGAGAATGAAAAAAAAGCAATGCTACCCTGGCTACCCAGCAGAATAAAAGAGAAGGTAAGAGGTGAAAAAGTATTAGAAATCAAATCCTACTGAGGAAAATACAAAGGACCCTAATACTGGCAAGTTAGATGTAAAAGTATAATTAGAGAGACCAAAAAAGAATTTGAAGAACAGCCAGAAAAAGACATAAAACCTAAAAGCATTTTTTAAAAAGTATTTCAAAACCAGGAAGCCTGCCAAAGAATCAGTGGGGGCATTAGATGATTGAAGTGCTAAAGCGGCAGTAAAGGAAGACAAGCTATTGTGGAATAAATGCATGAATTCTTTGAACTGATCTTCATTGCAGAGGACGTCAGGGAGATTCTCATGCCTGAGCCATTGTTTTTAGGTGACATATCAGAGGGACTGTCCCAGACCGAAGTGTTAAGTAGAGTGGGTGTTGGAACAAACTGATGAATTAAACAATAAATATGGTCACCAGGATGAGGTGGGATTCACCCAGGATTCTGAAGGAACTCAAATATGAAATTACAGACCTACGAACTGCAGCATGTAACCTACCATTTAAATCAGCTCGTGAACCAGATGACTGAAGGATAATGGGTGTAATGCTGATTTTCTAAATAGACTTTAGAGGTGACCTGAGAATTATAGGTCTGGTAGTCGAACTTCAGTACCAACAAATTTATTGAAAATATAGTGAAGCACAGAATCATCAGATGCATAGATAAGCCTATGCTGAGGAGGAGTCAACATGGCTTTTGTAAAGGGAAATCATGCAGCACCAGTGCATTAGAGTTTTCTGAGTGGGGTGAGCAAGCATGTGGACAAAGGTAATCCAGTCAAAGCAGTGTATTTGATTGGTAGAAAAGCCTTTGACAAGGTCTTACAACAAAGGCTCATAAGCAGCCATTGAATAAGAAGGAAAGCCTTCTCATGGATCAGTTAACTGGTTAAAAGATAGCAAACAAAGGATAGGAATGAATGGTTAGTTTTTGTAGTAGAGAGAGATAAATCATGGAATTCCCCAAGCATCTGTGCTGAGACTGCTGATTTTCAACATATTCATAAATGATCTGGAAAAGAGGGTAAACTGTAAAGTGGCAAAGTTTGCAGACAATTTAAAATTACTCAAGATCGTTAAGTCCAGAGCTGACTAGAAAGAGTTACTAATGGATCTCATAGAACTGGATGACTGGACAACAAAATGGCCAATGAAATTCAGGATTGATTAATGCAAAATAATGCACATTAAAAAACATAACCCAAAGTATATATACTAAATGATGGTGACTAAATTAGCTATCACCACTCAAAGAGATCTTGGAGTCGTAATGGATAATTCTCTGAAAACATCCACTTAATATGCAGTGGCAGCTGAAAAAGCTAACTGAACATTATGAAACGTTTGAAGAGGGATAGATAATGAGACAGAAAATATCATGATGCTGCTACATAAATCCATGGTGTGCCCATACCTTGAATACTGAATGCAGTTCTCATTTCCCCATCTCAGAAATATATCTTAGAATTTGAAAAAGGTATCGAGAAGGACAACTAAAATGATTAGGGATAAGGAACAGATTGCATATAAGAAGAGTAAGAGGACTAGGACTGTTTAGCTTGAAGACACGAGTGATGGGGGACATGCTAGAGGTATATTTAATAATGAGTCGTGTGGAGAAAGTGAATGGGAGGGTGTTATTGACTCCTCCCGGTAACACTAGAACCAGGAGTCATTCAATGAAATGAATAGGCAGAAGGTTTAAAAAATAAAACAAAAGGAATTTCTTCTGCACCTAATGCACAGACTATCTGTAAACTTATTGCCCGGGGATGATGTGAAGGTTAAAATATACTTGGATTTAAAAACAAATTAGGTAAGATTATGAATGATAGGCCCGTCAATGTCTATTAGCCAAATTTGTCAGCAATGCAGTGTCATGATCTGCAGCTATGTCTGCACCTAAAAGCTTGCTTTGAACCTGCTTAGTCCACACTAAGTAGTTTGAAGTTAGTTCAAACTAGCTGTGCTTTTTTAGTTCAAACTAACTTTTAGTTTAAACTAGCTGCACTTTTTTTGTTTGAACTAGCTTTTTAGTTTGAACTGAAAGAGCGCAGCTAGTTCAAACTAAAAGTTGGTTCAAACTAACAAAAAAGTGCAGTTAGTTCGAGCTAACTGCTAGTTCAAACTCAGTTAGTTCGAACTAGCATGATTACCATATAACATTGCGTATAAGCTGAAAATTTTGTGCCTGAAAATTGGCTTCAAAACAGGCTCTTGGCTTATACTCAAGGGAATACGGTAGACAGCCCCTCCCAGGAGTTTTCCAGACCATGTGACAAGCCCTAGTGTTGCTGGGTGGCCATCTTGGGCAGTCGGCGGGGGCTGGGGCTGGAGTGAGGAGGGGACCCCGGCGTCTGGAGCAGCCACGTAAGAGGGCCGGGGGGGGGGATCGGCCTGGACATTGAGGGGGGGATTCAGGGAAGCACTGGCAGGGACCGGGGGTTGGGGAGGGAGTCGGGGAGTTGAAGAAAGTGATGGGATGGCCGGGAGGGTTTTTGGGGGGGGTTCAGGGAAGCCAGGGAAGGGGCGGCAGGGCTCGGGCATGGGGGGGGTTGGGGAGTCCAGGGAGCAGCAGGAGGACCCAGGATTTTTGGGGAGTCCAGGGAAGAAGTGACAGGGCCCGGGGGTGCCTGCCAGGCTGGGAATAGCAGCAGCAGGGATTGGGGGTGACGGGGAAAGGGTGTTGGGGAACAGGGGAGCAACAGCAGGGACTTGAGAAGGGAGTAGGGGAGCGGCAGTGAAGAGTCAGGGGGCAGCAGGAGGAGCAGTGGGGCAGCAATGGGGAAGGGGCAGAGAAGGGGGGCAGCAGTGAGGAACCAGGGGGGCAGCAGTGACCAAAGGGCAGAGCAGGGGAGGAGCAGAGGGGGCAGGAGTGGGGAAGTGGCAGAATAGGGGGCAGCAGGTAGCAGTGAGAAAAGGGCGGAGTAGGGGGTGGCAGTGAGGGAAGGTCAGAGCAGGGGGGCAGCAGGAGGAGCAGGGGGCAACAGCAGGAAACTGAGAAGTGAGCAGGGGGGTAGCAGTGAGGAAAGGGCAGAGCAGGAGGGCAGGGGTGAGGAATGGACAGCAAGGGGGCAAGGGAAAAGCAGCAGCAGCAGAGATTTTGGGGTAAGGAAGCTGTCAGAAACTCCAGAGGAAGCCAGCATCAGTGAGTGGGAGGTTAGGAGCCAAGGCCAAAAGGGGACCTCAGCTTATACCTGGGTCACCAATTTTAGCTTCTTTTTGGGGCTCAGAATTGGGGGGCGGGTCGGCTTGTGCCCGGATCGGCTTATACCTGATTATATATGGTACATCTTGCTAGTTCAAACTAAATTTTGAAATAAATTTGAACTAAGCAGTTAGTTTGGACTAACCAGCCAAACTAACTATTTTGAACTAAGCTTTTTTTTAGTTTGAACTAGGCAAAGCCTAGTGTAGACAGTGCTCAAATTAGTTCAAATTAAGGCCCCATGGGTGTCTCTAAGCCTCTGATGTCTAGAAGATGAGATTGGATGATGGGACAGGTCATTCAGTTGCCCTGTTCCATTCATTTCCCTATAAGAACCTGGCACTTGTCACTGTCAGAAGACAGGGTACAGGGCTAGATGGACCACTGGTCTGACCCAGTATGGCCATTATTATTTTCTAGGTAATGGCTTCAATTCTCATAAAATACACATGCAAAGAACAGTATAGACACTGTAAATTACTGGTAGCACATCATGTTAAGCTACACTTATAAATAGTCTATGAAAGGTTAACACATGGTTAATGGATATTTTGATAAAAGATTAGTCAATTGTGAGACTGTTTAACGTCCAACAATCAATAGTCATGTATAACTATGCCCTTTAATTATCTGCAACACTATTGGATGATGTGTTTCTATTAATGCATAAGAAATACTACTTATTCTTGCAACATGCTTACAACATATTAATCATGTATTAACCCTACATAAACTGTAATTGTAGCCTTTATATTTTATGTGGCCATTTTACTATCTGTCCAGTCTTGGTTGACGAACAATTGACGGGATGATATGACAGACTCATTTATACATATAAGAGGATATTTTTGCACAGTTGTCTTAGCCCCATGGTTCCCAGCCTGTTGTCTGTGCACTACTGGCACAGTCCACACAAAGGAATAGTTTGAGACCTGTGGAGACTTAGCCAATGCTCCTAAATATGATTCTGTCCAACAGCCATACCATATATATCCATAACCCTGAAGCATTTGCTTCTTGTACTTTTCATCCAAGCTTGCTTGCCTGGAAGCTGCAAAGATTAAAACCTGAGCAGTGCTTTAACATGGATGGGTGTGTGGTCGGCAGTGTAGCATACTCAGAGAAGAAGTGAGGCAGAAAGAGACGGAGGGAGGTGAGTAAAAAGTAGCAAATAGTCTGTAAGTCTTACAGAGCTGATTTAACATGGTTTGGTTAACCTGATGAAGTCTTTATGTTTTGAAGATAGAAGAATCATGTAGAAAATGTTCAAGGATTCAAACCTACTAAGCAGCAGTTCTGTTGAGTTCTGTCTACAGTACCAAGTGCTAAATATCCAAGTAAAGATCTTGTTAGATTATTTTAAAAAACTCATAGAAGATAAGGGTTGGATGGGACCTCAGGAAATCATCTAGTCCAACCCCCCTGGCTCAATGCAGGACCAACCACAAATAAATCATCTCAGTTGGGGCTTTGTCAAATCACACCTTGAAAACCTCTAAGAATGGAAAACAAACAAGGAGTCCTGTGGCACTTTTAAAGACTAACAGATTTATTTATCGCATGAGTTTTCATGGGAGAAAATACTACTTTGTCTCTAAAAATGAAGATCCTAACATCTCCTGAGAGGGAACCCATTCCAGTTCATCCCACTCTCTTACGGAAAAAGGTTACTAGTGTCCAGACTAGACCTCCCCCACTGGAACTTGAAACTATTGGGTGATGTTGTGGTAACTGTCTGCTATGGACTGTCAGATCAGAAGGAGGAGGTGGACAAGGCTTTCTATGAACAGCTAGCAGAAGTTTACAGATCATAAGCTCTGGTTCTCATGGATGACTTCAGTTACCCTGACATCTGCTGGGAGGGCAATACAGCAGTGCAGACCATCTAGGAAGTTTTTGGAGAGTGTTGAGGACAATTTTCTGGTACAAATGCCGGAGGAACTAACTAGGAGTCTTGCACCTCTCTACCTGCTGCTAACAGAGAAGATTTGATAGGGGAAGTAGAAGTTAATGGCAACCTATGAAAGCTCATTGAATAAATAAATATGATAGTCTTAAACAGTGCTTCCAGACTCCTTGTTTGTTTTACAACAATATCGGGGGGGGTTACTCTGAGAAGGGGAGACATACAGGGTTGGGCAGAGAGGGGGAGAGACAGGCAGAGTTGGGCTGAGAAGGGCAGGGGGGGAGACACACAGGTTTGGGCTTGGTGAATCCATGCTGATTGTTCCTGATCACCTTCCTGTCCTCCGAGTGCCTCAAAATGGATTCCTTGAGGATCTACTCCATGAATTTTTTGGGGGACTCAGGTGAGACTGATCAGTCTGTGGATGTCATGGTAGAAATGATGATTCTAGCTCATCCTAAAAACAAGAGTCCTGTGGCACCTTAAAGACTATCCAATTTCTTCGGGCATAAGCTTTCATCTGACGAAGTGGGTTGCAGCCCAAAAAAGCTTATGCCCAAAGAAATTGGATAGTCTTTAAGGTGCCACAGGACTCCCATTGTGTTTTTTTTCTGTACACAGAGTAACATGGCAGCCCCACTGGACATTAGCACATCCTAGAAACTCAAACATAAGGTTTCACATTAAGCGGAAACTTCCCTTTTTATTAAAATCTGTTAATATGTCATGAGATGCAAAGTAATAATATGGCGTGTAGTCAAAGCTTGTGGGGTGATAAAGGCCTTTCTGTTTTGCTTATTTATGGATGGATTCTATTAACTGTGAAGTGCTGTGAAGTCCATGAACTGTGAACTCTGTTAACTGTGAAGTGGTTTAGAGATCCAGTGTGGTCTTACCATGGCTGATTTATTTCTTCTTAATTCCCCACTTATTACAGATTCCCGCTTTGTTTCTGCAGACATAGGAGAGGACCTTTCCCCTTATCCCATAATCATTTATTTCACTTAAAAGCCTTTGCTGAGGGACTTTGTCAATGGCTTTCTGAAAATCTATGCACAGTGTACTTATTTGCTCACCTTTGTCCATGTGCCTGTTGACCCCTCAGAGAATTTGAACAGATTGGTGAGGCATGATTTCCCTTTAGAAAAGCCGGGCTGACTCTTCCACTCCATTCATGCTCATCTACATGTCTGACGATTGTGAACTTGCTGGTGTGGGAGAAGGGCCACCAGACAGACATCGTTAATAGCTGTGCTCAAGCAAACAGGTAAACACATCAAGACTTCAAAGAGAAACAGCAGAATTGCTACTGATAATGCAAATTTGACTGTGTGAAAGCAGGATTAAATTGGCACTGTGGATTCTCTTCCCATTATAATAGATGATTGACCTCACCTTCCTCTATGTGCTGTTTCCCTTGTTTGAATCTTAACAATGCCTCTGATTTGCTGTTACTGTATGACCTGATCCCATGACTTACACTTCCCTGCATTTATTTTCCTCCCATTCTGTAAGTTCCCCCATCTTGTAAGCATCTGAAGTAGGATTTTCTCCCACAAAAGCTCATGTGATAAATTAATTTGTTAGTTTTTAACTGCCACAGAACTTCTTGTTTGTTTGTTTTTGGAAGAGCTATGTGAGGTAGCTGACTGTGCTATATGCTGCTGCTTGATGATCTATGGCACTAGGATAGCAAGTGGCAGCAGGTTCCTGAGACCCATGCCCAGAGAGGGAACTGAGCCTATTCATGGCCTTGGGAATCCAGGGGAGGGAGTTGTTTATCTAGACAGGTAATCCCCTCATGGAGCTGTAAATCCAGTTTTGCTCCTCTGTTTTGTCAGCGGACTGTCTGGCTCAGGACCCCCCTGCCCTCCCACCTCAAATGATGAGTATTGTGGTGGGCACATGGATTTCTTGGGTCTTACCTCTCTGAGAGCTTGCACAAAGATCCGCACCCCATGTCCCATGCCTTAGTTATCTCTGTCTCCAGCTGAATGATTTGCGGTGTGCTCCATGGTATACTGTCTGGGGGTGTTCTGGTTGCCTATGGAAAGGATTTTCATTTGTAATGTTTCTTCAAAAGATGCCCCCCCCCATTTCTGTTGCAATTAGCATTGGGAGCTGTAAGTCAGGTACATGAGTCAGGACCCTGTTCTTTCAGAACTAGCCATTCTCTTCAATCAGCTGAAATGAGCCATTCCCCTGGTGGCCTGTTGTGCTACAAAATAGGTGAGCACCCAGCTGCAACTGGTTTGTTGCTCTTGGGCCATGCCAGCTTGACACACAATCCTGTGGAAATGGCTGGTGATGTCATAGGGTCCCCCTCACCCATGAAATCCTGTGGTCCTGTAGAGTGAGTGTACCATCTCTTCAGAAGACCCTGCAATGGTTAAGATCCACACTGCTTTTCACCTTGGATGTCTCCAGTGAATGTGTGGGCTACTGCCTTGTCCCTCCAAAGACAGCCAGTGAGGCACTCCATCCACAGTTTACTTCATTGCCTCATGGGGGCCACACAGCAATATGTGCTTTCTGCTCCCACCCAACTTTGACTATAGCTTGCTACATGTAGCTCCTTGTCCTGCAGCCTGGAGTCCTACCTTCTGCTTTCCAAAGTTGTCCACAGCAGAGGTCCCAATCCTGCTTTCTCTCATATGGGCATGAAACCATCATGCTCTTCTCTTCAAGAAGAAACACAAGAATTGCCAGGCAGCATCAGACCCATAGGCCACCTGAAAGTAGCATGGAGCACATCATTCGGGGAAGCTGTGAGGTACTCCATGTTAGTTACACAGATGTGTAATCTGCCCTCTACTCTAGGTCTTCTCCTCATCCTTTATAACAAGGAGTTGTCTTACACCACATCAAAGTACGGGTCTTAATATCTCTGCTGTTATTCATTGGCATGTAACTCTGAATATTCTTGTCACCTGCATACATTTCTAACCTTTTTGAGTTGTAGCATACTGCCATGGGCCTCCCATGCCCAAAGCACAGTCCTAGCTCCTTTATTCTTCTCTCCACAACTGAAGACTTCTTGCCTGCTTTTCCCTCTTCTTGAGCTTCTTTTTCTTCCTCATCCAGCTGCCTGTGTCTGTGTCCAGCCGTTCAGAAAGCCCACCTACATTTCCTTAACTATATGGAAAAGACCTGGTATTCTTAGGCAGCTTGTTTTCCTCAGCAGTAGCCAGCTGCCTCGTCTGTATATTTCTTTATTTACTCGGTTAAAGATTTGCAATGTGTCTACCTCTCCAGAAGTGGCAGCCAACATCTTTTTGCCTGTCCTGCAGCAATGGCTTCCTCTTTTGCCCCTCTTCCCCAGCCCCCTTTAGTATGAGTGCTAAACCTCATAAATCCTGTCCTGTCTGTCATGCCTGCAGCATCGTTCCTTAAAAACATAGTGACATTGTTATAGGAGCATTCCTATTCTGCTTACCCTGATGGACTGTCGACATTAATACCCACGCAAGTATCAGGGAGCTTTTATGTCATAGAAGGTGGGTGGAGAGTGTGGGAGAGAAAGAGACACCCTTCTGCTTCATATCTTCATTCAGCTTAAATACAGAGACTTGAAACATTTCCAAACTCTCAAAGCTCCCTGCCCCACTTAGTCCAAGCCAGTTTGATTTATTTGAGCTAAACCATATGAGCACCCGAAGCTGAAGTGGCTCGTTTTCTTCTGCCAAAACCATGGGAGGTTGATGATTTGCAGGTTACTTGTAGCACAAACTGCCTTGCATTTCACTGTCCTCCACAGTAGAGTTGTCACCTCTCTAGTTTGCTCCTGGCATGTGCCTGGTCACAAGAGTGCCTGAATGCTTTCCCGCATTTATGGTTTGATCCTCACAGCTCACCAGGATGTAATTAAGCTTCATCCCCTCTTTACAGGCAGGGAACTGAGGCACTGTCAGTGGTCAAAGGCCAGACACAAATCTGGGACAGAGCCAGAAACTGACCTCAGCTCACTTACTCCTCACCAAGTACCTTATTGCAAGGCCAGCAAAGAGGAGTGAACTGCTCTATCACAGACATAGAAATCTCACCACACCTGTGTCTTGAAACTGAAGCCAAACCTTGGGGAGGGAAGATTTCTTTGAGAAAGCTTCTGTGCTCTAGGGGATTGATTGGAGTCTAACCTGGGGACGCTTCACAAGTGGCCAGCTGCAACTGTTCTTGGAGAGAAAATCTCTTCTATCATGACCTTAGTTATAACTTGCCATATGGTGATTATCTTACTGAGTTGAGCATTAAAAAATGCTTGCGGCTGAAGGATGGAGCTGGGGTGAGTGGGTAGCAAACTTTGATACTTTCTGAACCCTTACAGCAATCTGTCTTTTAAATGAACAAAAGGGGGGGGGGAATGTTCTGTCAAATGTGACCGATATGTTAATATTCCAGGCACGGTCAGGGCTGGGTGAGATGAGGTGGGTGTGAGGACTGGTAGGAGCAGGCAATACCATGATGGATTATTGGACAGAGTGTGTACAGCAGCACCGCACCACTGGCTCAATCACATCTTCACTCTCGGCAGCACGCAGCTGTGTGATCCATTTCTGTGTGGGCAGTGTAAAACAGGATTGATTTCTCCACTGTGGCTTAGTGCTTAAAGTCTGGGCTTTTCATCTCTCTGGCAATCAGGATAAATTGTCTCCATAATAGCACTATAGCAAGCGATTCTTTATTGGGTGAGGATGGTGGAGACTTTGCCTTGGATTTGCATTAATTCTGACAAGATTTACTGGTGCTTGCTGATCTGTAAATTCCAAAATGGCAGGCACATCAAAGGTCACTGCAGCAATAATATTAATGTCTATAGAAAAGGTTGACAGACTTCTAGGAGTAGCAGAGGGATCTCTGGCTCGTGGACAGCTTCTCTCTCACCTCCTGGTTATAAGTTAACTATGGTTCACTAGCACGGGAAGCAGGAGGCAGCTGCTCCCACCCAAATCTGTCAGTCAAATCCTAATTAACTGCCCTGGACATTGGCAAGAACTAGGCTGGAGCAATCTATTCCAGTCATGTGGGAAGGTTTTCAGCAAACACAGTGCTTCAGTGCTCTGACTTTTCAAACGCAGGCATTGCAGCTACTCATGGGCTTTACTCTCCTTTCTGAGTTCTTGCCAGCGCAAACAGTGATAGGCTGAAGTTCTCATGGCAGTTTTCTAGTGAAACTGGGTCAGTGTGGTGCCTTCTCACAAGCCCAGTGACAAGGAGGGAATGGTGTGCAAGCTACCAAAGGGCATTGCAGTGAGGTGGTGTCTTCTTTGCATATGCTCAAAAAAGGTCCACATGACACAGCTGGGAACCTATGCTTAGGGGAGGCTCAGGACCCATGAGTAGGGTTTGGTAAAGGACGTGGATGTAACTATGTCTGATAGTTGGCAGTGCACTTCTAAACCTTCCACGTGCTTTGCAGATACCACCTAATGGTTCCTCGTGACCTCATGTAAACAAGTAATTTCTGGCCTCCTTTCATTCCTGGCAAAATGGAGGCAGGGCAGCTAAGGCCAAGATTTGGAAGGTCAATTCAAGATAGCTAAAAGGGGCTTGAATTTCAGAAAGTGCTGAGACTCACCTACCACTCTTGACATTAAGCGATTAGTCTAAGGTGACAAAAGGAGTTAGTGGCAGAGTTTGGTGGCCCCTGTATGTACACCAGGTTACCTAAAATGGCAGATCATTGGAACTGTGAGAGACTATTACACAATCTAGTCTGTCCAAGAAGACTGATGTTCTGTAACACACTAGAAATAATTAACTGAGCTGTATCTGACTCTCGTAGGTCTTGCTAGTCCAACATTTTCGTGAGCACCAAATCCACCCACAGTCACATTGCTTTGCTCATTCATTTAGAATGGAATGGTATATTCACAGCCTGAAAAAATGTTATGCTAATGATTAAAACATACAGCAAGCCAAAGCGTATTTTGTTTGTCTGGAAAAAAAATCACAAAGTGTGATACACTAATGAGATTCTGCTGCTGATTTTGTCATCAAGATTCAAAGGTGGAATTTGTTTTATATTGTCTTCCTAAACCTACATGATTGCAATAAATGACTTCAGTTACTTAGAACTGGAAATATTGTTATTTACATTTCCAAGGCAGAACAGTCATTACTGTTGATGTAATGCCATTGTAAAGGAGCACGCTGTGTCAAAATAGCATGGGGAGGCTGAAAATGGTGTTATGGCAAATGACAAATCCAAGTGCATGGTGTAAGTCGATAAGCATATCCGATACTAAATGCCATTCCAGTGTCCTCTTGTTACAAAGACCTTTGGGTGCTCTGTGGGGTGAGTTCACTTGTGACATCTTGCATTTCACACTCTGGGCTAGGAATGGCTGGGGTTATTGCGGAAAGGATTGCCTCACAGAACTCTGGCTACATCTCGCTGATGTGGTGGAAACATGTCTTCTATATAAGGGCAAGCTAGATCTCAGCAATGAGATCTGTGGGCAAAGGATGGGTCTCTGGGAGGGAATATAAACTAGAGGTAGATACAGTGGTGTATATTCATAAAAGGGCCCCGAGCCTCCTGCAATGTAGCTGAAATGAACTGTTTCCTTCCATGTGTTGTCAATGTGAACACGTGCCATATTTATAGTGCTCTATAAATACTTTCAAGTCAAGATGCAACACATGTTCAATAAATACTGAGGATTTGCCTGCACTGTAATTAATAAATGGTAACATGAGCTCTGTCAGAGGAAAGCTGAAAGAAGTAAGCATTTTGAGAGGGCTGCTAAGGGAGATTTAAACAATTCCCACTAGACACCTATAGGCGTTTTTAGGTGCTGAAAGACCATCATAAACTGGATTGTAGAACTTTGCTATGTAGTGAGTAACTGGTCATTCACCCCAGAGATTTTCCTTCGAATGCATGGTCTAAAGCTCTACTCTTTCTGAGAGACAAACAGGGGGTCCTGTGGCACTTAAAGACTAACAAATGTATTTATTGCATGCCCTTCCATGGGAGAAAATCCCACGTCATCAGACTCTCCCCTTCTGAGAGAGTGTCAGAATGTCTAAATTGAAGCAGGCAGGGGACTGAGAGGTGTCTATTCAGGACATTTTAAAAAAAATCTGAACTAGTTATCTTTTCTGTTTCACACGGAGCTCTTTCATCCCCAGATCGCACTTCCTTGCTGCTGAAGTTGTATCTTTTTTGCTTTTAAATTCTGTTTTGTAAAATGTCCTCTTTCCTATAACAAATCCTTTGCACGATGGAACAATCTTCTTGTGGTTGATGTGTCCTCATTAAAAACAGGGATGAAAGCCGGTTTCACTTTTAGTGATCCAGCCAGACTATTTTCCTTTCTGGCCCAGGAATAATAAACTTTAGATATGTTAATATAGTGGAGCTAGATTTCAATGGACATCATTGTTCACTTCATGGTATTGGTAAGGCTGCTTTAAAAGATGGTCAGTTCATTATTCAAAGACACATTTTAACCGTCTAGGTTTCAGTGCAGTTAAGCAAGTCAGGCACAGAGAAATTTGGAAATGAAAATCACATGCTGTATATACACCAAGTACAATTGCTTTATTTACAGCAACATTATATCTATGCTGTAATTACAGTGAAACAAATATGGATAGCTTTGCCAGATATGGGCCAAAAATTGCATTTAGTTTCATTCAGCAGTGGTTTACAGTATAAATGAGTATTAGCAAGGACTTGTGGCTTCCTGTGGAAAGAGAATCAGCCATCTTATAATACAGCATTTAGTTTTATCATGGTTCTCAACTCAATGGAAGCTACTGGCAGTTGCATTTTATGTTAATTTTCTTCCAACCTGTTCTGCCATCAAATAAATGATGCAGATTTCAGAATAATCTGTTCAGCCACTGTGACTTTTAGTTTCCAGTTTTGTTCACTGAACAAATTCTTAATTATCTCAGGGCATTTGAAATGCTCTACAAATCTTTGTGCCATCAAAGTTATTTCTGTGAATAACGTAGAAACTAATCTCCTGAGAGGCTATCTATATTTGAAAGGTTTACTAATGGGTTGGCTTTTTCCCTTGCACATATGCTGGTTTATAATTTACAGTACCCTCTCCTACACCCAGAGCATCACAGCAAACATCACTCTGGAATGCAAAGCCTGTGCGCAGCAAATGTCTAGCTGTGAAACTTCTGCTTCTTCCACCTCCCTTCTCTGTTATTCCTGGATCTGTAGATGAGCAAAAACCAGGTGTAAAGTGTCACCCCTCAGTCAGAGGGAGGCCACTCCCCCTCGCTGCCCCTCCTGCAGGTATGGGTCAAACAAAAGGGGGAATTAGTAGACTTGCAGGAGTCCAGGTCCCTTTTGTGGGGCCAGGAGGATCAGCACTCGGTAGCCGATCTCTCAGTAGGGCAACTGAACAAACTATCTCCAGCCCTCAGTGGGTGAGTCCACAGTTGATAACCTTCCTGAGGCAGGCACACAGCCTGTTGCCCCAAGTGGGTTTATAGGCCAGGCGTGGGGAACCAACCCGGGGTGGTGAGGGAAGGGGGCAGAGGGATGTAGACCCAGCCAGCTCCACTGCATCCCAGCCCAGGTCCCTATCTGCAGCAGAGGGTCAGCAAGACTCCAGCCACACGCCCCCCAGACTGTCTCCAGCTCCCCAGGCTACGTCCTGCCACCGCCCCAGGTGGCACCTGATCGGCTGCTCTCCACTTGACCTGGTCACCAAAAGCAGGCTCCAGAGCCCCTTGATGTCAGTGGGGGGGGCGGCAGGTCCAGTAGCTCTTTGGGGTCATTGGTGGACAGCAACTCCTCCAGATCACAGCCTGTTGGAGGCTGGTGATGGTAGCTCTTCCAGGTCACGGGCTGCATTCCTTGGTCTCTGGTTGTGAATTGCTCTGGGGTTTTTGTAGGACCCCAGGCTGCGGGCAGCTCTCTTGGGTTATCACTTCCAGCATTATCAATCTGTTAGTTTATAAGGTGTCACAGGGCTCTTGGTGTTTTTGCCGTTCCTTCTAAGGAGTGATTGCCAGTCAAGTCAGCATACCCATCTTAGCCCCAGTAGATTTAGCTCAGGTCAGGAGCAATGAAACCATGGCAGTGTGGGCTCCTGCTCTGAAGCACGAGTTGCTATGTTTCCCTGCTCTGGGATCAGGCTAGTGAAACAAAAGCTAGTCCAAGTGTGTCTGTGTGAGCCACAGTTTTACCCCGGGATTCTTATAAAGACGTCTCTTCAATTTCTCTGAGATTTGAGAGCCTGTGCATCTGTGAGCTGCAGAATGGCTTAGCTGTGCCTTGAAGCTGGTCCACTCAAATGTAAACATCAATGCTATTTAGCAGGGAAGCAAAGAGCTCTAACAGCCCAGCCATTGACGGTGCAATGAGAGCCCAGCAGGAATGCCATTTAATGAAGCCTGCCAGATTACAGTGCTAAAGCGGTAATGAGAGTGATTTAAAGCTGTAATATCCCCCCATTTCTATCACACTTTTTGTCAGGAGAAATGATTAATCGGGTAGCATTTTCTTTTCCATTACAGTCTCTGATGAGAATGGGAGCCTGTGATCTGCCTATTACACTTGGTGAAAGGTGGCAGTTTATAGTAATATTTTCTTTTCCCCTCCGGTACTCAAGTGTTGTTGTTTAGCAGACACATACTAGCTTCTCCTTTTAAGCTCTCTAGGTTGTGCTTGGACTCTAATCTCCGCTATCTGGATTCATCACAACGGTGTCCAAGTACCTACGGCAGAGAACAGGCACATTGAATGCTGAGAGCAAAAATAAATGCAGCTTATTAACATAAGTCACAATATCTATTGGTTGGCCTTTCAAAAGAAGAGGGTAGCAATATATGCTAATCCCACAGTCTAGATCTGTTCTCCTCTAAAGAATAGCTTTCAAATGACACATAGTCCTGATGTAAATTTATCCACTGTGGTTTTGCATTTCTTGGAATTGGATGATTGTTGGTTTTTAATATGGATGCAAATGTACCAATATCTGCAGAGAGAGCTTTTTCCGCTATGCCTTTAGCTTTCACTGAACACCAATAACATCAGGGCAAGCTGTTGTTCGAAAACACTGTCTGTGATATGATGCCCTAAATCCTTGCATGCATTTGGACCAGTGACAGGGCTTGCGTTCTCCCTAAATCAGAGGATTATGACAAAGAGAAGCCAGGAGCATGCGTAGTGGCGTCCGTATAAATGGGTAGGTGTATCAAGAAGCAACATGGCTTGTTTTCTAGGTACTTTAAACATAGCAGGCCAAGATTTATTGAAACTTTGACTATTTTGCAGAACTTTTTGGAAGTTCTTGTGGCAAACCTCCCGCCTCCCAGTTTAGAGACTCTTGGGGGGGGGTGAATCAAACCAATCATACTTTTGGTGAAATTAGATGGATATTCTAGTGAGTTTACACTGTAACCTAACTCTCATCTCACAAATTTGTCTTTGAGAAGAAAGAGAGTATAAAGCAGTATTCTGAGTCACACAGGCACTGCACTGTTGACAGCTGATTGTCTGTGGATTGGAAGCAGGCCAAGAAGTTGCTAATTCACACTTTGTTGTCCTCTGTTGATTACTGTGTACTTCCCCCTTCCTTAGAGTACTTTGTCATTTACTTTAACAAGTGTTACCAGCAGATCAAGGGATGTGATCATTCCCCTCTATTCTGCACTGGTGAGGCCACATCTAGAATACTGTGTTCAGTTTTGGGCTCCCCACTACGAAAAGGACAGGGACATGCTAGAGAGAGTTCAGAGGAGGGCAACCAAAATGATTAAAGGGCTGGAGCACAAGCCCTATGAGGAAAGACTGGAAGCATTAGGCTTATTTAGTCTGCAGAAGAGAAGATTGAGGGGGGATTTGATAGCAACCTTCAACTACTTGAAGGGATGCTCTAAGGAAGATGGAGCTCGACTGTTCTCGGTAATAACAGAGGACAGAACGAGGAGCAATGCTCTCAAGTTGCGGTTAGGGAGGTCAAGGCTGGATATTAGAAAAAACTTTTTTACTAGGAGAGTGGTGAAGTCTTGGAATGAGCTGCCGAGAGAGGTGGTGGAGTCTCCATCTTTGGAGGTGTTTAAGGCCCGGCTGGATAAAACCCTGACTGGGATGGTTTAGTGGGAGTGGTCCTGCCTCTGGCAGGGGGTTGGACTAGATGACCTATGAGGTCCCTTCCAACCCTATGGTTCTATGATTTTCACTTCCAGCATTATCAGGAGAGATAGGCATTAAATGCATTTATCAGGATGTGCTTTGACAAGTGCACTCATCCACCTTTAAAGGCAAATGTTTGTTTTTTCTGGATTCTGCATCTAACTTCTCGGGGATTGATTGATTGATTGATTAAATTCCTGGATCTAGAAAACTACTGCATTATCCTTTCTGCTCTGTGCCTCATTCGTTTATGTCATAGGGAGTTGAGCACCCAAAGCTGGCCAAATAGGGTTAACAGGTATTATCTGCAGGCCTAAAACTATACTCCAACATGAACTAAGCACCAGGGGTAAAAGTTTACTAGTTCAGTGGGCGCACATCACACCTTAATCATGTCTGCACTTTGGAGCTGGCAATGGAACAGCAACACCAACTGGTGAAAATTTCCAGATGGGTAGATATATTAGTCTGTGTACAGCAAAAACAGTGAGAGTCGTGTGGCACCTTAAAGACTAACTAATTTCTTTGGGCATAAGCTTTTGTGGGTTCCAGTCCACTTTGTCAGATGCATGGAGTGGAAACTACAGTTGAGAGGTGTATGTACAAGGGCAAGTGTAGCAAAGTCAATTCAGTTAGGGCAGATGGGGCCCATTCACACCAGTTGAAAGAAGCTGATTGTTGATATCCTTGCAACAAACTCTATTGCCAACACTGCTTGCATATTGACTCCATGGATACTATCACAGGTCCCAGCCACATCAGCCACGCCATTAGGGGCTCACTTACCCGCACACCCACTAATGTGTTATATGCCATCATGTGCCAGCAATGCCCCTCTGCCATGTACAGTGGCCAAACCAGACTATCCTTGCACAAAAGGATAAATGGACACAAATCGGACATCAAAAAAGGGAACATTCATAAACCAGTAGGAGACCACTTCTGTCTCCCTGGACACTCAGTAGCAGACTTGAAAGTTGTTGTATGTCAACAAAAACACGTCAAAGATAGTCTTCAGCATGAAACTACAGAACTGGAGCTGATTTGCAAACTTCACACAATCGGACTGGGTCTGAATAGGAACTTGGCATGGTTAACACATTCCAAAAAGTAAGTGTCCATGTGCACACATGCTCTCCCTTTAATCAACTGGTATGAATAGGTCCCATCTGCCCTAACTGAATTGACTTTGCTAACACTTGCCCTCCTCCATCTTGGCAAGTGTATATACCTCTCAACTGTAGTTTCCGCTTCATGCATTTGATGAAGTGGGTTGGAGCCCACAGAAGTTTATGCCCAAAGAAATTCGTTAGTCTTTAAGGTGCCACAGGACTCTCGTTGTTTCGGTGGTGAGCCAGAATTGTTCCCAAGTGTACTCCAGACAGAATTGTCAGTCTTCAGATTCTGTAACCCTGTCCTTCAGGAAACCTAAGCTATGTCTACACTAGCAAATTAGTCTGGACTAAGGAGGCTTAATCTGGACTAATTTGGTCCCTGTCTATACTAGGCTTTGCCTAGTTTGAACTAAAAAATTTCTTAAGCAAATCTTAGTTCAAACTAGTTTGTTTGAACAGTAAGTTTGATCTTTAATTTGAACTACCATGATGTAGCCCTGCTGGTTCCAACTAAGTAAATTTGAACTAAGTGCTAGTTTGAACTAGCTGTGATTTTTAGTTCGAACTAGCCACGCTTTTCTAGTTCGAACTAAAAAGTTAGTTCAAACTTAATGCAGCTAGTTTGAACTAAAATGCCATGGTTAGTTTGAATTAACCCCAGGTTAGTTCAAACTAACCCAGAACTGATTAGTTCAGACTAAGCAAGTCTGAACTAAGCTTTCTGATGTAGACATAGCCCTATATGCTTCATACACCTTGCCCTGGATACTCTATACTCTACATGTACAAATGAATGGATACTCAGCTGTTGAAATTGTTTAGCTGCAAACAACTCCCTTTCAGCTCCTTTCTCAGGTCCTCCCTTTACTTTTACCCTCAAATTGTACAGAAAATTCTTGTCATGCAGCTTCTAAACAGAAAAATCTGAATCAAGAACCATGTAAACTGGTTGCATTATGAGTTAACTAACATTACGCAACCTGTGTATTCACTATGTCAGAGCGATCTTCAAAAGATAGGGTAGAAAATTCTTCTTTTACCAGGTTCTTTAAAGTGCCACATGACTCCTTGTTTTTTTTTGCTGGACTAGACTAACATGGCTATCCCTTTGGAATTTGATGAGGCACCGACTTATTTAGTTTACTTGTCTTCATTGCCCCTTTCTTTAGCCCTGGCCTTTCAGATAGTGAAAATTCATTACTGCAGTGCTGTCTCTTCCCCACCCCTAGTTCAGAAATCAATGATAGCAATATATTTTTTTAATATCTTCCTTTCTTCATTTTTTTGAATGGGACCTTTCATTTTAACATTTTATTGGGGGTGTGGGAAGTGAGGGAGAAGAAAACCTCACTGTGTGACAGAAATATTCTGACCCTCTAGCACTTAGTTCAGAACTGGATTGGAAACTAAAGTTTACTGGCAGAAGTTGGAGCATGTCGACACTTTTTCCCCCATGGCACCATGAAGCAAGACCGCATATTTTCCACATAGCAAACAGCACCATGTGCAACTTAGACATTTCAGGAGGAATGGAGAAGATCTATGCTTCCCTCTGCCCCTTCCCACAGGTTTATGGAGTTTTTTAAAAATATTTCAGTGCCAAAAGTGTGACCTTTGGTGTGTGGGCCATGCCTCTCCTTAAAGTGATTTACTTTACAATCACTCTCTGAAAAGTGAATGTCATTACATGCCACATGTCTGCAAACACAGAAGGGATGGGGTAAAAAGCTTTCTACTCTTTAGCATCTTAGCACTAAAAGAAGTTTGACTGGGCACATGCATACCTGGACTCTTCCCTGTTTTGCACTTTGTAGTCATTTCTACCTGTGCATAAGGCTCTCATTCTGCTTTGGCAGGGTTTCACATTTGTGCTGCACATGGGTACATAAGAAGGCAATCTGATAAATAGAAAGCCCTCAGTGAGGAAAACATCATTGTTTTAAGGAAAAGCGAAGCTTCTTCATTTGTCCCCAATTCTAAAAAGCTCATAATAGTGCAGCTCACACTCCATGCTGAGTTTGTAGATGTCAGAGCAGCTCTGAGCATCGAGTAAATAAACTGTAGAGCTCTTACAATGTTTCCTAATTAAAGCAATTAGTGAAATTTAAATAAAGAGGAGGGCTAGCCTTTGTGAATTCTCTCACAGTGATTAGGAAAGATCGATGGGGCTCAGCATCATGCCAGCTGAGGGCTATATATTGAAAAAAGTTACTTTTTATCCTACCTTGGTCTCACTTCCTCTCTCTGGATTTAGGAAGCTATTAGCAAAATGCCTATGCAGAAATAGGGTTACCAGCTACCAAAGCATGGAAAGGAGGACAGGGAAGTACAAAAAGGAGGACACTGGAGGACATATGCAGAAAATGTAGCATTAATATAATATTTTTCTGGTTTTAGGGGGCCCTGGAAGGCTTCCCCCCTAAAAATAGGGTGTTCAGTGGCATTCCAGCATACTTTAATCCCTGTAAGTAAAAAGCCAGACAAAATCATGTATTTTTAAAATGCCTGCTGGACAGAGAACATGAAGATGAAAAGGAGGACATGTCCTCCTTTCTCCTGACATCTGGTAACCCTATGCAGAAAGGATCAGCAAGCACCGTGTATATTACCTTCCTGATGGTCGTGCCACTGAATCAATGAACATAGTAACTTGCATCTTCTTGACAGCAAAACAGAAGTAACACTCAGCTCTCTCTGATCAAGCAGTGCTTTTCTGAAACATCCATCATTTTGGGATCTCCATCACTTATGGCTCAAAATGAGGATTAAACGAGCGCTCTCTAGCTTTGATATTGACTTCACAACTTAGCTTTTAGTTATAGTTGCATTGTTTTGATTTATGAATTCTTAAACAAGGCAGGGAGCAGTGAAAATCAAACTTGCTGGTTTCATTTATCTTACTCTTATGCAGAGGGTGGTGTTTGTTGCTAGTAATACGCCAAACTCAGGAGATGACTAAAGGTGTAGGGCTGACACCCTGGTGGCACTGAATTCCATAAGCGTTTTGCCCTTGATTTGAGGCTGCCAGGAGTTTACCCCCAGTGTTTATCTAGCTCCCATGACATGAGCCTGCACAATTAAGACAGAAGTCAGCAGGAATAGATTTTCTAGTAAAGTTGCTGGTACTTTTAGTAAGCAGTGAAAACGTCTGCAAGGGGATGAAGTGTGTGTTCAGAATATTCCGAGCTATTTCCCAATCTGAAAGGTTTATTCTGAGTAGATACGGACTCAAGAGGCCAAATTAAGATCCAGATTCTCTCAGTTTCAGGGTGTTTAGATGTTTATAGCCAGGATTTGAGTTCAGTGCACTTATGGTTTTGCATTTTTATTCAGAGATGAGGAGGAGACAAAGATTTTTATTTCATTTTACTAGGAAAGAAGTCAAAACTTGGTCACTTTATTTTTCAGCACTTTTGCTGCCAGCCTCACAATGGCTGGAAGGAAAGTTTGTGGCTGTTTTGAGAGATCCCATATTTAAATAACAAAGTGGAAGAGGAAAACGCCTGTAAGTGCTTGCAGCTTGTTTGGTCAGTAATTGGTCTTTTCTGATCACAGAAGGTCTCAGACCAAAAGGACCGATCTACATTTTTGCAAGTGGTCATTAATCTATTTTATTGTAACATTTTCTGAATTCTGTAGCTGATTTCCCTTTTGTTAAAATGATTTGAGCAACCAGAAGAAAATGTAATTTCCTGAGTGAGGATCTTAAATTCAGCTCCATCTCTTCCGACATCGTGTATGAAACTCATTATTTTTTAAAGGGGATTCCTGTTTACTTAATCCACTGTAATGGAACATGGATCTAAATGTAATTTAGTTAATGTAGGATGGACATGCTTTCTTAATGAAGTGCTTTGTTAGCATATTGGCTATATTTCAGTATAGATTCTATAAATAAATAAAGTGTACCTTCCTGTCAGTTGGCTTTTATAGATTTCTACCTCCTGACCCCATCGATATGCTCAGAGTAGTATCTCAGCCTTCCACTGTCAAAAACCTGCTACACAGTTTTAATTAACATGTTAACAATGCCATGATTTTTGTGAGTTCATTGGATTTTGGGTTGTTAAAGGCTGGAGGACAGAGGTGAGAATTTGCATACATTCATATGTGGGTTTTTAAATCAGAATTAGAAATTAAAGGTAGACTACCCAGATACACAAAGGTAAATGAACATTTAGGTTGCAGAGTCAAGCCACTCAAAAGTAAGGGAATGCCACAATTCAAGTCCCCTGTACAACCTTAATTTGGTTCCACCCATTCTTATACATTGAGAGAACCTTTAATTATGTGATATACAGTTTTCTGTTCCACAATACCATACATCTTTCAATGCACAGGAAAGACAGAGCAGCTATTCCATATTTTGTTTTCTCCTCACTGTATACTTTGACTCTGAAAACAGAAATACTAATTTCCTCCTGGGCTTTTCTATGCTACTCATTTTTATAGTGACTGTGTGCTTCACAAATGTTTATTAATTTATCTGTATGGGGTGGTCACAGATAAGAGCTGAAAAGGGATAGAGCATGCTCAGTGAAACTGGAATCTTCAGGACACTTAGTTGATAAAACAGAAGAAGTCTCTATTGAGCATGTGCAAATTGCAATTTTTCAAAGGCATATAACTTGGCCAAATCAGAACATTTCATGGAGATAGCAAAAGGCACATCTCTGATATAAAGACCACCTTAGATAAATTTCAAATTCCTTCACCCAAGCCCAGGGGCACCAGAATTTTTCACAAATAAGTAGCTAAAATGTTTTAAGACATGCAGAATAAAGTATTTTCCCCTAGATTTTTTTTTCTCCTTAAGCATTTAACTCTTTTGGCTGAAGTTTTCCTCCAAAAGTTCATCATAAGGCAGACGTCTAGCAACGAAACTTCAGCTGAAATTACTAAATTTTGACAATGTGAAAAGTGATTGAAAACTGGGGCTTTTAATGGAAAGTGTTGGGCAACCTTAACTGTAGAAGATGTTACCAGCTCTGCTTAGAATAGGAAATCACAGAGTAAAATTAAGATGGGAATGTAGTATTGCTTGCAGAATTTTTAAATGAATGAATTTAACAAAGCATATTAAAATGTACCCAGAAGTCTTCTCTGGCATATGGCTTCCAAAAGCATAAACAATGAATTAGATATTGGGTAAGTGGTGTAACCACTCTATCACAGAAGCGCCATCTGGAGTCATCAAGCGCATCCATTCATCACCAAATGATAAAGAGGGCAATCCATAACCAGACGGCGCATTGTTTTTTCTTGAGTTCCTCAAGGAGAGATGGGGAACTCAAGAACCCCAATGGCAAAGATATATCTTAAACCACCCATGACCATAATATGTCCTGTTATAATGATAATGTTCAAAGGAGGATTTTTTGGTTCATAAGGTCATTCAAAGAGGCAGGTCAGAGCTGATCTGGAACAGACTTGAGATTGCAGATCTGAGTTGCCTGTCAAGAAATGATTGATCCAAAATATTGTATCTTGGCTTCATTTGCTAGTCTTCCTTAGACATAATAGAGAGTCTGAGATATGCATCTGTTTCATAAAAGGGGTGTCTTGACTTTAGCTGGCATTTTGGATGTGGGTTTGAGGTGAAATGTGAAGTAAGCTGTCTTGCTAGCTGGCTGCGTGTCGTAATGTGGCCAACATGCTGCTCTTGTGCTGTATCACCAGCACAGCAATGCCAGCCAGGCCTGGGAGGTTGGGATTGGAGCTGTCCAGGTTTGCACCAATGATGATATTGAAGGGCTAAGTTGTTTGTTGAGTCCGGCTTGCCAAGTGACAACAGGAGCCCCACACTGTTGCACTGTATTTGACAGATGAGGTATCTAGGGCATTGGTTGATATTGATAAGACAGCAGTGTTAGTGTACCATGGATTTCCATTAAGCCTGAAGAATAATGTAACTCTTGGCTGGATTTAGTGCAGGGGTCTCAAACTCTAATCACCATGAGGGCTGCATGAGGACTAGTACTGTAGCCCAATGGCCACATCACTGAAACCTTTACATACAACTATATTGCAAATATTGATAGCAATAGTGTTGTTGTGGGCTGCAGGAAATAACTTTAGGGACCACATATGGTTCTTAGGCCATGAGTCTGGGACCCCTGATTTAGTGGGTGTCTTCTTAGTATGTTGCTAAATGGACAGAAAACAGTCAAGTTTTATTTCCAAATAAGTAGGGTATGCTTCAAAACTGACTGGTTGATTGTTCAGAAGGACCTGCAGGTGCTGATGAACTAACCAACTGGTGAGGTGGAAACCAGACAGTGCCGTCTTTATCATGTTTAGTTTAAGCTGACACTTTGGAAAATATTTCACCAAGGTATCGAAGACAGATGAGGGGCAGGACTCCAGCTCCTTCAGGCAGATGTCATCCAGAAGTACTAAATCACAAATCAAAGTTTTATTGTACACTAATTCTCTACTTCTCTGAAGACCCATGAACTTACACAGACTCGTGGACCCTTCCTACAGATCCTTGTCAAAATGAATGGGACTGTTCACCCAAAAAATAATTACTCAGTTACATAAAAATCAATTCATTACAAACACACCTTTCTAGTTAATTATAATCTACCAGGCCTCTCTCTCATACCCACTCACATACACTTATCACAGATATAAACTTGTGATTTAAAATGGCTCCTGGGTTCTCTTGAATCTCACTGGCAAAACAATTCCAGAGGAGTTGCTGTGTTAGTCTAGTTCAGCAAAACTAACAAGGAGCTCGGTGTTGGTTTTTTTGTTAGTTGTTAAAAGTTCCACAGGACTCCTTGTTTGCTTCACTGATTAAAGTCAGCGTAATCTTGGCCTGTTGTATGATTTTGTGTGACTTTAAGCAATATGGGAACACTGACAAATCTTGTTTATAACTTCTACATTCATCAAGTGGAAGTTTTAGTCCCTTGACAGTTGGCTATCACCCAGGTTTTAAGTGAAATACTTGTAGGCTTTCTGTACTCTCTACATGCATGCTTCTTCCAGTGTGTAAATACTGTTTCCTGTTAAGATTTCTGTGCTAACTTGGTGTAATGAATTTTCCAGTCTCTTGTAAAAATGTACAATTTTGTAATAGATTCTACTGAGCCTTTTAAGAACAGAGGACTCCAAGCATAATTGGGGAGTTTGGGCCTTTAGGAGCAGAGAGTCATGGGCAATATAGCTTCCACAACAGGCTCTTGAGGACTGAGGAATAATGTGACTAGTAGGTTTGTTCAAGAAGGTGCCCGCACGTCATTGGGGGGGTGGGGAGAGAAGGTTTGAGCAAGGCTTGGTCTCATCATGGTAGGAAGCAGAAGGGCTGGTGGAAGTGTATGGGAGGATGAGAGGAACTTGGACAGGATGGTACTGAGAGGTGGAGATGGGGGTTAACACTCATGCTTGCTTCAGGGCCAAGCTGAGACTTGTCACAAGGATGGGAGAAATTCCTCATTCCCTGGCCTTGTGCCAGCATCAAATGCATTGCTGAACTCAGGGACGAGCCAGATGAAGAATTGTAGCCTAGTACAGACAGAGACAGTGATTACCTGTGAGGATGCACCGCTGAGCAAACAGGGGAAGAGCCATAGTGTCTGAGCAGAGCTGGAAGAATGTCTTCATTCTGCGAAGGAAAGGATTTTATGACTTAGCTGAGAGGTAGATCCTACTGATGACCCAAACATGCTGAGAGCCAGAGGACCACCATAGGAGGACACAGTGGGATGTCTAGTATGGGGAAACTAAAGGCAGGTGCCTGACCAGAAGCCAGCAGAGGAAAGAGGATCCCACTGGCCTGTTAAGAGATATTAAATAGTTGGTGCTCTCAGTGAAGTCAATGGAAACTACAGCTACTCATCTGGAGAAAATAGCCCATTATTAGCTGAAACCTATTTCTAGGTTCCCAGAGCACAACTTGCTAGTGAAACTTGCCTTCCAAGGTGAGCAAAAAACATAACTGCCTTCAAAACTGAGCACCATGAATTTATGGAGGGGATGGTATGACAGGATGGCTTAGTTTGGCAATTGACTGAGTTTTGTCTACTAGTGGTGGATATGCCAGTGGCCTGAGAAGGGAGGTTGGGTTCTGAGTTATAGCAGAGAACTCGTTCTTGGACGACTGGCTGGTGAGACTTGCCCACATGCTCAGGGTCTAACTGATCATCATATTGGGGTCAGGAGGGAATTTTCTCCTGGGGTACACTGGCTACAGCTCTTGGGATGTTTTGCCTTCCTCTGTAGATTGGGGCATGACTCACTGGTGTATTCTCTGTATCTTAACACCTTTAAAGAATGATTTAAAGACTTTAAGAACTCAGGCATGGGTTAACGGTTTATTGCAGGAGTGGTGGGTGAGGTTTTGTGGCCTGCATTGTGCAGGTCAGTCTAGATGTTCATATTGGTCCCTTCTGATGTTGGAGTCTAGGAGTGTATGAAACTGTAGCCGAATTCCATAATTAATTTGGAGTTTGGAGTGATCATTGTGAATTTAATAAACTAATTTATGGGGAAGGGTTCTAGCTCAAATTGGCTCCAGATAGATTTATCTTGAAACTAGATGATAGGGGACTCCTCTGGAAACGGACACAGAAGTTACACTTGGAATTTAAGATTTTATAACAATTCTTTTATTGCTAAAAGCTTATAGCATATGATGGATAGAGTTACCAATTGGTTTATGAAAAATAGCAAGTAATGAAATACATTAATACATTTTAGAGATAACCATAGGCAATAAATCAACTAAGATTTTCCTAAACTATGAGGGTTTTACAGTTACTAAAGTTATACTCGCACTCAAAGTGAAGACAAATTGAAGTACAGAGCTAACAATCCTAACACTAATTAAAGTAAAACAAACTTATCTTAAAAAAAAAACAAAAAAACCCCCAAAAAACAAATGAAAGGAAAATCAAGTGGGTCTGTGAAGATCTTCTGAAGAAGTTGAATTCAGGCCTGATGACATGGAAGCTTCGAAGACCCCCTTTATTTCGAAGCCTTAAATACCCTTTTTTGCACATTTCCTCATTCCCCCAGTCCAAATATGGATCTGAACCCAACAAATTATCTGGGTACTTTCAGATTATTGGTTTGGGGGTTCATGCATGTAACTGACATTTTTCCTCCTTTGCCTTTTCCCTACTTTCCTGTTCACTATTTTCTGCAGACTTGCGGTTTAGACCCCTTTTCACATGTTTGTCTGTACAACATGATCAAAATAGCCTTTTTGGTACTTTTCAATCCAACTCAGCAACCTGAAGTCCCCCCCTCCCCAGTTATTTTCCTTTGATAGCATAGCTGATACTTACAGACCTTACCGCTTTTGCAAGGTTTTATGAAACATTACTATTGCGAAGCAATTGCTTGCAAATTTTCCATTTAGGTAAGAACACTTAGGCCTAATGCTAAATTTACTTTATGCTAACTAAAACACTAGGGGATCATAATTCTTAGACTTATATAAAGAGAAATATATATATTTGTATAAGAGATAAAACAATATATGCATGCAAGCTCAATATAAGTATGGAGAAAGGCTACAAAACCCAATGATCTATTTATGGAGTTTCATTGCTTACAGGTTTTTAATTTAGGTACCTTTTTCCTGTGAAGTATTTGATTTCGACTAGCTAAGATACCATTTGGATAAAAGGAAATATGTATAGAAAAGTCTTTATGAAATAAATCTCTTGCCCCAAGCAGGCCTGAAAAAGTCTGAACAAAGACCAGAGTAGAACAGGAAAATACAATAAATAAATAAAACTGTTAGGACATAGATACATAAAAGGTCTAGATCTAATTCAGTCAGGTTCTGTGTCAGTGTTTTAGAACTGTTAGTGCATTTTTTCCCCCATAAAAATGGTTGTAACTAAAACATTAAGCAATTTATTTAAGACACACATGGAGTGGACAGAGAAATCTCAATGGCATGCTTGCTTTTCAGATTGGTTGCAGCATAATCTAATCTTGACATGCTGTGATTTGCCCATACACAACACATCATGTATTGATTTGGAGGACTCGCCCATTGATTAGCTGACACTTTCTACCAGGACAGTCTTGTGAAAACCCAGACAGACTCTTATGCCAGTCCAAAAATCCCGTATGTGAATACCTGTGGCTGCAGCAGTATCAATTTTGTGATGGACAAGGCCATTAGCAGGTTGCTGACTTGTTCTTCTAAAGCTGTTTTTAGTCATTTGCTATAAGTAATGGAAGGCTGCACTTATATGAAATTCTCTGATGTGGCCTATTCACCATCCCACTATTTTATACAGCAAATTTAATATCTTTAAAATGTACCATGTGATACAGGATCCCTACACATTTTATTTTGAGTTACCTCTGCTATTCTACAATATTTCAACTGGTGAAGCAATGGATTAGCTGTAAGCACTGTATGGATAACCTTCTTTAAACTTCAAAGGGGAGCTGTGCTAGTTTAGTTCAGCAAAATAAACAAGAAGTCCAGTGGCATTTAAAATTTCGTGCAATGAATAAATTTGTTAGTCTTCTAAGTGCCACCAAACTCCTTTGTTCTTCTTTAAATTGTTGTTTGGAGAGCACTCGTGTAATCGGCTGTAGGTCTGGCTGTCCATCTTTTGATAGACAGGTAAAAAAAATTCTACAAACAAGAAGCACTATTTGAGTCTGCAAAAATTAGATTCAGTGTATTTTAATCTGTCACACTAGTTTTTAGAAAGAATCGGAGAATCCAAGACCCATAAGGGTAGAAGGGACTGCAAGGGTCATCTAGTCTATAGGCGTACTTCCATTACACATATAGACTGGTGTAATTCCATTGCATCAACTGACGCAGGTCTGAGAGGAGAATTAATCCTGTATCTCTGAAATACCTTTAATTGAGAGCCTATTAATTTTGAGAAAAGTACAGATGCTAGATGGTAGCATAAGTTGCTACTGCTGGCCCAACTGCAAATTTCAATCATAAGTCAGAGTTATAAATAGACTAGTTTTCTTTCCCATCTGTGCACATGATGAGCTAGCAACTGAAGCTTCAAGAAACCTTGGAATGTGGAAATAGTTGCAAGGTTGTTCTGAGGTAGAACTGAGGTATATGGAAAATACTGTTTTGGAAGATGGAGGGGGGGAAATCTGGCTCATGATATTCTTTCAAGGAAAAATTCTGTACATTTCACATAGCTACAGAAAACAGTGAAATGGAGAAAAAGCAATATTCCAGATGAGTATTTTGTGAACACCTGGACAGATATGAATTTAAGTAGCTGAATAATCGCTAGGTAATTGCAATTTTAACAATTCCCCCTGAGAAATCAGCCATTTTATGTATTCAGACAGGCAGATCAGGCCCCATTTTGGGACAGAGTCAATTGCAGGAGACTTTCATACCTCATGTTGGGTAAATTCTTTGGTTTATTTCTCTGGGTTATTTTGCTTAGGCTGCACACATGGAACCCATTGAAACATAGTGTTGGTAACGCTTGTAGGCTTTAAATGGCATGTATCCCCACAGTAGAGGTCACTTTGCAAACAAAAGGAGTACCATGGTATTTGGGATATATGACTATCCTCAATTTCTAGGTGGGAAGGGGAGGCCTAGAGATGCAAGATAGGCCACACAAAGATACCACAGGGTAATTCTTTCACATTCTTCTAGTGCAATGACTGTTTCCTTGTGGATGAATCATTAGATGGTCATTGGGCTGAGAGAGAAGAAGAGTGAGATGGATTCAGTAGCCTTGTCCTTGGGGCAGTCACCTCAGAGGGAGGAGACCAGGGGTCAAGTCGTACTGCTCTAATCATTCATTACTTAGCCACAGTGAAACAGCTTCAACAGAGAAGACTGATGGTGCCTTGTGTTAGGGTTTCTAATAGCTCAGCAATGAGAACACTGCTCCTGACAGGTGCGCAACCCCAGTTCAAATCCTTTCTCCCCTCCTAGCAGGGGAGGAAATTGAACCTGGGCTGCCCACAGCTGGGCAAATACTCTAGCCACTGGACTGACAGTTATAAGGCAAGCAGCAGCATGCCCTCCGGTTATGTGTGGCCTGACATGGCCGCCTAACTCGTTCTGCAAGTAACAGCTTAGGGTCTGTGTAGCTAGAGGGTGTGACCTCCCTCTGAGATGGACAGGGAGACGCCTGCCCTGGTAGGTAGAGGCAGGGTGTCCACACCCACTCCACTGGCGGGCAGGGGAAGTAGTTGGAGGAGAGGGATATTGCTCTCCGTCAGCTGGAGCGTGCTCCGGAGCTGTCCAGGTTTCCAAGGAGATGCTGCTAGTCGTTTACTTTGGGCCGACTGATGACCCTGGACCTCAGGTACCCCACTGCAGAGCTGAGCCCTAGGCAACTTGGTTCTCAGCCTGCCAGCTGCCCCCCTAGACTGTGTTTGATGCTCACCCCTGCCCTGCCCTGCTGTGCCCTGCCTGCGAGCCCAGGCACTAGAAGAGGCTACTTTCTTGCTTGAAGGCTGTCTGGACGGGTGCATAGCATGAGGGCTTGGCCTCCGTCCTGTATTGGCCAGAAGAGACAGCCCTGCACACCTAGGTCACCTGATGTGGGTGCCTGTTGGTGGATCACTAGAGGAGCCGGGTGCCTACCGGCAACCTAGATATAGGCAGCCATCCCTGAAAGTGTCTTGTTGGCATCTTGCCTTCCCACCAAGAACTCTTCCCATGGCACCTAATGCTTGCAGGTTAGTGTTGTTCATGTTGTTTTGTAGGTTTGCTGTGACCCGCACTGTTCAATGCCTGCGTCCCTTTGAGGACCTCATCTAAGTGACTTGCCTAAAGTCACCCAGGTAACACCAGTCAGATTTAGGATGCAGATTTTCTGCATCCCAGTCCAGTCCCCTAACCAAGGTCCATTATTAATTTTGATTTGGCTGTTTTCTCTGATCTTAGTGTTCTTAGGCTGAGCTATTAGAGACCCTAACACAAGACACCTTAAGGTCAGTATGCAAACAGCCAGATGGTTTGTCTGTCTGCTATCTCCCCATCTTATATTTTAAAATGCTTTTATAAAAGGCACTTTAACAATAAAGATACACTTCTCCAAATATTATAGGTGCTCTGTTCAAAATGCTAGCTGCCTGAACAATCATTCTTTGAAAGCAAATGTGTGCATCCCTCTCCTCAAGACTGCTTAATCCCTAAACACAAAATAGTCTAACCTTGCCCAGCAAATCCTCTGTCTTCTCAGAGCATCGAGGGCCAGACTATTAAATGGTAGAGGCCTTCTCAATCATGCAAAAAGCTGTGCACACAACTGCCCAGTGACTTGCCTATGCAAGCTGAAATAACATTTCATGTTAACATCTAATTAGGCTCCCAGCTAGCTGATTACATGTGATTAGTGCATATGTGTACCCAGCTGCAGAGACTGCATGTGCAGATGTGATGTGCATGCACTTTTGTATGGGTTTCTCCAAATTTTTAAAATGTGCCCTGCGATACGATTCAGAGCACTGCTGCTATAGATGACATAAGACGGGCCATCCTGTGTCAGAGCAATGTTCCATCTACCACAGTCTCCTGTCTCCTCACAGTGGCCAATGCCAGTGCTTCAGTCGGCATGAGCAGAAAAGGCAATCATCAAGTGATCCATCCCTAGTCATCCACTCCCAGCTTCTGGTAAACTGAGTCTAGGGACACTCAGAACATAGTGTTGCAGTCCTGCCCATCATGGCGAATAGCCATGGTCCTCTCCTCCAGGAATTTATCTTATTCTTTTTTGAACCCAGGTATAGTTTTGGACTTCACAATATCCCCTGGCAAGGGGTTCCACGTGTTGAACATACATTGTGTGGAAAAGTACTTTCTTTTGTTTGCTTTAGAATCATAGAATCATAGAATCATAGGGTTGGAAGGGACCCCA
>ML682083.1:4593751-4651672 GCA_007922195.1 Podocnemis expansa
TAATCTCTTCCATTGCTTTGCTTTTTTTTATTTTTTATTTTTTGAAAAAGGAAGTCTGGTGTAGACTTTCTTTTTCAAAAATAAAATAAAATAAGAGCCGTGGTATTTTGGGATAATGAACGGTCCCTGGACCATTCTCCCAAAATAGCTTTTTTGAAAAAAGTTATTTTGAGACAATTATTTCGAATACATTTTGAAATAATTTTTTTGATATTACTTTTTATGAAAAATGCTCCCTAATGTAGACATAGCCATTGGGAAACAATCGTCCTAACTACACCTATACAGTGATGGGATCTAAATTAGCTGGGACATCTCAAGAAAGAGATATTGCAGTCATTGCACATAGTTATCTGAAAACTTCAGCTGGCTGTGCAGCAATGGTCAAAAAGATTAGCAGAATGTTAGGAACTATTGGAAGAGGGTTAGAAAATCCTGGGTGTACTGTGTCCAGTTTTGGTCACCCTACCTTGAAAACGATATAGTGGCACTAAGTTCAGAGAAAAGCAACAAAGATGATCAAAGGTATGGAATGGCTTCCATATGAAGAATGACGAAAAAGATTAGAACTGTTTAGCTTAGAAAAGAGATGATTATGGGAGAGATGATAGAGGTCTATAAGATCATAAATGGCGTAGAAAAATTGAATAGAGAAGTTGTCTACCTTTTCCCTCAGTACTGAAATTGGGGGTAACCTAATGAAATTAATAGGCAGCAGCTTTAATACAAACCAAGAGAAGTACTTTTTCATATCAGGGACTGTCAGTCTGTGGAACTCATTGCCATGGGATTGTTGTGATGGCCAAAAGTATAAATGGGTTCAAAAAGATGTGTTTGTGGAGGATAGGCCCATCAATGGCAATTAGCCGGTGTAGTCAGGAATGCAATCTCATGTTTGAGGTGACCCTGAACCTCCGACTGCTGGAAGCCCCTCATGGAAGGCACTTGAGGATGTCTCTAAAATTGCCCTGTTCTTTTATGTTCCTCCTGAAGCTCCAGTACTGGCCACGTTGGACACAGTTAATGGGCAAGATGGATTAGTGGCCTGACAGAACGTAGTGGTTCTCAAGTTTAATGAAATCCTGTTTATTTACAAATAATGTACAAAGTCTTGCATAAACACAAGGGCTATGTCTAAACTGGGGGGTTCAGTTAAGTTGACTTAACAAGGTTGACTTTAGGTCAACTTAAAATCAAGCTTGTTAAATCTACTTAGGGGTATGTCTACACTACCCTGGGCCGAGTTCGGGCCCCACCTTGCCCCACCCTGGGTCCTGATGGGGCTCTGTCCAGCCCTAGCCACTTCCAGTAACCAGCTGAGAGTGGGATCCAGACCCTGTCCTTGATGCATGCACAAGGGGCTGGGAGCCTGTTCCTGCCTCTGGTGGCAAAGCGCTGGGAGCCTGAACAGGCCCTGAGTCCCTTGCTGGAGGCAGAGGGGGCTGGGAGATGTCTCCAGATCCAGCCCCAAATCGCTTGCTGCAAGCTGGGAGTCGGCTCCTAGCCCCCACTGCATGCAGCAAGCTAGTAGCTGCGTCACTGGCATTGCCTGGTGTGAGGACGAGCAGGACACCACCATGGTGAGGTTTGCCTGAGCTGCTTGCTGGTGGCAGCAAGTGGCTTGGGGCCAGCCTGGGGGGTAGCATGAGGGTGGGCCTTGGAGTTGTGCCGGAATGAGGGAAGGGTCTGAGAGACAGGGTAGGGCACCCCTGGCAAAACCAAACGTCAGGACCAGTGAAAGCTAAGGCCATAGTACCAGTCCTGTGGTCAGGGGCGTCACTGGCACTGGGCACATGGGGCTTGTGCCCCGAGTCTCAGGGCCAGTGTCCCGGGTCTCCCAGAGACTGGAGACCCAGCCACCACCAGCAAAGCGGCCTCCCTCCGGGGCCCAGGGATCCAGGGCTTGGCTGCCACCAGCCCGCCAAGGGGCATCCCTTGGGGGGGCGGGGCCCAGCACCAATCAGCCTATGTGGACCTCCCCCCGGCCAGTTTGTCCCAGGGGCGAGGCAGGCTGGTGTGTGGCCAGGGCCCTGCAGAGCTGCAGCTACACGCCCACCCTGCCCCGCCCCCTGAGCTGGAACGCCGCTGTGAAGCCCAGCAAAGAGTGGGGCCTAGGATGATAGCCCCGCCCCCAGGGATGGCCCTGGTCCTGCCCCCTCTGGCACCGCCCCTGGCCCAGCCCCAAACCTATTTTTGGGGCAGCCGCACCCCTGCCTGTGGTGCACAGCTGGGCTGGACCAAGTTGATCAGACTCAGGTGAGGGGTGTAGAGGGCATACCATATATCCAAAGTTACACAGCCAAATTTTACCTTTTATAGCAGGGGTGGCCAAACTTATGGAACTCAAGAGCCACACAAGTTGATTATTAAACCTTCAAGAGCCTCACTGAGGCATATAGCCATCTACTTTTATCTACTGAATTGATTTGCTGATGTTTTTCCGTGAGCCACATTTTTTCATTCAAGAGCCACATGTGGCTCTTGAGCCACAGTTTGTCCATGCCTGTTATATACACTTCTACTAACACACACGTTCTTTACTATACACTGTGTAACATCCTGGCATAGTATGTTCAGCTCTTTACTGAATCACCATCTTGTTTTGTCCACTGAAAATAGGCCAAATCAGGTATCTCAGCTAGCATAGACATCCTGGCTTGAGCCTATCGATCCACTTACTTTCATAGTCACGTCCACTAAAAACGACGCAAGTTACTTACGTCAGGCTTATTCTGCATGGGCCCACATCAATGGGCAGGACCTTTTTTTGACAGTAGTTGAACAAAGATATGCAAGCTACTTAAAATAACTCCTTTTGACTCAGTGTTTCTCCAGTTGGCAGGGTTGTCTTAATAGATTGGCTTCCCGATCGACTGAGCAGGCCTTCATAGGTCCAATCAGTTGATCAGGAAGGTTGATCTGTCGGTGGGGATTTTGCTGCCAACAGTAAAGACTAGCCCAGTATTTTGAATGCTAGGAACAAATTAAACTCTCTTTGTTAGGTAGCTGCATATATTTAAATACAATTTTTCAGCACAGTATAGCTCACACATCTAAGGACATTCTTCTCTGATCTACTCTTAGAGCTGATTTCTTAGTCTTTCTGGCGTGAAGAGAAAAGGGAGCATGTTCCATGTGGACTCTTCAGTGTTTAAGAAGAATAGCAGCATCTTGGTTCTTTCAAACACTTGAGAAACCTGGCAGCAGACAGAGAGTCTGGTATCCTTACGGCCAGTTGCTTGTGAGACAGAAAGCTGTAGCTTCGGTCCAAAATGGCACAGGTCAGTATATAAAATATTCCCTCCCTGGATCTTTACAAGACCAGAGTTTCTAAGGCTCTCATCCTAGGACACTAACTTCTCCTCCCAAATTAAGCAAAAACTTACAACTTCCTACCACATTGGTTTTTCTTTGACTGAGACAGAAGTCCAACTGAGAACAGTTAACTGATAGTCCAGGGTAATGCCCATATACTCCATAGCCTCCAAGGATGCAGATATTCCCTCCTTGCTCCTCCTCTAGGTCCTCAGGTCACAGCAAGGTGTAACGAACATTATCCCAAGGAAAGGCTTCCTAATCCATACAGCTGGACTTGCACTGACCCTATAGCCAAAGTGGTACAGGGAGTGGGGCTCACAATGACAACTTCCTCTGCAACTTCAGAAACTGCAGCTGCTGCAGCCTGTTCTGTACGTTTCTGGACCTTTCTAGCTGTTGCCTTGCCCAGTGCTCTGCACGTGTGCAGAATCATGGGGTATTCAAATAAAAGCCATGGCTCCTCCCCATTGCTTCTCCCCCTTTTTTTGGGCCCAGCCAAGTTGCATGCTACAGTCTAAAGCATGTAGTTTATGCATTGGTTTGGGCAGAGGCCCCTGTTGTCCAGCTAGGTATTTCATAAAGGAGGTCAATTGCTGTTTTCACTTAGCCTAAATGAAGAGTGCTGTTAAACACTCCAGCCTCAATGAGATTTAACCCAATTTAGACCAATGTTTTGCAACTGACACAATCGCTGTGTCAAACAGGGGAGACAAAGTAAATCTGTGAGCCCCCCCCCTGCTTTTTTTTAACAGTTTGACTGAAAAATATAAATCCCATTAAACTAGAATACAGTTTTCATCTAACTTGCTATAAATTGCTCCAAAACATTTGACTCACAATATTGCACTGTGCTGCAAATTTTGTCTCGGAACAATCACATTGGTAGCTTACGAGAATCGACATGAAGTGTTAATCTGGTTGTCCTGTGATGGCACTCTCACAGTGCAGGCTGGAAGAGGTAATAAGATTATGTGGAATAATTTGATTATTGTAGGTTTACTAACTGGAAAGGCTCATTCTAATTTTAGTATTGTCTTTGTTATGTCTCTTGATAACCATTTCACTCCTCAAACTGATTGTGTGTGCTGAAATGACAGACTTCTCTCAAACTCTGACACCAGCTGGCGTGCTAAAAGAAAAGAGTACACATTTGCAGATGCTCTGTAAAGTGACAGCATAATGGCGTAGTGGCAGGGGTGTGCGTGTGGGTGTTTCTACATGAGTGTTGCTGCATCTGAGAAATGGAGGTTGATAGGGGTTTTGGTGGGGTGTGTGACAGAAGACAGTAGTATTATCCACAGTTGAGTTACTGCTCTTGAAACTTTTTAATTGTTGTCACAGTGGTGACCTGGGAGGCTGAGGTGTATATTGGCTGAAGCTGGAGAAGCCCTTGAATCTGTGAAGGAACAAGGTTTGTTTCTATTTAGAAAAAGGGTCCTTGGTGCACAAAATGTCTGTTTTTCATAAAAATGCAAACTGAACCAAGGTCACCTGGGTGTCCCAACTCCGCCATATGTAAGACTTGTCCACTCACTAAACCCATTCCTTGCAAAAAGCTGCTGCCATGCCCAGCTTCACAATTTGCCTTGATGGCTGAAAAGCAGTCTAAAGGCATGAGATGAACATGTAAATTTGTTAGTCTTTAAAGGTCCCATAGGACTCCTTGTTTGATTCACAGCCAAGTGATTGCCACCGAGGATGCTATAATGCAAAAGCATCTAAGGGTTCTTAGCTTCAGTGTCTCAGATGCTGGGGTAACCCTTGGAGACCTGACATCTCCAAAACATACAGGCTTCATAGATGACAACTGAAACTGAATTGCATCCTGAAAAGAATCAGAAGCAGTGCGGTTTCTGTAGCACAGGTATCTTATGAAGCATTGCTAGAATAGATGGTCGATCACATCTTCTGCATAATGAGAGAGCCCATAGCCAGTTCAGTCTCATGGCATTGTTGAGTTTCTGTAATAACAAGAACACTTAAGTCTAGAGAAATGCTAGATGGCGTAATAGGGAACAATAATTTGTCTACAGAATGTTAGATTTGTCATATAATGATGGTGTTGTAGAAAGATGGCGTAACAGGGAACAATAATCTGGCCATAGAACGTTCAGTTTAGTCGTATAATGGTGCCATAGAATGATGGTGTAATAGGAAACAATAATCTTTCTATAGCATGTTAGATTTGTCATATAATGATGGTGTTGTATAATGATGGTGTAATAGGGAACAATAATCTTTTTATAGAATATTAGATTTGTTGTATAATGATGGGGTTGTAGAATGACGGTATAATAGGGAACAATAATCTGTCTATAGAATTCGATTTTGTCGTATAATGATGGTGTTGTAGAATGACGGTGTAACAGGGAACAATAATCTGTCTGTGGAATGTTAGATTTGTCTTATAGAGAATTGGAATGCGGCTACAGACTCCAATAGCTTGACTGATTGTAAATTCCATAGAAAGTTAATCACTGTGTGTTAAATTTTCATTTAATTCCTATTAGTTTAATCACCATTAAAGTCTATCAGGATTTTCCATCAGGGTGAAGGGTACAGCAAAGCCCTTTGGCTGTATTGACATTCACTGAGCTGTGCTACACATGTTTAGCTTTCCCCTCTGCTGCACTCCTTTTACAGTGTGCACAGCCCCTGGATTCATATTCACATTCCTGGACAACAGTGAGAGAACGGGGAAATGTCAAATGCCTGCACAACGTTGGAAATTATTCTGTTTGAGATGGAGAGGGGGGTGAGCTGGTTTCTCTGTCAACCCCACTCCACTCAAAGGATAACTTACAGCACAGCAAATTTCAATAGCCACTTCTTCCACCTGGCACACGGCATCCCAAAAACAGCCCTTCTCATGAAGGCTGTGCAAGCAGTTCAGCAAATTATGGTGAACCGAGTCAATGAAATGGAATAGACCGTTCTCATTCTGAAGATGCAGTCCCTGTTCATATAGAGCAGGTTTAAATTTTATATGGAGTGGGTTTAAATACAGGCCAGGCTCTCTGAGTTGTTTGTCCAGCTCTGGGTCATCATTCTCAGGAGCACTGTCCACAAAACCAGGTGCGCTGGCAGTGCAGCATAAAGACAATGGTACCTACAACACTGTTCTTCTGTTTCTCAGCGTGATTTGCAAACCTGAATCAAAGGTCAGTTCATGATCAGTTCAGATGAAAATAGTCACCTGTCCTGTGGGGGATTACACTGCTTACCACTGAAGCCAATGGGGCTGTCTGCTGGGGGCAGAAAGCTGCCACTGTTTCTTAGTGCACAGCAGCAGGACTGGAGCAGAAAGCACTAGGATCCTGTCTTTAGGGGAGAGATCAGAGTCTAGGTACCATACGGAGATTGTAACCCCCTTAAATGGGTTGGGGAGCAGGGGATTGTCCATTCGCTCACTGCTCCAATTCAGCATTTGACTGGCTTGAGTGAGTGGCTGGCAGCTGCTTGGCATAGAGATAGGACTCAGCAATGGAAGACTTTCAATTTTTTTGGCTAGCCTCCTAACTCCAGACTGAAACAAATGATCTGGGAGCCTGGTTGCCATTGAAAGCTAGCCGGATTTGGTTGCCTGATTCCTTCAGTCTGTCTTGAAAGCAGCCTGGTGTTTATTGAGGGTTTGTGGTTTGAGAGGGCTGTAACCCCGTGTGTGCTGTAGAATCTGAGTAGGTGAAGAAGAGGCCTGGAAAATACTGTTCAACTTGTGACTGTCACAGTACACCAGGGCATCGAGAGAGGCTCCAGAAATTATAAAGAGCACTTTGGAATGATGCAGAATTGATGCCGTTCCTGCAATTTCTGGATGCCTTCTGGTTGGGAGGTTTATTCTGCTATGGCTGGAAACATTTCTCGGTTGGCCATCAGTGATAGAGGTTGATAATAGATGAGGGTCCCCTGCATTTTCATCTTATTTATCTCTTGCGCTCCACGCTGGTTTGATTGTCATGTCTGAAAATACATAAACAAACCAGACAGCTACCTTATGAATTTTAAAGGAAATGACAGACAGTGTCCTATGAGATGACTAAGACACGGCACTAAAAGAGAGGCTGAGCACGCTGTCCTACATTCATCCCTGGAAATCTTTCTGCTCCCTTTAGCTAACGGATGTCATGGGTGGTTTCAACTGGGTGGGAGGTTGGGCCCCACCGGGGAGGGAAGAGGGCCCCATGCTGCAGCTCTTTTACCTCTCCTTGTGGGCCCATGGCGGGGCCAGTGAGCACGGCAGCAAGGCTGGGTGGCCTGTGGGGGGGAATCGGGGGTCGTGGCAATGCCAGCAGGGGGCTGGTGGCGGGGCCAGGGGGCTGGCAGGAGACCTGGCCAGGCTAGCAGGGGGCCAGGGTGGTGGTGGGTCAGGGAGCTGGCCGGGGTCCCAGCGAGTCTGGTGGGTGGGGCAGAAATCAAGGATGGAGGCCCCTCCTGTGGCACGGGGGGGGATCCTTGACTTTTACTTGGGGCCCCAGAATCCCTAAGACTGCACGTGACGGCAGTTGTCTTGTTTGCTCGGGGGCGTTTATGTCAGTAACTCTCTGATGTCAGGGAGCTCCTAAGCAAACAAGTGAACAAGAGAGACATAACCGCACGGTGGTGGTCAGCCAGGCATTTTCAAAGCACTGGCGTAGAATCACTGAGCATAAATACTATACAATAATACTAGGGAGAAGAGTTCGCTGTTTTAAACGTGGCTTGTGGTTACTGGCAGCCATTATGGCCTCATCCTAACACCATGCTACTAGCGTCTCACTTTAGGTAAGGAGTCTGGCACCACTTCTAAAGACTAATGAATTTATTTGTCACCTGAGCTTTCATGAGAGAAATTCCCCCTCTTCAAGCACCTGATGAAGTTGGACTTCCTCCCATGAAAGCTCAGGTGATAAATAAATTTTAGTCTTTAGAAGGGTCTTTGCCAAGCACTGCTCTCCCTGATCCAATATTGCCGAGCTGTGGCCTCCAGCCATCACCCACTCCATCAGCCCTGCCATGTGGCCTTTCTGTGACAGCCAGCCCGGCAGCACTGAGATCTGCTCGTCTTTCCAATGAGGCGGTCGTCGATCTTCTCCATTCCCCTCAACATGCCACACTTGCTGTACGCAATGCAGTGTCTCTATTGACACTGGACTAACCTCACTCCAAGTGGGCCCTAGAACTGATCAATCTGGCTCCATTTTCTATTTTTAGGGGGACAGTGGGGGGCTGCACATGCGGAGGCTGTGCTTGGTGACGGATGCCTCCAATCGCAGCCTGGAGGCTGCACAGTTTCCTGGCCCAGCGTGCGGCTGCCCGTGAATAACGGGGCAGCCCGACTCGTGCTGGGGGAGTGGGTGTTGGGGGCACCTGAGCTGGGGGTGGGTATTGGGGGCAGGGATGGATGTTGGAGGTGGGTATTGGGGGCTTGGTGGATACTGCAGACAGGGGAGTGGGCATTGGGGGCTGGGGGTAGATTTTGCAGGTGGGCATTAGGGGCTTGGTGGATATTGCAGACAGGGGAGTGGGCATTGGGGCAGGGGGTAGATTCTAGGGGTGGATTTTGGGGACAGGGGAATGGATAGTGGGGGCAGTAGCTGGGGTGGATGAAGGAGGTCCGCACCAGTGTGAAGGGGGCCTGTGCTAGTGCAAGGGGGGTCTGCCAATTTAGAAGGGTTCTGGGACCCCCCAAATTATACATTAACCCTTGCACTGGGCTCTTGTTTTTATGTGGGGAGTGTTTGCAGACCAACATCCTGTAAGTGGCTGCAGGACTATCCCATCCTACCAGTTACAATATCAGCTGTGCCTGGACAGACCAGCCCTGCCTGTGCAGAGTCCCAAAGAATTCAGCACATATGCCCCAAGGTCTGTCTTAGAAACATACACGTGGTGTGTACTCTGGCCCAGCACTCTCCACGGTGATGACTCCTGTCATTGCTTTCTAATGGCACATCACAGTTCAAGACCAGAAAGTGTTAGCATCCCACGGTAGGGCTGGCACATCAAATCCTTCTAGTGGCTCCAAACCTTCCCACCCTGGAAGAAGCTAATCTCAGTACCTGCCAACAGCCAGTACCACATTAGATGATTGCCTTTCACAGAGACCCCGCTGCTGCAGAATTGCATCACTTGTCATGGATGGGATGGGACCCTTCATGCTAAATGCCCCTCGTGTATACAAAGGAGTGCTCTGGAGATCTCTCTTTGGGAGCTCACCTTGACACACCTTAAAGAGAGCTGATTTTCAGAGGGCATGTCCTCAGGACCTTGCATGGATTTCAGAGCTCTCTGTGTCAGTCTGTGGGACTGTGAAAGTAAAACCCCTGCTAGGTGCTGCAGGAATATGAACGCCCATATTAACAAGAAATCAAATAGTAATATAAACCACCACTAGACACAGTTGATATCGCTTTTTTTGGGTTGAGGTGATTGTATTGTTTGTGCTTCTTTCTGCTTTCTCTTGTTTTACAACATTTCTTAAAGTTACTGAATTAATTGTGTCCACAGCTCAGTCGTATTGCACTAGTTAACATTATGGCATGTCACAGGTGACACACCAGAGTTGTCTGACTGTCTTACATAGCCATGTCTTTAGAAAGCCTGTGCATTTCCAAAAGGCAGGTGTTATCCTCCTCTCTGTGTGTCTGAGGATGCTGTTGACAGAGAGAGAGAGCGCTCAAATTTGTTCTAATTCAGACTGTTTATGGGTGCTGACATCTTGCTCCTGGATCTGAAATGGTTCTTTCTTAATTCTGACAGTTAGTGCAAGCAGGAGATAATTACTACACACAATTTTCATTGCATGCCCTTTCAGTGAAACAATATTAAAAAGCTGGGCAGAAACCTGATATTTCCAAGGTAACAATCAACTTTATGGAGAGTGATGTTAAAACAATAGCTTAAAATATTGCGTAACAGTGAGTTAGTCTGTCACTGAGGTGATGTTCCAGACAGATGTAAAGCTGATTGAGTGACATCCACGTCACAGTGAGGAAATGGTTCAATGATTTAAACTGAATCTGGTCTGTGTTTCTGCAGTGACTTGTTTAGCTTTGTATGGATCGCTTCTAGCTTCATCTGTTGAGCCAGCCACCTGGCAGTAGTCCTTACTTGTGTTTTAGACATCCAGAGTGTTTAGGGATTAGAACAGATGTTTTTGAGTTAGGGCTTCTGTTTCGCGGACTTATTTTTAATATTGACTTACTTTAAGACCTTGGCTTAGTTGCTAAAACTATCTTTGCCTCAATTTTCCAGCCTGTAAAATGGATGTAAGTTTTTACCCTGAGGAAATTACTAAATCTTTCTAAAGTGCTTTGAGATCTACCAATCAAAGGCAGAGAGAAACAATAAAAACAGAAGAAATACACATTCTAAGTCAGTGTGGACTGAGGCACCTATCCCTTTGTCTAAACTATCCTCTTGTATAGAAGAAACAGTCCTTTAGCTCTTCTGCATATCGATTTGTTTCACTGAAACAATAAAAAGCATACACTACCAAACTTCTTTAAATGGTGTGTGTGTGTGTGTGTGTGTGTGTGTGTGTGTGTGTGTGTGTGCAGTAAGAAGAGCCAAGATACATTTTAGAAAACTCTGCATTTCACTATTTTATGACAACCTGAGTGCAAAGCTGCTCTTCTTTACATTTAGATTGTTCCCTTTCTGATTCATCTTAGAACAATGCCAGGATGTAGTGTTGATGCCAACAGAAATCACTGTCAAGAAAGCATTTGTGTTTATGAACAACACTAGGAGAAATATTGATAAACCATCACTTCTGCTCACATTGGCGCTCTTCCCAATCACATGAACTGCTTAGAGTGATTCAGATACCAAATAAAAGCAGAGGCATTCTCTATCAGCATGTGTCTGCTTATGCATAAACATCTTCTCAATAATGGGGAGGAATGCATAAGTGCAGTACATTGTTTTGTAGCATATGCTTTCTATGTTTGTTTAAGTGAGGCAAAATAAATGTGAATCCAACCTAAAAGGCTGGGCAAAATCAAAATAAAGTGATGCAGAATTATTGGAACAAAACAATTAGGTTGCCCCAAACCAAATTTGTTTTGATCTTTGGGTCTGCAAATTTTTGAGGTAGTGATGCTTTGTCCCAATTCAGGATTGAAAAAAATTTTGCTGCCTCAAGACAAGATGACAAAATGATTTCCCAGCCAGCTTTTTACAGGGCCCAAGCCCACTCTCTTTCTTGTCACTGTGGAAGTGCATTTTTCCGCACAGATATCAATTTTCTTCACATGCCAAAAGGTGAACTTGTCATCTGAACCAAAGCTTACTGGATGCAAATAATCCACAAATCCATGCTTATCAAAAGGCTTAGCCCAGAAGATGTCAGCACTGGTGAAATGATCATTGTCTCTTTCCCTAGTCCACATCAGTGTTTGAAATGGGGTGAAAGAAGTTCTAAGAATTAATGGTGAACTGAATGCAATGCATTAATGAGTAGGACAACTCTAGCTCTGGGTCTGCTGGCCAGTGACTAAAAGCATCCGTGTTTTCTTTGAAATGATTGTGGTTAAGAACCTGTAGGACTTGAACAGTGGTAGTCATGCATGCCTGACATGAAGCCTCCTTTCCAAACACTGCCCCACTCTAGTTCTGATTCTCTGGGAGGTTCTGGTTGGATAAATTCACAAGGGGTTTTTAAATAACATGTCATTGATAGATTAACTGAAAGGAGAAAAATGGACTAGATGCCCTCTTGAGGTCTCATCCAATCCTGCGATTCTATGAATGTACAGTAAGTTCACAGCTGCTACTTTCCTTATTAGTTTGTGCCTAATTCATGGTGTGTACAGGACCTGGTTCCAGAAGTGAATAGACCAATGAAAGTGCCTGGTATGATGTTTGAACCATTAGTACTGTGTGTGAGCATTTGCATATAGGTTGATCCAGGATTAGGTACATTGGATGGATGGTATACCCACCCCTACACATGAACCTGATTCATTTAAGGGCCGTTTGATTGTATACCAATAAAGAAACTTCACTGATGAGTCTAGAATTGACTGGGTTTCTTTGTTTTAAGAGAACTGCATAAAGTGTTCCTCCGGAATTGGGCAGGGCATTCTGGATATGCTGATTGGAAAAGGGAATATCAATAGTGCCCAACCAGTGATGAGTGGAAAAATAAATCTGTTAGTCTTAAAGTGCCACACAACTGCTTGTTGTTTTTTTACTGGACTAGACTAACACAGCTATCCCTTTGGAAAGTGGAAGAGGGACCCTCATGTATTTTTGAAACTACCCCTACTTTAATGGTCAAAAAAGCTTTCATTAGAGAAGTTCTTTTCACAGGATGAGTCCCAAATATGAAACTCCTGTTCCACTGTTATGCTTAAGAAGTAGCATGTCTATGATTTCTCGGCAGCATCCATCGCTGTAGTTCTTAATCATCGAACAGCTAATGTAGATCTGCAGGGTTTTGTCCATAATGAACTTCTTAAAGGGTTTTGTTCTTTGTTTTTACCGTGTTCTAGGAAAGCTTTATTTGGATCTGCTTGGGTTTTATACGTTCCGAGTGAGGACATCTGGTGGATCTTCCAGCATTCTCCAAAACCCAATAAAGGTATTAGTACAGTCTCAGCTCTGCTGTTAGCTTGTTCAACCTGTAAGCCACTCTTGACCATTCTTCACTTCTGGCTTTTGTTAAATGCATTATCTCCAAGAAAGTGAATGACTTGGCAGGTCGTTGCTGAAGAGATGTTCTCGCCTATTGCTTGGTTCTAATTCCGTCATTACAATCTAATGATGTTTTTGGCAAAGTGTTTAAAACAGTATTTTGCCAAGTTTGTCCCTAGCACAGTTAAGTACATGTAAATGGATATTATCATTAGTTCTCTTAAAGATTTCACCAGTTTTGAATCCAGTTATGATTTGGACGGTTACTGTAAGACAAGCAGAACTGAGAATTCCATTAATAAAATATGAAGAACATGCATGTTATTATAATACAAAAATGTGCAATTATGTCTTGATTGCAGCTAAGGGATTGCATGTTTTTAATGAAATGCGCATTGTCAGAGTAGGAAGCAATAAAAATGAAAAAAGTTACAGAACTACAAATTTAATATATATGATAATACACATAAATCTATTAGAGCAAGTAAAGCAGAATTAATTATATTTCAGAACCCAGAGGGTGAATAAAATGGTAAAGAATTAAGAAATAAAAAATTCAGATTGTAATTAGAGTTTAGCTTACTAAAATTAGAGGAAGTGTTTTCTTTTCCAATAACTTGTGAAATCTTTTCTAAGAGCAAAGCAAATTGGAGTAGGGAGTGTTAATTATGCATTTGAACCATGAGTCAAGAAATTTACACACTATTTTGAAGTAAAGATTAAATAGCCCCTTACATGTATGCATGTGTGCATGTGTATTTTGAATCTGGCACCTGATTTTAGGCTTGGAATTCCTTTCTGTCGCAGAGTGAAGTTGGAGTGAATGGGTGGCTGTCTGCTTATAATTACTGAAATAATTATCAGTTTCTTTGTGGTAGACTTGCTTTACAGTGAACTTTTTTGGGCCATTTCTGGGGAATCTATGTAAAGCTCCACCCGTCATGGAGAGGGTGTGGCATAACATGCATCTTCTCTGAGTGTAAATACAGAAGGTGGGGGAATACTGGAATAAGAAGGGGCATAGTGGGGAGGAAAGAGGAGAAAGGCGATTATCAGGAGATGCCTGATTTTTAATGTGGCTGTTATTTCTGAATAAGTGAGTCCTTTGCTTCCCTGCAGAAAAGACATATTTTGCAGATAGCATTTGAGAAATCACCAGCTCATCAACAACAGGGCATCAAAGAGCCTCTAGACCATAGCCAGTTCTCTAGCCATTGGCCTGGAGTGGAGGGGAACCACAAGGAGCATAAGAACACATGTGTAGGAGAGATGCGTTTAAATGACATTTAAAATGTGAAAGCCACTGACAGATTGAATTAGTATCTGTGTCCATCCAATGATACACAAAGCTGGAAGCAGGATCTCCACCAAGTAGTAACTGGGTGGTGTTTATGAACTATCGAGTGACATTTGAGGACAAGTTAAAATTGGAAGGCTCGCATTAAAGCTGCGCTGTTCCAACAGGTGGAATTAATCTCCAGAACACTGGGACACTGACCTGAATTGGTACCAGACTCTGTGAGGCTTTTGGTTTTCAGGTCTTGGGGAAGAAAGGTTTGGGGGTAAATTAGGTTTCATCTACATAGTATGTTAATGCACACCCACTTGGATGTAAATTCTAGTGTGAATCCATGCATTGCACACTACCTGGCCCATATGTACCCTGCTTAAACTCCCTAAATGTGCCCTAGTGCATGCTGATGTAGTGCCATTTCAAATCACACTCCATAAATGCTTTTAGTGTGGGCCAGGAGAGTACCCATGAGGCAGCTAGCACACAAGACGCCAGTGCACACTGGGATTTACAGCCCTGCTGGTGCACACTGACTCACTGTGTAGACAAGCCCTCATATGCTGAGGATCCCGCCTCACCGTCAGGTAACTTTATTTGATGGTTTAAAGTCTGATTAGTATTCTTACGATTTTCATGTCTCATTTAGGGTCAGCTAGGGACAAATGGAGGCAAATACATGCAATTTCTAAAATTAGCTATTTTGAAAATCTCAGCAGTTTAAAGTGATGCCAATGTGACCTCAGCTATCTTCCCAAAAAGAGAGAGAAGTTTATGCAATTGGACTCCATGTTAATCAGCATGGTTAAATGGACAGACACTTCTGTCTCTTCCCTGTATAGTGGATTTAGATATGAAACTGATTCTTTGTCTAGCTTCTTTTACACCTCAAACAAGACAACTTATTTTGAACTTTTGGCTTCAGCATGATCTCTGCTTTTAATGGGGATAGAAAGTTTTCAGGTGCAAAATGTCAACATTTGTTTATTTCACAAAAATGAAATGTGAATTGTTCACCAAACTGAATTTGAGATGATCCTGTATAAATCCAAGAAAATCACAGAACATGCCTGAAGGGAAAATAAACAATGAGTTCTGTGGCACTTAAAGACTAACAACTTTATTTATTGCATGAGCTTTTGTGGACACAATCCCAGTTCATCAGATACATCAACGGTGGAGGGCTGGAGCATGGCTACTCCTGTGGACGTGAGTCTGAGCCTCTTGGGTTATGACAGAGACAAAGAAGAAGTTGTGTGAAAAATGGGGCTGAGGATACCTCTTTGTTGTGGAACCCACCTATCTTCTCCTGGCCATTTGCTTAGCCTGTGTCACTCTTAGCTGTTGTCTCAAGGCTTTACGCACTGCATCTGGGTATCAGTTCCTGCCCCATGTTTCGGGGAAGATGAGCCTGGTGACCCAAGTTGATGTGACTAATTTCCCATATCTATTGGGTGGACCTTCAGTCAGGGCTGCATGGCTAATGGTACATTGGGGAAGTGGGGTGCCCCCCAAGGGTTTGTGGTGCCAAGTGTGGGAGAGATCATCCCTTCCCTGATCCTCCAGGTCCAAGTCCAGGGCCCTGTCAGCAGCAAAATTGCTCACACTGAGTCTGCAGGGATCCTCCCAGAACAAGCTGACCAGTTTCTCCACTGTAGCTGAGTTTAATCCCCTGGGCTGTTTTCTACCCATGTCCCCAGTGGCAAAGTCCCCAGCTCTCTCCTGGGTCTCTGGGGTTGTCAGCTGCTGCAGCTCCTGGCCACTCTGTTCCCTCGGGGCCTCCTTGAGCTGGTGAGGTGTCTGCCTGGGTTGTGGTGTCCCCAGCCTGTGCGGTTTGGGGTCCTGGCCGTTCCAGAGCCGGACCCCACATGGTGTATTCTCTTTCCTCAGCAGTCCACCCTAGCTGAACAGGGCCGCTCTCTTTTGTATGGGGGCTGCAGGTGGGGCTTGGGGGGCATAATCTTTTTGGGAGTCAAAGAGTGGGACAAACCCCGGCTGGTTCGGTGCAGGGCTTGTACAGCCTGTCACAACTGCAGCTATGGGGGAATGTGGGGAAGGCTGTCCTACCTTCATGCTATGCACGTACAGTACTGGGTGGCTCAGCACTAGTCTGGGACGCTGGCATGAATTATGCTCAGGGCTGCTAGGGGAAGCCAGTAGCAATGAGTAAGTTTTTTTGGCCCCACAAAACCCAGGAATTATGCTGTGTATTCTTGCGTGCCATCCCCTGGCATTAACTATTTTCATTTATACAAACACTTCCTGGGGTTGCTCTAAGTTCCACTGGCTGTTAGGCTATGTCCACACATACATCATTATTTTGAAATAAATTAATTCAGATTAAGAAAATGTTAATTCAAATTAAGGGAAAGCCTGCTTTCGAAACAGCTGTTATTTCAAAATGGTTATTTCAACATAAGGCTGTTTGGACATGTTGTTTCAAAACAGTTGTTTCGAAACAATGGTGTTGTTTCAAAACAACATGTCCAAACGGTGATATTTCAAAATAACAATTTCAAAATAACAGCCATTTCAAAATGAATGGGGTTTAAGCTGTTTCAAAATGATGGTTCTTATTTCAAAATGACAGAGCCTGTCATTTCAAAATGAGAAAACGTTGTGTGGACATTGTTTTTTATTTTGAAACAACCAGTGTTGTTTCGAAATAAAAGACTTGCGTGGACATACCTTTAGTTTTGGCCCAGAGTAAATTATGTTTGATAAAACTCACTGAAAATGGTAATTTCTAATGGAAATGCTGATTGCTCAGTTAGAGACTATAATTGTGTGCTTTCAGTACTTAGCAAGCTTGTATTACTATGTTTGCTAAAATAGACATCATTCAAACATGAGAACTGGAGTAGATCGCAACCTAAACTCTGCAAGTTGGGTCCCTCTTTAATTAAAACATGCACTGATCTGGTGAGATTCAACACTGCTTACAGAAAAATAGACTGAAGCAAACACTGGCGTATTGAGTAGGTTTTTTCATTAACAATGCTCCCAACTTAGGATGAGCTGTTAAAAACATGAGCAGAAGTAGCCCTGGAGTTTCAATCAAAGGCAGAATCTGCCTCCTCTTGTCATCTCTTAACTGTTTTATCTCTTTCCAGAGAGACTATAATAATAAAAGAATTCCACAAGATTTTTCCTTGCCAGTCTTGTGTTTTTCTTCTCAAGCTCTAAAGGGGTAGGAAAACAACTTTGCTTTGGTTCTCAACATATATCTGCAAATGCAATGCCTGTTACCGTGCAAAACAAGAATATTTCTCTTTAACTATTTGAAAACTGTGTACGTTCAAGTTGGGACCAATGTTGGTGGGCAAGCGATGCAGACACTTTCCTTGTTGAGATGCCTGGAGTATTTTTACCATCATGTGTGCATACATTTGGAAATGTACGGTGACATTTTATTTTCCATGAGCAGTAAATGGGTGGATTGTGAGAATAATTGAAATTACCAACGTATAAATAAAAGTGGAAAATGTGACAGACTGTGCTGTTTCCAGTTTCTTTAATCCCATTCATTGATTGACATCACTTCCAGCCTAATTCCCTTCCAAGGAGACCAGTTTAGTGTTAGTGATCATGTAATCTTGGAGTAGGAATAAAGTAGTCATATGCCTAACTGGTGCTGGTCTATCCTGAGGCTCAGAAAGACAAACAGCGCCACCACAAATTATTAGGAAAAATCTGGAGAAATGAAACCTAAATATTTCTAATTGTGAGGTAATCTCTCACGTTAAGGAACCTGACCAGCTTTGTACCAGGTCTTGTCTCTTGCTCCCCTCCATTTGCTCAGCTAGTGACTGCAGTAGGACAGCAGCGTTCTTCTCTTGATTGACCTTTTTAAAAGATGTTAAAACCTGGCTCAAGGTCAGCTGACTCAATCTGGCAGCTTCTGTTTGTTTGCTCCACCCAAGAGATGAGAGAGGCAATAAAAGGGTCTCTAGAGAGGGAGTTAAAGAGCGATGCTGGACAAGACCTTGAGGGAGACCGTAAGAACAACCAAGGTCAGGGAAGCAGCTTTGGCTAAGACATATACTGTGTTATTCCATGAATTACCAGTAAAGGGAGTGTTGGCCACCTGCTCAAGGTCTATCTGCTCTGTTGGGAACCAAATAGGAACCTAACCAGCTCCCACTGATTGACGTGTAGGTCAAGTTTGTGAGCATACTTATGCAAGGTGATTCAAATAAGTGGGAGGGTCTTTTGGGGTGCTGCAATGACTCCCTAATGCAGCAGTTCCCTAACATTTTTCCTAAAAGACCCCATTTTCAGATGTGGTGTTTTCCACTACCCCAGACAGCATGGAGTTTGCTGACGTCCACCTGGCAGTGCATGTGCAAGGTCATGCCATAAGGAGGTGGCCATTTTGGTTTACAAAATGGCACCCTCTGGATTACATGACCTCACATACATACAGTGTGTGCAAGATCATGCTGCGTGAAGGGCACCATTTTGTACAGCAAAATAGCTTCCCCTGTGAGATGCGACCTCATGCATACAGTGCATCTGAAGTCTCACAGTGCAGAGGAGGCTGGTTTGTAAAATGGCAAGCTCTGCATGCTCAGGATTGCCCATCTGCTGATGAAGTGACCCCACACAGGGTAATGACACACAGTTTAGCAGCTGCTGCCTTAATGGTTATTTGAGGTTTGTCTACACAGGGAGATTATTTTAATTCAACCAGGACTAGTCATATGGTTTGAAACATCACATATTAAGTTAACTTGCTTGACTAAACATTACTCATTTGCTCACCCTAAACAAAGCCTTAAAGTCTTATTTGCAGTCAGACAACTTTAAAAAAAATTGCATTTAATCTACTGGGACTTTGTGCCATTTGGCATTAAGTCGTTATGCACGTCATGAAAGAAAATACAATTTACAAATTTTTAAAATATTAGTAAATGTAGAGACACCCCTATTTTGTCAGTGCTACCCTCTTAGTATAGGACTCAAACTCCAATGTAGGTCTTATTCTGGATGCTGTGTAAGTTTTTCTAACTCAGCACAGAGGGTTTGCCTTTCAGGTCACTTGCAAAGAATCCTAGTTGGGTCAGCCTTCCACATACTTAAAGTTAGAAACATATTTAAATTCTTCACTGGACTATGACCTAAATGACCCTCCAAATTAAGGCAACAATTATGGCAGCCCATGAGCACACTTTAACTTTCATGTGGTTGACTTCAATGGGACTTAAGCAGCTGCGTAACATTAAGCATATATTAAAATGCTTCCATGAAAAGGGATGTTTTTCTGGACTGGAACCTAATAGAAAAAGTTGGGACAAATGAGCCTGAAAAGATTTTAAAAAATAACTTTAACCCATGCTGAATAAAAACCACAGCAATTAAAATATTCACTGAGTTTCATGTTCAAAAGGGGAGAGCTTATCATTTCCCTCCTGTATGGAACCCCAGCCTATAAACTGAAGACACCTACTGTTTTATGGAGTGTTGTTTCACACTTTTCTCATCATAGAGGTTTAGGGGACCTCTATTCTACATTTGAGCAGATTAGGTTTTCCAAATGTAGTCCAAGGTCTAGGGTGCTTCAATAGCAGCAGCGCTGAACTAAAAGTTGTGGACTACAAACTGCAGCCTGCTGGGAGAACTTCCTGGCTCCTGCCCTCCCTTCAGAGAGTGTTTGCACGGACTGAGACTGGGAGCATGTGGCAGACAAGTAGGAAGGAGCCAATGGACTGTAATGCTGCTGTATGTTTCTTTGGCTATTTCTACATTAGCTGAAATTAGTTTGGACTACTTAGTCCGAACTAAAAAGTTCCCTGTTAGTTCGAACTGACCACATGTTTAGTTCAAACTGAGGCTTAATATGGGTCTTACCCATGCCTAGTTTGAGCTAAAGTTGGAACTAAGAGCAAAAGTCCGAACTAACTCTGGTACTAAGTAGTTTGGACTAAGCTTTTGCTAGTCTGAACTAAGAAATTTCTTAGTTCAGACTCGGCAAAGCCTAGTGTAGCCATAGGCCAGATTAGTCTGGACTAAGACTCCTTAGTCCGGACTAATTGGCCAGTGTAGATGTAACATTTCAAAATAAAACCTTGTTCCTGGTGATCTATCTGAGTGAATGCACACACTAACACACAACGCAGAGCACACAGAGGAACCTCAGGGCTAGTTTCCCAAACCTGTTTAAAGGGCCACAAGTCAGAATTCCCCTAGCTTGAACACCCTCATGCTGGGCCTGTAAGCAGGAGGGGTTACACAAGATTTAAGGGTTTTCTTATTGCCAAATTCTGTCCCTGGTTGTATCTACAGCTCCTGCTGGGTGCTAGAAGGAAAATGTCTCAATAATAGTGATTATCCCACATCAGTTGAGGACCCAAAAGTTTTCAGACTGGAAAAGCATAAGAGTAACACTTCCGTTCCTTCCTTCTCAGTCAAGTTCAGTGCTACATTTTGATTGCCTTGAGAGGGAATGAAGATGTTTCCCATTCTGCCGATCTGACCCCAGCTTCACAGATTCCAAGGCCAGAAGAGTGTGATCATCTGCTCTGATTTTCCATAGACACTGGACATGAAACTTCCCCAAAATTATTCCTATAGCAGATCTTTTAGGAAAACATCCCATCTTGATTTTAAAATTGTCAGTGGTGGAGAATCCACCATGTGCTTTGGTAAATTGTTCCAAGGGTTAATTATACTCACTGTTAAAATTGTACACCTTATTTCCAGTCTGTTTGTCCAGCTTCATCTTGCAGCTGTTGAATTATGGCATAACTTTCTCTGCTAGACTGAAGAGGCTATTAAATATTTATTCCCCATGCGATTGCTTACAGATTTTAATCAAGTCACCCGTGAACCTTCTCTTTCTTAAGCTAAACAGATTGAGAGCCTTGAATCTATCACCGTGAGGCATGTTTTCTAACCCTTCCATCATCCTTGTGGCTCTTCTCTGAACCCTCTCTAATTAATCAGCATCGTTATTGAACTGTGGAAGCTGGTACTAGGCACAATATTCCACCAGTGGTTGCAAAAGTGCTGAAAACAGACATAAAATATCCTCTCTGTGCCTGCTCATGATTCTGTGGTTTATACATACAAAGGGGCTAAGCATCCCAAAAGGGCTAATGTGATCCTTGGATCAGTGGTTCCCAACCTGGGGTCTGGGATCCCCCAGGGGCCGTGGACATGTTTCAGGGGGTCCATGAAGCCTCTCCCTACTGGGGCTGGAATCCAGCTGCGGCCCTGGTGCTTCCCGCCAGGGCTGCCTCTCCATGCCCATGGCCGGATCCCAGCAGGGGGATGGGGCTGTGGTGGCTCCCCGGCAGGGGCAAGGGCAGGGGGCCATAGCTGCCGTGGCTCAGCTCCCCAGTGGCGTGGGCCATGGTGGTGGTGGCGCCGCTCACAGCTGCCCCCGTGGCACCACCAGAGTGGTGCTGGCCAGAGTCTGCCTGCATGGGCCAGATTACATCATCAGCCAGGGGACCACAAAGATTTTTTTTTCTGTTAAAAATGGGTCCCCAGCCTGAAAAAGGCTGGGAACCACTACCTTGGATGCAAAAGCCTAAATTATTCAACCTGTCACTAACCCTCATCCACATTACAGTCCACAAGCTTTTGTTTTTAGTTTGCTGCTTGATCCTGTAACAACTTTGCTAATGCTCTTCTAGGCAAGGCTCTCAGCTAACTGCACTTCTTGATAAAGCAGTTTTTCAGGGTTTATGACTTGGTGATAAAAATTTGCTGCAGCCTGAATCTTGAAAAATGAACAGATGCAACTTTTGAATGACGAGCTGTGGTAAAGGGGGTGTTTTTAGAGGTTCAGGTATTAATTTTGTGCTCAAAAAGGTTTACCATCTCCCTCACCCACCCTGAATTCACGGACCGTTAGTGCCCTGTGTCATTACATGGCAACGTAAATGTAAAACTCCTTAGAACACTTTGGATATTCAGTTGTAAAAGGCAGCCACTATGCCCACACAACAGGCTTTTTCTTTGGAGTGCCACTGGGCGTGGAGCGTGGACAGAGGGCACGTGTCACTTTCCACTGCAGGTCCCATTTGATGTCAAAGGCGAATGGCTCGCAAAGCACGAAGTAATCCCCATGGAGGCAGCATTGTTTGATTTTTGTTTTCCCCTTAGTTCAGTGCATGCTATGCTGCCTACCTAGCGTCTCACTGGGATGCTAGTCTACCACTGTTAACGCAGAATGTGAAGAGGCTCTGTGAAAAGTCCCTTGTGAACTGTCTAGATAACAGTTAGGTGACTGTTACTTACTGTCTGTGAACACTTCTCCCATCTTCTCTACCACAAAATACAAATATGTATTTCTCATTACGAAATACTCTGAAGTCATCTGGTGGTCAGCCACTGATCATGGATATGTCTACATATCCTGCCCTGTCCCCCTCTGCCCTTCTGTCTACACAAAAGTCTTTCAGACTCAGGCTTTGACCTAGGAGCCTAGAACCACATGGGGTGGGAAGGTTCAATCCCAAGTCAAGCTGGGAACCAAAGTTTGAGCTCTATTGTTTTGTGGTATAGCTGCAGTCCCCAAGAGTTGGCTCCTGACAGTCTGGCAAAAGTATCCCACAGACCAGCTTTCTTTGATGTTTCTGTCTGGAGACGCTCCTGTCAATACCAGGGACATGGACTCAACCTCTGTTGGTGTTGTGCAGCAGTTTTATGAGTTGGTGTTTAGCCCCTCCACTGTCTTCTGAATAGACACTGCAAACACCCCTTCTGAGGTGGAGGGGGACCAGAACAAGCCTTTTACAAAGTGCGCCGTTTAGTGGTGTTGGGAGTATAACCCCATTGCGATGAATTGCTGGTGGGTGCCCAGCCAAACCAAACTTTGGGCAAAGTAACACAGATGACCTGAATCCTGGCCACAGTGAGTGGGTCAGCCAGGATGGTGCCCTGCTTGGCCCAGGACAGAGAGTGATAAGAGCCAGCAGCAGGCACCAACGAGCACCATGAAGTCACTCTTTTCTGATCTGGTCCCAGAGCAGGCCTTGGAACAGGATTTGCAGCAATTTCTGGATCCATACTTGAAGGAGCTGTTTGGTGCCATCCCTCCCTGCCAAGCAACAGCCTGCTGAAGAGTCTGCAAGCTGAAATGGAAGGCAAATAAGCCGTTCCCACAGCTTGGTAAATTTCTGACTTCAGTTTAATGTTCGTTGCTACAAGTAATGGGAAGAATTTCTGCTCTAAGCCTCAGTGCAAAAGTTATGAGATGCCCAGGCTATCAGCATGTTTATGCTAATAGTGGATTGTATCACACAGTTTTGGTTTCTCTCTTTCCCCTGCCTCCCAAAACATAGAGTTCAAAACAGCAACCAGGAAATGCAGACAGCAGAGATCAAATCATTGTCTCCAAGTCTGACTGGGGTTTGAATTTTTGTCCAGAAATGTTTCGGAACATGGAGAATGAAGGCTGTGGAGTTGTGTGTGTTCACATGAAGCTAGAAAAGGATAACCCTCATGGACGTTACCACAGCAAACTATTGATTCCAGTCCTGGGCGCTGACTGCTGCAAACTTTTCATGGAGCAGGAACTCCAGATGGGTAGTCAAATTTTGGGAAAGGGAGTATTTTTAAGGGTACCTTGAGAACTGACCAAGCCACTCCTCTCAGAGCTGTGCAGTTCAGTCACTTTCCATTTGATTATTTTGGCTGCAAAAGCAGCAGGTTTCTCACCAGCAGTTTGGAATAATGTCTCCCTTTGCTAGTCGGGCACCACAAAGATTCCTGACTTCTGTTGCTTGCGGACAGCCAGGTCCAGCTGTGGAAGGCACACTTACTTTCAGGGTGATGCACTGAGTCAGTGGCCCCTCATTGCCGTAGGCCCACTCACAGGGAAAGGAAAACCTCTGGTTTCACAAAGATTGTGAAGAGCTCAGCAAGTCACAAGAATGCAGACAGCCCTGAGGACACTGGAATCCTGACAGGTCCATAGATGCCTCAAAAAGGGGTTCAGTCTGCCACAAGCACATGCAAGCACCACTCCACACCTGCTGAGCATGTCATTAGACTGTCTTTTGCCAGGGCTTCTGAAATCAGGCTGTGGTTTCATTTGCCCATGCAAAAGGGTGGGGTATGTGGTGTCCCTAGCTTGTCCATGAATGTATACTCCCAAACAGTGAAAACCAGCGGCATCATGAACTGTCCCAGTGCAATTCACAGTAATGTGTGCAAATCTTCCTCTGTAGTCTATCAGTAGTGGGAGGAATAGGGAACTCCATGGTGGCAAAACAATAGAGTTGCATCCTCTGCCATTTTGGTTCTCATGTGTTCCTCAAGTGTGGCAAACTACGTACATGAAGCCATCAATTACCCGAGAGCAGGCTGGAAACATCCTTCTCTCAAACCAGCAATGATTTCAGGAATATCTTTAACACCAGCCACAGTAGGGCAACCCACATGCCTGATTGCCTCAGAATCCTGCACCACCTCACCCCTCATCAATTTTCCAGTGCCAAAGTGGTGGGCAATGGACCTGTACCAGTCACAGCCGCATGATGATGTGCTTCTGTAAGGCTGGTTATATGGCCAGGCTCCAGAAGCACCAGTAAACCTCGAGGGATGCAGCAGCTAGACTAGTTGTTACGAGCACTGTCAGTCAGTTTGTCGGCCATATCTGTGTCCTGCATCATTGTAAGCACTGTCAGGTGTGTTTTGTGGTTCAGAAAATGTGGACCGGAATGGCCACCAGTGTCTCGTGGAAGCTCTGACCACCTCCTGACACAAGAGTGAAAATGCAAGCAAGCGAAGGTCTTCAAAAGATGCTTCCTCCATGTTGCTGACTGTAGCTGGGAGGACACAGACTGCTCACCAGGTGGTGTTGGAGACCTGCGCCAACTGGTAATGTGTAGTGTGGACAGTCACATTTTCCCACAGTGCATCACAGGGCTAGAGCGGACACACTTGGGAGTGCACTAGGAAATCTAGACTATGAGTGGTTCAATTCAGGTCTGTATGGACACCAGAGTCCCACACGCAAACCCAGGTTAGCAAATTCTTAACATAGGCACAACAATAAGTCTAGATGCTGAAGTTCTGGTTCTCAACCCATGGTCAACCGACTTGAGTCCTGCCATTGCTGGGCTTGCACTGTAGTGTAGACATAGCCTAAATTAATTGTTGTGTCTGAACTGCTTTATTGTAGTTGACTCTTGATTAACCTATTCATTTTTGTCACCTTTCCTCCACATCAATTGCCTTTAATCTCAGACCTGCCACTGTTGGTGTGATCCCAAGGATACCAGATCTTCTTGTTGGAAAGCAGAGCTACATTTCTAGAGTGCAGAGCTTTATCAGAAAATGCCATTTTGTTAGAATCAAAAGGTATTGCAGGAAGTGTCAATTTTTAACAAGTGTTTGGGAAAGAAGTCAAAATCAAAATGCTGGCATTTCATTTCAACTTTCTCATTTCACTGTGACTTTCTTGCATCATTCTGGCTGTCTCACATTGACTAGGATACACTGTGGTAATAACATTATCAAAACATAACCTTTAAGTAAAGTTGGCTCATTGGTTCAGAATATAAATTTTTTGTAATAGCCTTTCTGTGAAACACTTCAACATGCTGAGTTATCAGGTGGAAATTTCGTTTTGCAGTCATTCTTAGAGGAGCACCTACTGCTCCAGCCATCCTAGTGAACTGAGCTGTTGGCAACAGAGATAGACCCTGCACAAGGTGGTATTGATATGTGAGCACAACAAAGGGCTGAATTTGCTGCATTGTTAGATTTTTAAAACTGAAATCTAAAAAACTAGATTTGCCAGTTCAAGGAGGATGACAGCTAATCTTAGAATGGAATCTAACAAGGTAACCCCTTTTGCTGAGTCCATGGAGCACCAGCTTACGAATTTAACGCTGTTTCTCAAATAAAACACTTAAGCAAAAATGTATTAACTTATTAATAAATCAATTTATTAATTTATTATGTATTAATTATATAGTCACAATATATTTATTAATTTAATAAATAATGTCATTTTAAATTATAAACATCCATTGTAAATAACCATTTAAACAAATGTAGTAATTCTATTAAATGCAATAATAATTACTATTAATCACTGATAATCAATAATAAAATATAAATAACCATAATAGATTTAATTAATACTTAAGTGGCAGTTTATTAATTTATTAATACATTCATTATTTATTAATTCACTCCACACCACATCAGTATCAACAGTTCAACATTCAGGACTGGAGACAGCTAATACTCTAGATATGTAGTGTCTGCTTGTGGGTGCGCGCGCATGCGCACCCCTCCACCCCCCCACAAACACACACATTCTTGTGAGCAGCTATCAAATATGAGGGCTTAGGAGCCAAATTTACACCAAGAAACTGTGGAAATCACCAAGATTTCTTATGACAGGTACTTATCATCAGCAGTTCTTTAGTACCTAACGCATTTATCATACTTCCCGTATTTCTCCAAGGAGTCAAGCTGCTACAGCTATAGAAATAGATTGATCGAAGACAGACATGTTTAGAATATCAAAAGCAATTGCTTGAAGTGATGGGTCAAATCTCTCTTGGGCCAAGAGAGATTTGACTTGTAGAGTAGAGTATGGACATAGCATCAGTTACAATAAAATACATTACCTGAGGTTTCACTCCAGAGTTTATACTAAAAAGTAGAAGGAGAAATACAGTCCTTAAAATGAAATCTCATCTCTTCTTCCTATTATCTTACTGCTGGGTTCTGAACCTTTCCATGTGGCTCGTCTTAGCACCCTGAGGATTTTGCAGCTTCTTCAGAGGGTTAGTCAACTCTAGGATCTCACATAGTGACCTCGGTTTTATATTTGCTTAACATGCAGAAGGTCCTGGGTTCAATTCCCAGGGGGCTGGACTCAATGATCTCATGAGGTCCCTTCCAGCCCTATAGATTGATAAACTTGATAAACTTGATTTCATGACCCTTGGGCTCACTGGAAACCTGTTGATTTTTATGGCCCATTTTCCAGCTGAGTGCCTCAGACTTCAGCTGTTGTAGCCCCATCGGTTCGAGGATATTGGTGAGACAATGTGGGTGAGGTAATATCTTTAATTGGAGCAACTTCTGTTGGTGAGAATGTAACCCTTCTGCCAGGGCAAGATGGCAGAACAAGGGCCAAGTTCTATATCTACGGGTTTCCAAATAATGTAACACCACCAACTGGCTCGAGCCCCCACCCAGTTTTCTCAGAAATCATGCACTGTCCCCTGGGCACCCCAAAGGGGTAAGGCTTCCTGCCCCGCAAGCACAAGATGAGTGTGTTATACAGAACTTTTAATAATAAAAGAAACAGAATGTAAAAGGCCTAATAACAAAAAATCAGCACTGATCTACAAAATCAGTGCAGAGCAAGGTTCCCAACAACCCATTCCAGCGTGACCCGGGCCTCCTGGGATAACCTTCTGAATGTGCCAAAATCAGGGCACGCTGCAAAACCAGGAGCCAAACCCCCCAAACTACTGACAATCTCCCAGTCAGTGACAAAACATGCTCCTGATTCCCCCACTCTGGTTATCACTGAGCATAACAAAGCAGAAACAGACCCCTTACTGCGCATCAGCTCCTGTGGGCCCCTCTAGCCTCTGGGTCTCTAAAGAAATAGGTTTTCCTGACCCCAAAGAGCCAGCCACATCCCCCAGAACAATATAGGCTTAGATCTTACCCAGAATACCATGCTGCCAGCCCATCCTTTAGTAACTATAACTAAATGTTTAATATAAAAAGAAAACAAAATATGAGAGACATTAAAGGGTCAGAGTGAATCACATACATACAAATGATTTCGAGTCCATAGGAAACAAATCCTTGAAGATCCTGTAGTTTGTAGATTAGTTGCACTCCTCTCATGTGCACCCAGCAGCAGCAGCAGCTGGGTCGGTCTCAGTCCTTTGTCCAGTCCCTGGAGAATCGTTCCAGAGGAGGGTGTTGGTTGCAGACAGGCTGAAGACTGAAGGCAAAATGAAGAATGGGCTCTGGCATCTTATCTGAGGCCTTGCCAGATCAAAATAGAGGTGGGCCACATGGTCAGTCTGGGTAACTGGTCAAACCACTTTCTTCTTGGGCCCACTGTAGCTGGGAGCCCCCTCTCGATGGGCCATCAATACGACAATAGTTTGTACACACCCAGTCTGGGATTGCCTTAGCTCAAACAACTTGGAACACACATAAAAACAAATAGATTTCTAATCTCCAATACAGGCATGATACCTACCTTCAAATCATATAATCATTCCTAGCAAATTACAGCCTTTCTATTGATACCAAACACGACATATCACATATGGATCATTGTAAATATGAAATATCGATATGAAAAATAATCATAAACAGTCCCCTAGACCCAGACAGCATCACAGACAGAACATACAAGACTCAATGGCAAAACCCGCACTGATTTGGGGAATCAGTGCTAACAAGCTTTCAACATGATCCCACACATCACAACAGCGAATGTGAACTCACTAGCAAACTCGGCACTGATCTGGAGAATCAGGGCTAAATAGGCTCCCAACAAACCCCAGGGTATGAAGGGAGTGTCTTTACGCCCACTGTCTGCTGACGCCAACCACTGGTCACTCACTCTGTCTGCTCTCACCGTCCCTTGGCTCCGCACTGGCTGCTGGCTCCACCCACGGGTCATTCATGTCATCCAGCCTGCCGCTGGCTGCTCTCACCGTCCCTTGGCTCTGTCTGCTGTCCACTGGCTATGCTCACAGGTCACTCATACCATCCAGCCCACCACCAGCTGCTCTCACCATCCCTTGGCTCCACCCATTGTCCTCCAGCTCTACTCAATGGTCACTCATGCTATCCAGCCCACCACTAGCTGCTTTTACCATCTGCTGGCTCTGCCCACTGGTCACATCATCTGCTGTTCCTCATCAGTGATCCAGCTCAGAGAAAGGATTTTCCTCTCTAGTGATTTCAGCTCAAAGAGAAAGTTTGCCTCTCTTAGTGATTTCATCTCTTAAACCTCAAGTAACTGCAAACAGCTTCTTCCATTAAAATAAAAAAGAAAGGCCTCATAAGAAGCCCAGCCAGATCTACCATTTGACAGCAGTGCTGGGGGGGGGGGGGGCCAAATGAGGTAAATGCTTCAGACATAGCTCCAGAAGTAGCTACGCAAACCCCACTACTGTCTTGTCCTTTTCCAGGCCGAAACAGGCCTTGGCCTCTCTTGCAAGTCTCTTTTTTTGCTAAGGGTAGCTTTTACTCTTTAACTAACCTAACCAGAGTTTGATTAAGCAAGAGAGTAACACATTACAGAAGACATTATCTTAAGCTTCTCTTCAGTAGAATTACAGATATTGACAGATTTGTGATCAGATCAACCCCAAATACCATTTCTCATATTGCCCTGGACCCATAATGTATTTATGCTAATGTGTTCTTTGTGCTTATGCAAATACTAAACCCATGCAGGTTAGTTGCCCCCCCCCCAGCTGTTAGGCGCAGCTTCTAAGCCTGCCTTACAAGAGAAACAAGCTTTTGCGCTTTTACAGAATTTTTTCTTTTTTGCCTAAGCTCGAAAACTTATCTCTCTTAACAATAGAAACTGGTCCAGTAAAAGATATTACTCCATCCCTTGTCTCTCAGATTTCAGCTATCAGGTTTTTTTCCTGCTGTTTTCATAAGGATCCAGTAGATGGTGACAATGTTTAACAAATGTCTCCAATCCTTTTCTTATCGGCGGCTCTTTTATATTTGATACAATCCTTGAGGTGCATTTCAACGTTAGCCTATGTTATTAAGTGGAAGGTTCCCTTTTTCAGGAAAAAAAAAATTATACCCTGACAAAGTGATTATATCTTTCAGGCTTCCTTTTTATGCTTATTGCTTCTAGTGTGCTACAATTGTTTTGGAAGAGAACAAACAAAATCCATTATGATCTTCTAAATTTTTGTAGTTATATTCCATGCTCTTTGATTGTATGTAAGCATTTCACATCATTTAGGGCTTAAGTTAGAAAAAGAAGCATTATGTGCATAAAGAGAGATTATCTGATTCACAGGGCAGACAAATCATATAATTTAGAGTGATGGGACAAAACAGATTATCTGTGTATATTTGATTTTAAGAAAAAGGTATGGATTATAATTTAGGGTGAGACCCTGCAGTTTAGATTTCTTGTGGTAATAGCACTTTGCCTTGTCTGACTTTCAATATGAGAACAAATTATTTTTATTTTGGTTGATTTGCAGCTTCCCTGTACATCCCTTTATCCACTCAGTGTGCCACTTTGTTATCCCTGCCTGGCAACTTTAAGAAGTATTTTTTAGCTATGCAGGGAGGGAGTAAGGTGATTTATCAATATGTAATTTGTGAGAAATTCTTGCCTATGGGATTAACTGTAATCTCATTTAGCTATTTCACTTTCTGTATTTGGGAAGTGGAACACCCAGTGTTGGTTTTTCTAATTGTCTTTGTTTCCTAGGTGGACTCTATTTAGGGACAAACTGAGGATAGCTTTTCTAATTTGTGAGGACCGGGAAGAATTATTAGTTAGTAGTTTCAAGCCGTATGTCCTCTCTAGACCCCTTATGTATACAGTAGTAGAAATGATGACATAGCAGTCTGTGCAGCCCTAAGGAAATATACGTTCAGGCTGACTTCCTTAGGTAACATTTGCAACAAACTTTTATTTAATCCATGGGCTCCATTGCATCGGCCTCCTGTTAGTCTCTTTATTGAAATATCAAAGGCAGGGATGGCACTACTTTAAACACTATGGGTATCTTATCAACCTGGAAGGTTCAGAAAAATTGCAGGTTTTTTCTGATGTCTGTATCTATGAGCTGTCTTGTTACAGCCAATGTTACTGCCAGAAAAGAGGTGAAAGAACTTGCAGTGTCTCTTCTCCACATCTACAAATACCCAAGGAGGCCAGAATATCATTATTTGGGATATAGCCAAGTGGATGACACACACAGGGATGCAGGTGGGAATAAATAGATACTTCAAATGCTATCTGCTTTCATGTAGATCTAGTCTGATGGTTTAATCGGGATGTTCTTTCCTGTATTTCTCTTTTATTAAAAATCACTGAAAAGATTATGAGGAAAAAAATCCCTGCTATGAGCAGAGGCAGGAGATCTTTTTACACCATCCTGTGAGAGAAACTGCCAGCAGCTCTGCTCATATTCAAATGCAATGTCTAGGAGAAATGCCATCTCTCTGGTTGTGATTATGCTTTCATGATCAGATAGCTGCTGTGTTCTGTGACCATTCTCAATGATTCAGAGGATACATTTTTAAGTGTGTCTTTTTTTGGCTTTTCTTTTATAGTGAGTTTGAGTAAAGCATGAGAGTGGGGAAGAGAGAGTAAGAGAAGATGGTACACTGACTTCTCCCCTCTTGCCTTTCAAAAGGACCACATTTCCCAGTCTGACACAATGACTTTTCTTGGGTCTAGTTTCTATGCTCCAAGGCGCACTGCAAACTGTCGAAGACTGGTTATTTATAAAGACTTTGAAATAAACAAGAAAGAAAAGGAGTATATTTAAGAGAGCAGATAGGGTCAGAAGTCAGAATTTACTAGGGAGAATTGCAAAAGAAAAGTGCAGCTGATGAATGAAAATGTTCAACATGCAAATCCAGAATCTATCTGTGGAGCCTGTACCTGGGATCTCATTCCAGGAAGGACACTCGTTAGTGTGTTTATTTGTTAAACACCCAGCAGTGTGTTCACCGTGACTGGTCAAATCACCAACAAAGGCCAAGCTGCTCTGTTGCACCAGGAATGTGGTGATCATTCCACAGCTTTTCTATTAAGAAAAGGCAGTATGTTTTAAGTAACTGCCAGCCTTCTAAAAAAGAAATGCTCAGGTGAGGTGATGTGAGTTGGAGTGTATATTCCTTTAATTGATGTTTGCATTTCAGTGTGAGCCAAGAACAGCACAAAGGCAGCAGCAGTGACTGTGTGAAGCAAAGGAGCACTGAAATAGCCTGATAAGGAGTGTTGGCAGAAGCCAGAGAAAATTCGTACAGCAATTCTTAGAGTAGCCTGAGGAAGAGTCAGTGCCCATATCCACTGGGGGTGGGGATAGACTTTGACACCTCCATAGCACCCCCAGGCCCTATAAAAGGTACCTGGGATTCTGATCGGGGTGGGATGCAGATATTGGCCCCCACACCAGCCCCCTTGTCCTTTTGGGTGCCACTGGAGCTGTGCTTTGTGGGGACAGAGAGAAGGGATGGTGTTGGAGGAAGCCTGGGCAGAGCTGGCAATCCAAGGGGATTAGCATCAGGCCTGAAGACTATCTGAGGGGACAATACGAGGGGAAAGTCTGAGGAGACTCTCTGGAGGCCATGGGCTGGTCCTCATCCTTCTGGCACTCAGCGACTACTCAGCTCCAACGTCTGTCCAGCTGGTGAAGGAGTAGTTGTCTCAGACTAAAGCAATGGGTGGGCTGTACTGGGGGAAGTTCACACCACTGCCCCATGGCTTCTGAAGGCTGGCAGAGCAGGACCCCTTGGTGCTGCAGTCCTCATCCGGTCCTAGCCCGGTGAGGGGGTGGGAGGAGGAAGACTTGACAGCAGCTAGGACAGGAGAAGGTGGCTGCCCCACAAGGAACTCAGATGAGCTCGGTAGCGTGAGGTTAGTAGCCAGAGCTGGGGAGGAGGAGAAATGATTTCAATGCCTGAGACCACTGCAGAGCGCTGCTCCTTGGCAGCTGCACCAGGTTAAGCAGAGGATGGTGCAGGACTGGAAGCTAAGCCAGGTGAGGAGGAAGCAGCTGGTGGCAGAAAGAGGAGGGTAAAAGATCATGAGCTCACATTACCCCATCACTAAACCATTAAGCTAGCTGCCTTCCTGGAGAGCTAGCCACCCTTGCTTGCACTAACAGTTCTTTCTCTCTTTCTGATTCCCCTCCATCTGCTCAGCTGGGATGTTGGGGCTGAATGAAGTCCTTCCACCACTTCCTCTCTGGCATCAGTGCGTACTTGCCATGCATTGGAGATGAAGGGGTTAAGCCAGTACTCCTGGCAGCAGAAGTCATGGCCCCTGCCCCTGCTAGACATGCTCCAACTGCTGGAGTGGTATAAACAGGAGCAGTCCAGTTCACTTAAGATAGGATGCAGAGCAGGATGGATGCATGGCAGAGGAGGCTCCAACCTGGGAGCCACACAGCCCTGCAGCAGCTCCATAGCAGCTCAGCTCACAGGATGCTATGCGTGTTGTGGGAGTTTGGAGATTCAGGGGATGCTAGACAGAGGCAACAGGAATCAGGGTGGAAAGTTCCCCTGGGGAAGGCTACTTAATGACTCTTGAGGAGACCATGTGTTTCGCCTGCACTCTTGATGTCACTGTGGCCACCTCCAGTCATTGGCAGGGCCCTGGACTGGGACCCAATACAGTAGGGAGGGTCTGGACCCCCTACTCTGGCTGCCACCCCCATCCCCCTGGAGGTGTCTCCCTCCTTTCTGTTCCCAGTGGTTGCTAGGCCGTCCGACCCTGAACACCAGGGTTGCCACTGGCTTGGAGCCTAGGGGCGCAGACTGCCAGACCCACAGCCCCGAGGCTTCCCAGCTTACCCCTTCTGGAATAAAACCAACGAGAGTCCTGGGACACCTTAAAAACTAACAAATTTCTTTGGGCATAAGCTTTTGTGGGTTCCAACCCACTTCATTAGATGCATGGAGTGGATACCATAGTTGAGAGGTGTCTATATATATATCTCTATATATATATGAGTGACTGGATAGCGTAGTGGTTAAGAGCGCCGTAGTAGTTAATACTGATGCCCTTTGATATGGGAGACCGGGGTTCAAATCCTGGTGGGTGCCTGTCTACCTTCTCAGTAGGGGTCCTTGGGCAAAAGACCCCCTAACGCCTCACTTGCCTACCTTGAATATGAGAGTGACATGAACTAGGAGAGTCATGCCGGCTCGGATGTCGCCCGGATTAACAAGGTCTGCGCCAGATGTTGGGGAACCAGGACAATCTGACGATAAGTGGGCTACTGGAACAAACCATACATGGACGAGACAAGAGAACCTGGAATTGATGGAATGCTACTACAACAGCAGACCTCATGAGAGGGGATGTATGAGGGGACTATGGATGGACAAAAGACCTACATCCACACTAACTGAGAAACAGCTAGTTACCCAACGCTTCAACGTAGTAAAGAGGCAGCTGCTCTCACAACTGGAGATAGACCAACTCCACATTACCTCCCAGACTCAAGAAGAAGCCCCAGAAGAACAACTCGATGTGCAGCCAACACCTGAAGCGGGAACTTCACTGCCACCCCCTCCATTACAGAACACAGTAGCTGATGTGAGGCATAAGATCACGGATAAACTAGCTACAGTCAACCCTCGAGACCGATTACCAAGGCTCGTGGGAGAAGTACCATCAGATAGTATGCTAGAAGATGCCAATAGAGCCCTAATGACAATTCCTACTACCACCATCACTGAAACCAATGAACTGGTATATGCTACAGCCTCTGTAATCCTGGAGATGCTTGGCTTACACAATCAAGAAGAACAGCAATACATACCCTCCCTGGAAAATGAGGTTGGAGGATAAGATCAAGGCAACCCGGAGAGAAGTTAGCCGGCTGGTGGAACTACAGAAGGGTGTAGAGATTAAGGATAAGACTCGGCTACTGAGAAAATACAAGGGCCTGACTCCATCTGAAGCCCTAGAGACTGCTAAGCAAAGGCTCACAGCACTGGCCACCAGGCTAAGGAGATACACTAGAGAAGCAGAGGCCAAAAAGATAAATGCCCTGTTCTCCAAAGAACCATCCAAGGTGTACTCCCAACTGCAGTGCAACAACACAATAACAGCAGAGCCACCAACAGCAGAAACTGAACAGTACTGGAAGAACATATGGGAGTAAGAGAAGACTCATAACACCAGTGCAAAGTGGCTGCAGGACCTGAGAACAGACCACAGCAATCTCCCAGAACAGGAAGCAGTCACCATCACAATAGCCAACATCCAACAGCGGGTCAAGAACATGAAGAGCTGGACAGCACCTGGCCCGGACATGATCCACACCTACTGGCTAAAGAAACTAACAGCAGTGCATGAACGCCTAGCAGCACAGATGAACCAGCTGCTAGCAGCAGGCTCCCACCCAGATTGGCTAACACAAGGAAGGACAGTGCTGATCATGAAAGACCCCCACAAGGGAACAGCACCATCCAACTACCGGCCAATAACCTGCCTCCCCACAACATGGAAAGTCCTATCAGGCATCATAGCCGCCAAGCTACAGGACCACGTGGGCCAGTACATGAGCACAGCTCAGAAGGGCATTTGGAACAACACCAGAGGCTCAAAACACCAGCTGCTCATAGATAGAGCAGTCACCCAAGACTCGAGGTCTAGACAGACCAATCTGAGCACAGCCTGGATTGACTACAGGAAAGCCTACGACTCAATGCCGCACACATGGATCTGTGAATGTCTGGCACTATACAAAGTCAACAGGACACTAAGGACCTTCCTCAAGAACTCAATGGGACTGTGGAAGACAACACTGGAAGTCAACTCAAGACAGCTTGCACAAGTGGCCATCAAGTGCAGCATATACCAAGGTGATGCGCTGTCCCCGCTGCTGTTCTGCATTGGCTTGAACCCCGTCAGCCAGATAATCACAAGGACTGGATATGGATACAAGTTCAAAAGTGGAACTACCATCAGCCACCTCCTCTACATGGATGACATCAAGCTGTATGCTAAGAATGAACGAGACATCGACTCGCTAATCCACCTGACACGGATCTACAGTGAAGATATTGGGATGTCATTCGGACTGGAGAAGTGTGGCCGGATGGTAGTAAAGAGAGGAAAGGTAGTCAAGACTGATGGGGTGGAACTACCAGCAGGCCACATAGCAGACATACAGACCAGCTACAAGTACCTTGGCATCCCACAGTCACATGGGACTCACGATGAGGAGGCAAGGAAGACAGCAACATCCAAGTACCACCAAAGGATAAGACAGGTCCTGAAGAGCCAGCTCAATGGGAAGAACAAGATCCACGCCATCAACAGGTATGCCCTGCCAGTCATCAGATACCCTGCCGGTATAGTGAGCTGGCCAAAGGAGGACATGGAGGCTGCCGATGTGAAGACCCGGAAGCTCCTCACAATGTACGGAGGTTTCCACCCCAAGTCCAACACCCAGAGACTGTACGCCAGCCGGAAAGAAGGCGGGCGGGGTTTGGTGAGTGTCAAAGCCACTGTCCTGGATGAAACCCAGAGCATCCAGGAGTACATCAGTAAGATGGCACCCAAAGATGAGCTGCTGAGAGAATGCCTGAGGCAGCAGCAGACATGGGAGGAAGATCAAGCAGAAGAAGTGCCATGGCAAGACAAGACCCTGCATGGAATGTACCATCGACAGATAGCTGAGGTGGCTGACATTGGGAAATCCTACCAGTGGCTGGAAAAAGCTGGACTAAAAGACAGCACTGAGGCACTGATCATAGCAGCACAAGAACAGGCACTGAGCACCAGATCCATTGAAGCAGGGGTCTACCACACTAGACAGGACCCAAGGTGCAGACTGTGCAGAGAGGCCTCAGAGACAGTCCAACACATAGGGGCAGGATGTAAGATACAGGCAGGAACAGCATACACTGAACGGCACAACCAAGTAGCTGGCATTGTGTACGGGAACATCTGCACAGTGTATGGGCTAGACCCTCCCAAGACCAGATGGGAGATCCCACAGAAGGTCGTGGAGAATAACAGGGCTAAGATTCTGTGGGACTTCCAGATCCAGACAGACAGGCAGGTACTGGCCAATCAACCAGACATTGTGGTAATAGACAAGGACCAGAAGACAGCGGTGGTGATAGATGTAGCAGTGCCAAGTAACAGCAACGTCAGGAAGAAGGAGTATGAGAAGCTGGAGAAGTACCAGGGCCTGAAAGAGGAACTAGAAAGGATGTGGAAAGTGAAGGCGAAAGTGGTCCCAGTGGTGGTAGGAGCACTCGGGGCTGTGACTCCTAAGCTGGGAGACTGGCTCCAACAGATCCCAGGAACGACATCAGAGCTCTCTGTCCAGAAGAGTGCAGTGCTAGCAACAGCTAAGATACTGCGCAGAACCCTCAAACTCCCAGGCCTCTGGTAGAGGACCCGAGGTTGAGGATGACACATACCACCCATAGGGGTGAGAGAGGACTTTTTTTTTTTTATATATATATACACACACATGCCGGGATGATGGAGGGCAAAAGTTAGCAAAGTCAATCCAGTTAGTGTAGACAAGGCCCATTCATACCAGTTTATTAGAAGGTGAGAATGTGTGAAGAGTGACAATTATGTTTTGTAATGAGAGAACCATTCCAAGCCCATATTCAGACCCAATCTGATTGTGTCAGGTTTGCATATATGGTTCCAGCTCTGCAGTTTCATGCTGAAGTCTATTTTTGAAGTTTTTTCTTGAAGTATGACAACTTTCAAGTCTGCTACTGAGTGTCCAGAGGTATTGAAGTGATCTCTTACTGGTTTACGGATGTTGCCATTTTGGCGTCCAATTTGTGTCCATTTATCCTTTTGCGCAAGGACAGTCTGGTTTGGCCAATGCACATGGCAAAAGGGCATTGCTGGCAGATGATACCATATCCCAAAATTAGTGGATATGCAGGTAAATGAGGCCCAGATGGTGTGGTTGATGTGGTTGGGACTCGAGATGGTATCACTGGCATCAGTGTGCAGGCAGAGTTAGCAACAGGATTTGTTGCAGAGATAGGTTCCTGGGTTAGTGTTCTTGCTGTATGATGTTTGATTGCTGATGATTATTTGCTTCAGGTTGGGGACTGTCTGTAAGAAAGGGTAGGCCTGCCTCCCGTGGCTTGAATGGGATCATCTTTTAGGACAGGTTGTAGATTTTTGATGAAGACTTGTTTTTGATGTACACACTAACTCAGCTACCTCTCTGGAAATTTTCTCTTCTGGAGTGGAAAGGTCCATCTGCTCTTTGACAACTGGCTTCACAGCTTTCATCTCTAATCCTTTTTGGTTATATCACTCTTCACCTGGTCACATCCTTGCCTTCCCCCATTTTCATTTCCTTGCACTCTGGTGGATGTTGTCATTTATGATATTTCTGGATCCAGTCTTGACACATGTCCAAACCACTGCAGTCCTCTTTCTTGAATTTTCTGTAACAGCATTTTTTTTCTTGCCTAGCCATTTTTGTTTCACTTCTTCTTTTAGTTTGAAAAGTCTCGAAACTCTCTGTTTTCCCCTCAGCCAGTTCATGTTGATAGCTGATACTTTGTTTTCTAGCTTTACTCATACTCCCAGCAGCATGATCTGTACAGCTGTACCAGGACAACACTTTTGGCACTTACACTGTTTTTTGTTTTTATTGAAACATCTTTAGATTTGTAGCTTTCATAGAGTTTTCCAAAAACAATGGCAGCTATTTCAAGTCATCCTTTTATGTCATCTTCACAGTGCCCATTCTTCAATACCAGTCTTCCAAGGTACACAAATTTTTCCATTTGTTCTGGTTCTTTGACTTTTACCTCTTCTTCTTGTCTTCCAATGCTCAGTCTGTCTTCTCCATGCTGAAATCCAGTCCAAATTCAATCTCACTGCTGCCCACATTGATTTATGAGCCAATCTAACTTCAGCTGCAAATGATTTGCAAAACAACAGGCTTGATTTCTATCTATGATTCAGAAATTCAAAGTCTGTCATGTTCCACCATGTTCTCAGTTTGTCCATCGGGTGATACCCAAGTCCACTTCCTCAGCAGCTCTGTCCCCATGAAGAAGAGCGTTCATTATCATCAGGCTGTTACTTAGGCAGAAACTTAATATTCTTTTTCCTTTTCCTCACCAAATCTGAATCTGGCTATTGCTTCAGCCCTGGTTTTCTGTTCAGGGCTGGATTGACCGGCCTGTGAGCCTTGGGCTGCCCCCTCCCTCCGGGACCTCATCTCTAGGAGTGGGGCCCTGGGGCCAGAGATTGCTCCCGCTTCGGCCAGTCTCTGAGGAAATGGGGGTTGGCTGGCATGCAGCACAGTGACGAGACCCCCAATGCAGTTCTCCAGTGCAGTGGGCCCTGGAGAGCTGTAGCCAGGCTGGAGCGGAGTAGGCCATTGCCAGCTGGGCCCCCGAAGGCAGAGCAAACAGGCAATGGCCTGCGTTGCCCTCCCCTTGGGGCGGACTAGCTGGCCCAGGGGCAGGGCAGAGCACAGAGTCAATCCAGCCCCTGCCCCCTCTGCGCAGCCCCAGCAGGGCAGGAGTGCTCTAAGCACTGAGCGGGGATGGGGGCGCTGAATTATTGGAGGGCTTTTAGGGGCTGGAGCCTGGGCCCTCCTTTTGGATGGGGCCCAGAGCTTAAGCCCTAAAGCCCCTCCTATAATCCAGCCCCGATTCAAGACCAACCCTCCTTTTTCATTAATGTCACTCATCACTTACACCACGTCACGTCTTGGAACTTCTGGTCTTGCCTTCTGTAGCTCGTTAGATAATGAATCGGTTTCCAAAGGGGCACACGTGTTAGTTTAGTTCAGTAAATCAAACAAGGAGACCTGCGGCACTTAAAGACTAACAAATTTATTTATTGCATGAACTTTCATGTCAGAAAATCCCACTTCATCAGACGCTTTGAACTTACAGTTCCCACATCTTCAACGTGCCTGACAAAATGGGAGTTTCTCCCACGAAAGCTCATGCGATAAAGAAATTTGTTACTCTTTAAGTCAGGGGTAGGCAACCCCCAGCACGTGTGCTGACAGTGGCACCTGAGCCCATTCAGAGTGGCTTGCAGTACCCTCTGCAGTATCTCAGAAAATGCTACTCCTGCCACCGAAAGACATGCTGTATGGCTTCCTTTGGCTGCAGCTGGGGCACATGGGGTCCCCCCACCATGCCTGTGCCTCCATGTGACACAGAAAAAAGCTGCCTGGAGTGGTTCCTCTCTGTAATGTGATGCTCCCCAAAGGAGCCAATCTGGATAGCTTCTTTCTACAGCATGCCTGGAAACCCCTGAAAGGAGCCACTTCTTTTTGTGGCATGCCTGGGGACAGGGGTCACCAGCCACACCGCCACTATGAACCATTCTGGGTGACTTATTTCTGTGGCATGCTTGGAAAGCTCTCTCACTCCAGCAGTGACCACTGCCGAGTTTTCAGGCAGCTGCTACATTTTTTCAGCAGAGGGGACCACCAGCACCAGTTGAGGGTCAGGGAGGAAGGATCGGTACAGGGATCAAGAAAGGTTGCCGAGCCCTGCTTTAAGTACTACAGGACTCCTTGTTTGTTTTTCAATTAATCGATGTATTTCTTGGACACTGATGAGGTCAGCACATATACATGTGCTAATATGGCTGAATCCTGCTTCTAGCGTACAAGGAGATATCAGATTAAATGCTGTAAAAGCCTGGCATGCCCTCAGCTTTAGAACCAATGCAACTCCATCCTTGTGTCCACCACCTTCTCTTTCCAATGTCACTGTCTTCATTGTGACAGAATTCTGGTTTGCCTTCCCATCTTGTTCTGCATGAACGGATGATTTCCCCTGCCTATCATTTCAACTCGTGCGTCATTAGTGCATGTTCTCCGCCCTGCCAAAATGTTCTACAAGCAGGGACTGTTCCCTACAATGGGTCTTTTTGCCCCATCGGATGTTAAAAGCCTTGTGCATCGTAAATGCTCTTGGCACTGTTGGCATTTGTTCTGCAGTCCTGAGGCGGGTTAGTACACCAGTGGTATCTGAGACAGCTCCCAAAACAATCTCGTGCAGATGGGCAGGTGAGCACTCTCATGCCTGGATTCTTCAAGAGGCCTCTCATATCTCTTTAACACATCTGTTCTGCTGTCTATGCTGTACTTTAAAAAAAGAATGAAAAAAGACAGGTGTTAGGTGAGTGAGAGATAAGATGAAAGAGAAAAATTAAACCATTTATGAAACTTTCATCAAAAGGCTATTTATAATGCTGAAGGGAATGCTGCCTTTACTTGACACAAACTTCATTCATAAAACAGATTTTCATTATTTTTCAAGATTATTTTTGAATGAGTTTGTCAGCAGCTTAGCAGCTCATATAGACAAGCTCATGATTTGCTTTTTGTGTGCCTATTAGATTACTAAATGTGGCTGTTTTTCTGCCTCAAATCTGTCTGAAGTTTTGTGCCTGCAATTAAAGTTTGGCTGAATTAGAAAGGTAATAAATAGTAATATCAGTCTGTGATTTCTTCCTTGTTCAGAACATGAAATTTGCCCCAAACATTACATGGTCTCTAAAACACTTTTGAAAAGGGAACAGAAAGACCGAAGATGACTGACAACATTAAACTGAGGCTAGATTTCATTCATGTCTTAAGAACCGGGATCCATTTCCTGTCTCTCCCATGATTTGAAAGGAGTGATTACCTTTTGTTTGGAAAGAATTACTAATTTTATTTAATTGCAGGGAGTAAAGGTGCATTTTTCACACTGGGGTACTTTTTTGAAATTTCAAATGGGCTCTTAAGGCTCATGCTGAAGCCAGTAATGATGGAGGGCTTTTTTTGTATTAGAGTAGCGCTCAAACTGAACTATGTAATAGAAAGAGTCCCTGTCCAGTCCAGTCTGAAAAGGGAAGCATAACAAAGGATGAGGGAGACACAGCTGACAGAGTGGTTTGTTTCACGTTTGGGACATGTTTTGTTTTGTGTTAAATGAATAACTAACCACTGTAAGGAAAGTCCTGCAGATGGTTCTTACATGCGTAATCTAAGGGGGGTCTCTCTTGATTCCCAAACTCCGTCTTTCCACAATCCCTCAAATGGCTAGGTGGAATGGAGTTTCATTTTGTGGAGCTTTTGTCTCTGCCACTTTAAGTGCAGAAGAGGCTGATTAAGTTAGTTACAAGTTTTCCTGCCGACGGGGGACTCCTGCGAATTGGCAATGTCCCCATGGGTCAGCTTACAGGCTCCAAGCACCTGCTCCCCTAAGTCGCTGGTCCAGCAAAGACCTGTGCAGTGACGATGTCACTGAGGCTGGGGCCAAGTTAAGAAAACTCATTAGTCTTTGCTGCTCAAGTGAGGCATCATTGTTCTTTAGGTTAGGGATATTTTCTTGCTGCTTTTAGTTCATGTGATTCATCCGGTTAGCCTGGATCTATTTGATTTTTAAAGTCCCATAGGTACTTCTGCATGCAAGTGCTAACAGAGACGTATTTATGTTTCTAAAGCCCTCAGGCATTGCTAAGGAACTCGTGACTGTGGTGGCTAGCTATTGACTATGATATACTTGTTTTGTTACGTGTTTCTGATTGCCTGCAGCTTATTGTGTATGCTCCAGGTTTGATCCTGCAGGCAAAATGCTCAGGGAGATAAGTTATCTTTGTGAAGACTCCAGGATTGAATAGCATGATAAATTTTATTTATATGCTCAGAAGAAAGAAGGGTGCTCTCTGAATCTTCATAGCCCCAGATTTCATGGTGAGGTATAACCCTGAGCTAAAGGTGGTGCATAAATTGAATCTACCTAGGAGCTGCACCAGAAGGCAATGTGTCCCTGAGGCACAATTCTCATCCTGCTCGAGGTGAGTTTAACTCCACTTACACTCTGGTGTGCATGTGCACTGTGAGGCCTAATCTACACTGAGGCTTCAAATTTGAGTCAGTGAAGGCTTGCTTAATTGATCCAGAAATCATAGAATAGAATATTAGGGCTGGAAGGGTCCTCATGAGGTCATCTAGTCCAACCCCCTGCTAAAAGCAGGACTGCTCCAACTAAATCATCCCAACCAAGGTTTTGTCTAACTGGGCCTTAAATGTTTCCAGAAATGGAGATTCCACCACCTCCCTAGGTAACCCATTCCCAGAGGCGTAACTAGTAGGTTTTGCACCAGAGGCAAGCAGCCCCAGATGCTCCCCTCCCTGCAAGGTCCCGATCCAGCCCAGGGCCCTGATCATGGCTGGGGACTGATCTGGATCCCTATGCCTGCTGGCGGTCATGGGAGCTTTCCTCTGCTGCCAGCAGGCCAGTGGGATCCAGATCCGTTCCAGCTGCCACTGGCCGTGGGGGCACAGATCTGGATCAGCGGTGGTGAGCCCTAGTGGTGCCGGAAGTGCCAGGCACAGAATTTGAGGGGCGCAGGGGACAGATCGGGCTCCCTGCGGCAGCTGGGAATGGATCCGGATCCATCCCCAGCTGCTGCAGCAAGCCAGATCCATCCCCTGCGCCCTCTTAAATTCCATGCCTGGGGCTTTGCCCTGTTTGCTCTGGCCCAGTTGTGGCCCTGCCCATTCCAGCATGTCACCGCTGTCCTACTGAGAAAGCTTTTCCTAATATCCAACCTAGACCTCCCCAGCTGCAACCTGAAACCATTGCTCCTTGCTCTGTCCTCTGTTACTACTGAGAACAGCCTAGCTCCCTCCTCTTTGGAGCACCCCTTCAAGTAGTTGAAGGTTGCTATGAAATTCCCCCTCAGTCTTCTCTTCTGCAGACTAAATAAGCCTAGTTTCTTCAATCTCTCCTTGTAAGTCATGTGACCCAGTGTCCTAATCATTTTCATTGCCCTCTGTTGGGCTTTTTCTAATTTGTCCACATCTTTTATGTAGAGAGAGCCCAAAACTGGACACAGTATTCCAGATGTGGCCTCCCTTGATGTGCTGGCTGTACTCCTTCTGATGCAACCCAATATGCTGTTGGCCTTTTCAGCCACATGGGTAAACAGTTGATTCATATCCAGCTTCCTGTCCACCATAACCTCCAGGTCCTTTTCTAAAGAACTGCTACTTTGCTGATCGGTCCCCAGCCTGTAGCAATCAATGGGATTTTTCCATCCTAAATGCAGGACTTTGCATTTCTTGTTGAACCTCATGTAATTTTTTTTTGGCCCAATGCTTCAATTTGTCTAATCCTAACTCTAACCCTAATCCCATTCACACCCTCCAGCACAGTGTTTCCCAACCAGTGTGCCACGGCACACAGGTGTGCCATCAGGCCCGAGCAGGTGTGCCACAAAATTTGTTGAAAAACTATTCAAAGAGCTCTGGATTGGCTCATTGGATCATGAAAATTCATGAGTTCATTTGGAAACCATATGGTGGTGTACCTCAAATTAATTAAAGGTAGCAAAGTGTGCCATGCAGAGAAAATGTTGGGAACCACTGCTCCAGCATATCTACCGTTTATTGATCCATTCAAATTAAAGTTTTTCCTAACATTATTTTGCTACAAGGGGGAGGGGGTATGAGATGGCCAATCTCCCTACTCAGGTATGGTTTGTACTATGGAATATAATGTAACACTGATGCGGTATTCTAATGGATTGGGATACTAGGCCATTAGAGTAGCTGAAAATAATCTTTGCAGAGTCCTTTGCTTGCAACCTGACTGAAAACTGACTGAAAACTGGATGTATGGCACATAAAGATCAGACCTAAGGCTTCTTCCATGTACTCCTTACTCAGGAAAAATTTTCATTAGCTTAGTCTGAACTGGAGTGCAAGATTAGGTCCCTAATTATATGAGTTGGTTCCCTGTTGGCTTTCTTCTTTCTACCAAAATACACATTGTCATAATTAAAAAACTGGTCCTCCTTCACTGAATGATTGATAACGAAAGCCCAGTATGTCTAGCATATAATGACAACGTCACCGCTGAGTGAGACCCTCATCTGCCTTGACCTTTCTTTTTCAAGTGTTGGTGCCCAGACTGAAGCTTTGTGCCATCATTGGGTGATCTTGGGTTCTTATTAAGTGCCACAGGAGTAACCACCAAGGTTGAGAATATATGCTTGAGAAAGTTCACTTGTAGTGATTAAGGGAATGCAGTTTGTTAGTGTGTCTGTTTTTTATTAAAGTGAAAATCTTATCTTTGTTAGAATGACTTTTTGCTCTGCTCTCTTTGTGTATCCAGCCAGATCCACTGACTAAAACACCTCCCAGCTTTGTAAATCTGGGGCTTAGCTCTGGACTCTCATTCTTCTGATGCATTAGCAACAAAATCATTTAGTAAGGATGTGCTCATGTCCCTGGCAGTGTTAGGGCACTGATTTTGCCTACCGTGCAGAAATGTGAGTAGAAGGGGTAAGAAGCCTATAACTGCAGAGTGTATGCTTGTCCATCTGGGACTCAGTGAAAGTCCAGAGATCTGCAAGGATGGTGGAAGTGTTGGGATGTATATAAGAACAGAATAGTAGGTTTGGAAAAGACATCAGTAGGTCATCTAGTCCAACCACCTGCTCAAAGCAGAACCAAATTCAACTAAATCATCACAGCTAGGCATGTCAATTGTTGTCAAGCCAGGGCTTAAAAAACTCTATGGATGGAGATTCCACTAACTTTCTAGTGCTTCTGTCATTCCAGTGCTTCCCCCCCTTCTAATGGAAAACTTTCCTAATATATAGTCTAGACCTCCCCAACTTCAACTTGAGACCAGTGCTCCTAGTTCTGTCACCTACTACCACTCAGAACGGTCTAACTACATCTCCGCTGGAATCCCCTTTCAGGTAGAATCATAGGGCATGTCTACACTGGAAGCTCTGTTAAGTTGAGCTTTTTAAGTTGACTTAAAGAGTCCACACTGAAAATTCCTGTTGACTGCTTGTGTCCACACTGGCAGGTGCTAGGTTGATGGAGGAGTGGTGCATTGTGGGTAGCTGTTCCACATTGCACCGGGGAAGTGCAACTTCTGGGAACTCTGAGAGGGGTCTTGAAGGCAAATGAGGTCAATTTAAGGGCTTTTCCCATCTGCATTGGATTAAGTCGACTAAAGAAGGTCGACTTAATTGTTAAGTAGACCTTAAGAGGTGATGTCATTAAGTCGACATCAGGAAGTGCTTAAGTTGACCTAATAAAAGCCCGATGTGGCTGCAGGCATCTATAGGTCAACTTAACCTTCCTTAAGTCAACCTAAGGCTGCACAGAAACTGGAAGCGACCATGAGAGGTCATCGTGTTCAGTCTCTGCACTCATGGTATGATCATCTACCCTCTTTAACCAGTCCTGACAGGTGTTGTCTAACCTGCTCTTAAAAACTTCCAATAATGGAGATTCCACAGCCTACCTAGGCAACTTATTCCAGTGGTTAATCATAGGAATTTTTTTTCCAATGTCCAACCTAAATCTCCCTTGTTGTAATTTAAGCCCATTGCTTCTTGTCATATCATTGGCAATTAAGGAGAACAATTTTTCTCCCTCTTCCTTTTGACAGACTTTTAGGTACTTGAAAACTGTTATCATGTCTGCTCTGTCTTCTCTTTTCCAGTCTAAACAAACCTAGATCTTTCAATCTGCCCTCATAAGTCAAGTGTTCCAGACCTCTAACCATTGTGCTGCTCTTCTCTGGGTTTCCTTCAATTTGTCCACATCTTTCGTGAAATGAGGTGCCCAGAACTGGACACAATACTTGAACTGATTCCTAGTCAGGGTTGAGTGGAGCAGAGCAGTTACTTCTCATGTCTAATTTACAGTACTCCTGTTAATATATCCCAGAATGGTGCCCGTCCCCCCCACCCCCCTCACATTTAGCTTGTGGTCCCCTATGACACCCAGATTCCTTTCTGCAGTACTCCTTCCTAGGCAGTTATTGCCCATCTTGTATATGTGCAGTTGATTGTTCTTTCCTAAATGAAGCATTTTGCATTTGTCTTTATTGAATTTCATTCTGTTTGATTCAGGCCATTTCACCAGTTTTTCTAAATGAGGTCACTGAAGGCTGCTATCAAATCCCCCCTCACTCTTTTCTTTTGCAGACTTAACAAGCCTAGTTCCCTGAGTCCTTTCTCATAATTCATGTATTCTGGCTCCCTGATAATGTTCGTTGCCCTCTGCTGGACTCTTTTCCATTTGTCCAAATCCTTTCTGCAGTGGAACTAGACACAACGCTTCAAATCTGGCCTCCCCAGAGTGGAATGGAGGGGAATAATCACTCTCTTTGATCTGCTGGCAGTGTCTCTACTAAGACAACCTGAAATGCTGTCAGCATCCTTGACATTAAGGATACATCGTTGACTCTTCTACTGTCTCTTGTCCACTGTTGTCCCCAGGTCCTTTCGCGCAGACCTGCTACTTGGTCAGCCAGTCCCCTGTCTGTAGCTGTGTATCCCCACTGGTCCTGCTGAACTCATGGAATAAGTGTAGTCGTTCCTGAGGGTTTATGGCCCTTCTGTGCTCCCAAAACAGTTTAAGAAGGGTCGGTGAAGAAGGGAATGTGGCTCCAAATCTTTCTCAATAGTGTGCTGCTGTTACCCCAGGGCTCATGGAGAGTGCAAACACACCATTTTCTGTGTTTGCAAATCTGTCAGGGCTCTAGCAACAATAACTAGCGCTAGAGCAAAAGAAGCAAGGACTCCTGTGGCACATTTAGACTAACAAATTTATTTATCGAATCAGCTTTTGTGGGAGAAAATTCCACTTTGTCAGGTGGTTTGGAGATGGGGGATCTTCCTTGCTTCTTTTGCTGAACTAGAGTAACACGGCTACCCCTTTGGAACTAGAAAGAGAACATATCTCTAGTTATTGTTGCTAGAGCCCTGAGAGATCTGTGAACACAGAAAATGGTGTCATAATGCATATAGGAAACAAGAAAACCTGTCTGTGGGAGAAGTCCGCCTCCTTCTTGTGGGTGTTAACACTGAGGCTCTATTTATATTGCCACCTGTGTGTTTTGGGATCTTGGCAACACACAGGGCTATTGTGGAGCCATTTGTTATTAGTACTGTAAAAACACTGAAGGTTCCCAAAGTTACTCAGTCAGTTAAGCCTGAGCCTGCATTTTGCCATCCATCAACCACTTAAAAGCATATGTGTTAGTCCTAACTCTGATGAATTTGCAGGTGACTACTGGGCACAGTCACCACCGACAGAGTGAATGAAGGCAAGAGCATGCTGTGAAGTTTTTAAGGTGTTTGGATATTGTGGTGACACTTAAGAGGAAATGAATTTGTTTCTGTACACTGTTGAAAAGATCCAAAGGGGCTGTCATGTTAGTCTAGTTCAGTATACTTCCCTGAATTTATTTCCTCCCATTCTGTAAGTTCCCCCATCTTCAAAGCATCTGATGAAATGGGATTTTCTCCCATTAAAGATCATGCAATAAATAGATGTGTTAGTTTTTTAGTGCCACAGGCCTCCTTGTTTGTTTTATTGTAGCCACTTCCTTCAGATAAATGTATATAATTCCAAAAAGCACTGGTGCCTAGTATCTTCATGCTGCCTCTACAGAAAGCACTGGTCTGGGACAAGAAAGAACCAGAAGCTGCTTCTTAAAGAAGAAAGGATAAAGTAAGATAAGAAACTTGAAAGCTTATGGCATTACAGTATATCCAGAGAGAAACAAAAAATAACTAGGAATGATCAAGTCTTTACAGTTACAATCTGCTAAGATTTTCGGAAATGGAGGAGATGACACATTTATTGCCTCAACAATGGGTCTGAGCAATTTCCTTGTTAATGCAAGTGAAATGTCCAATAAAAGATAGACTTTAAAAGACAGACTTGTTGCTTGAGATTTTCAGATCTCTGCATGAGTTCAGCAGAAAAATGTGGTTTATTGTAAAACATATAAAAGGGAAAGTTTTAAATCACCTTCAGAAAACTTTGTGAAATACTTCGTGGCTCTTCAAAGAGTTGCTGGAAGTTGAATAAAAGTTTAGAGATGAGAAAAGATCTCATTAGGAATTGACCTCAGAGGGGTATATGGGGGTTGGTTTTTTTTTTTATGTCACTTCCTTTGGGCTTCTTTCACTAACACAAAACCTTTAATGAATTAATCTCCATGTATTTTACTTAGAATGCAAAAAGTAAGTCTATATAATTACTAATCAAAATCCTCCTAGATGTGGGGAAGGTCACGGGGAGTAGCGGTGGAAAGGTCTCTCTCTGGTCCTCAGGAATGAGTCATTGAATTCTTCAAAGACCTGTGAAGGTGGTGCATGTCTGAGTGTGATGTGGACTACCACCACTTTAAAGCCAGTGAGGGAAGTCTCAGGGATAGTGTTCCAGGATGGTCTGGTTTAAGAAATAAGTGGGACAGGGGACCTGGCTGCTCAGGAATAAATGGGCTGAGAGGTGGTTTGTGGAAGAGACCTAGGCTGCCATTTCTGTTCAAGGGCTGAAATCACACAGGCATCCTTTCCCCTTAGCCCTAAAGGCTCAAGCTAGGTTTTTGGGTGTTTCCAACTGTCTTCCCAGAGTATAAGCATTGGACAGGTAGGTGTGAACTGGCAAAGCCTGCTGGGAAGGGTGAGTAGTTATATAAAGAGCTCCCTCCCCTTAGAATCAATGGAGACTTGATGGAGTGTAGGAGTCTTTTCCAGAAGAAGAGGCATGAAACTTGTTGGTTTTGGGCTTGTATTTGTGGTCTAATTGGAAAGCAGACCACTACGGGAAGGGGCCGGGGAGGCTCGTAAGGAGGAGGGAAGCCCCAGCTATGTGGAATCATTTAGGAAAGGGATGGTACAGGTCTGTTTTGTTGTCTCCTGCAGTGCAGCTCAGTGAAGTATTACAGCAGGGTCATCTGCTGCATTGGGTGATGGGAACCTTTCCCTCACTGGCATTTCCCCAAACTGCAAAGATCTGCTTCGCCAAGACCACACCACCAGACAACACTGGGCAGTGTGAGGGCCATCGGACGTTTCACAGAAGCCTTGGAACCTGGCAGATTGAAAAGAATAGCTATTGCCAGCACCGGGCATTTACAACAGCCCCTCATGAAAGAATTTATAGTGAGCCGCAGCGTTGTGAACAACCTGCCATTTGAACAGGCTAACTTCCTCCAAACTGTATGCTTCATGCATCTGTGCCTTGTCATCTGGGGGGTAAGGTACAAACCTCATGGTTCCTTTGCTCCTGCCTCACTCGGACTACTGCAATCAACCCTCAGTTTATGGGGTCTAATCCTGGCCCCATTGAAATGAATGGGGAATGTTGCCTTTCAGGATTAGAACCAGGGTGAGCTAGAAACTGATTTGAATAGCAAACAGGTTTGGAAAAAAAAACAATGGGGAAATTGTGACTGTTTTGCCTATGCAGGAACTTTAGGATTGGGTCCATTGCTTGGTAATATTTCCTCAATTCTCCCCAGGTTTTAGAGCATACTGCTATGATTCCAGAGTGTGTTTTAATATTTAACATTAACAAATGTCAAGGGAAAAATAATTTGCTCTGTATTTCCATTACTGAAGCTTGCAGAGGAAGGGAATGATTTAATTTCACACACTGTGTATTTCACAAACATTTGACGTCTGTGTGAGATGGACAGCTCCAGCCTGGGAATCACATGATTTTGCTATTCCAAAGTGCAGCTGCTCCAGGTGGCTAGAGCCCTAGGGAATCTGCTAATAGACAGCTGTATCTGTCTGGGCAATGTATCTTTACTTGGTGTTGGCATCAATACATACAACTGCTTATAATGTAAGATTATGGGCAGCTTTAGAAAGCATGATGGGGTGAATCTGACAACGCTGACAGAGAAAAGATGGCAGCCAGCACAGTTGTATGTGTTAAGCACAAAAATGATCTGTGCTGGGTCACCATTTCTTTATGAAAGCTATTGTTAGTTAGTGTCTTCTGTTGATGGAACTGAAGATTTATGGAGGAAGTCTGCCTTGTCTAATAACTTCAATGGATACATCAAAACCAAAAGCTGAGAAAATCCTTGAAAAATGTCTTTAAAAATCACTTTCTGGCTTTTCACCAAAAACTAGACAATGTTGTCTACAAGAAAATGCTCACTTGGGTCAAAAAGTCATCTTCCATCCTTAAAAAAAAAAAAAAAGAAAAAAAAAGAAGGTCCACAAAATTTCCTTCTGCTCTACTTATGAATGCTCCTCAGTCCTCTTTTCCCAGGTGTATCAAGCTGACTTGAGAGGGTCAAATGACAATAACAAGAAACTGCTTTGATCAGAATTTCACAACTTGAAAGCAACTGGAGTCAAGACAGGAAGCACGTGGCAAGGGAACTAGAGAATAAAGCAAAGCTGTAATTATTCACTTTTTGGTTTCAAAATGTGCTAGCAGTCAAAATAAGACCACAGTCCCCAAGTTTTATAAATGACGATCTCAGTCCAGTCCCAACACTAATGATCAAGATCTGATGTGAAGCTTTGCAATGCAGCTTGTCATCTGAGAAGTGAGTAGGGTAAATTTACTTCTTCACCTAAAATCTTCTCCATAGACTCTGTTTAAAAAGAAAAAAAAAGTGACTCACTCAATATGATCTGAGTGGAAATAGTCACAGTGTGACTTTTCCCTGCTTAATTAGTGGATTGAGTTGCTTGACGAGATTGACGAGGTGGGGGCAGATGGAAGCACAGTTGACCTTGTGCTAGTCATATGCATGTTGCAGTGTGTGGGTGTGATACTAAGATCTGTCATCTAAGGCCACAGTCAGGGAGCTTGCTTGGCTTCAGTGACTACCATGAAATTTTAGGTAATTTACAGTATTTTTCATTTGCCTATAAATTAAAAAAAAAAATCTGGACGGTACGTCTCACCTTTCTCATTCACAATCTCCTACAGAAGGTCCAGGATCCTCAAATGCTCCTGACTCATTTCTCACACGTGCCTCTGCAGTAGCAATGGGTTTTCGTGAGAGTAGCAACTGCTTGCAGTTGCACAAATGACATATTAAAGTGGCATTTTAAAATCAGATTTGCATACTAAAGACTTTCCATACGCCTTTCTCCATGTGCTGTTATAATAGTATCGTCTAAGTATAAAAATAGTTACAACACAAATGTTTGCCAATCTCATGTTATGAATACATTCTGGTGTCTCGGCTATCATGTAGCCAAAGCATCAGTCATCATAGTCAGCTGTTAAAGAATCTGATTTTTTAATTAGTTGCTGCTTTTTCCCATCTTAGGAATGCCAATAGTAACCTTGTATAAAGCACAGGTTGTTTAGCAGATGAGAAATAATGAAATAAGAGAGCAATGGAAGTTTTAAGCACACTGCAAACCATGCAGAAAATACGTTAATTTATCAGACATATGAGTTAACAAATTCAGCTTAACACACGTTGAACTACGTCTCTTCTGGAAAAGGTGTTACTTTATTGTCATGCTATTAGAATGACAGTGGCTTAATTCCCAGTTACTGAAAATAAGCTATCTATAGTCTGAAAGGGAGAAGAAAATGAAGTATTGGAAGGAGGAGGAAGAAAATGAGAGGAGGAGTTTTAAAAATCCTGAATTTGTGTTGTATGAAGTCAGAGCAGACAAATTTTGGATTAGGTGGGTACCTGGGCTCTTCAGGCTAGAAGAACCACCCATGCATTGCATACTCCAGGCCTGCAGAGATTATGCCACATTCTTTGCACAAATCACTCCTGCTTCATATGGCGCATGTGACCCATAGAATTAGAAAACCAGATGGGTACAAGAAGCAATGGCTTAATAGTGGGCTAATTTTTTTCTGTCAGTTTTGGCAAAGTCAATAAAGAACTGCTCCAGTCAAGTGAATTTTGCAATTCTTAATCCCAATTCTGAGTACTAAGAGCAGAATTAAAAGGCGGAATAGTAAACAGAACTGATAAAAAATTATATATTTTTCTATGAAAAACTGTGAGATTTTAAGGGTTCTAGTTTTTTCCTTCAAATATGTTTGTGGATTATTTTTCAGTATCTGAGTAAATGTTTTTATTTTATCTCTTATTTATCTCCCACCTATTTTCCAGGGAGAGGGAAAAGGTGACAAAAACAGTGAAAAGAAATGGGGGAGTGAGGGAAATAGTTTTCTTTTGAAAAACTGGAAAATTTCAGCCAAAACAAAAAGAAGTTGCCTGGAATCCTTTCTTTTTTCCAGATAAGCCCTTTTGACTGGAAAAACGTATTTAAAGGAAAACGTCTCAGCAGTTCTAGAGTTAAGTATGCCTGTGTCTGATTTCCATTGCAGCTTCTCCCTTTGGGAGCAGAGGTAGACCACATTCATAATTAAAAACAAGTACACAGTTTCCTGTTGCATGCAGTGCCGTGGTTATACATACACAAAGGAACTCAATGGCATAAGTAGCAATTAACAATTATTTCAGTACTGTAAGACTATATGGAATGAAGTATTTTGAGCACAAGGTAATACAGCTGAGGGAATAACTGATTTTGGATCAGTGGCTGAACTGAAAAAAAAGTCAGTTTGTTTAGAACTGATACTGAATGGCTTTTCTTAACAAACAAAAAAGCTCCTAAAATATTTTGTGCAACTCAAATGAAATGTTTCAAACATTTGTTCTACAAATTTTTATTTAAAGCAAACCATGAAACTGGTTCATTCCGAAAAAAATAAAAACTAATTGTTTGATGTTTGCATATTTCTGGTGAAACTATTCATCAAATTAATTGTGAATTCACAGATGGGTAGTCGTGTTAGTCTGTGTACAGCAAAAGCAGCGAGAGTACTGTGGCACCTTATAGACTAACAGATTTCTTCAGGCATAAGCTTTCGTGGGCTCCAACCCACTTCATCAGATGCAAGAAAATCTGTTTTTGGCCTATTACAAGTCTATTGGAAACCCAAATAAGCAAAGAGTTAGAAATATCTCAGTGCAATTGTCTGCAAAGTAATGCATTACTTAGGCTGAGTTAATATTTGTAGAATCTGGCCCTGCTAGAGATTTTCTTTTTTTTTTTGATTTTCCTTCATCTGAGCAGAAAGCTCTAAGAAGAGAAGTACTCTTCACACATCATTTCTATTGACTGGAATAGGGCTCTGATTTTTATACTTGAAGAATCATTACCTACATCCTGTTGACATGTCAAACCTTTGTTAGTTGAAATAGACACGTCATATTCACTGTTGCACAGCAGGGGTCTTGGCATGGCAACAAAAGAGCATTCAGAGGAAATGTGGATGCTGGCATTGCACATCCACATCAACAGCACCAATTGCAACTTAAAATCATAACAGAGTAATCAATCAAAACCTCACAAGGATAAATTGAGCCTGAATCCAGATTGGTGGAGTTAGGGTGGGAACGTGTGGTGGTGGTGGTGGTGGGGGCACAACAAGTTAATGTGCCTTGCAAGAACTCAATGGAGAATATGAAATTAACCATTGTAAAGTTTTATGCCTTTTTAGAGTGTGTTTTTAGAAAGAATGTGATGTGTAGCTGGCTGTGGACTAAGAAGATGCTAGGAGTAATAAGTACACCATCATACTGTGCTAGCACACCTAGAGTCTGTCAGGTTCCACTTCTTACAAATATTAATTCCTTTATTTTTATTGTGTCCCAGTATGCTAGGCACTTTGCAGGTCTGTAATTAGAGATGTCCTCACTCTAAAGAGTTTGCAATATAATAACTAGATAGTAACTTGGCCTACAAGCCTCTGCAAAGGTGTAAGAGATGGTAAAATGGAGCAAAAATTAAGCAATCCATTAGCCAACATCTAGCAGAGTATAAGGTGTTAATTGCCAGCATGGATTTGTCAAGAACAAATAATGTCAAACCAGCCTTATAGTTTTCTACGATGAGGTAACAAGCCTGGTGGATAGAGGGGAAGTGGTAGATGTGGTGTATCTAGATTTAGTAAGGTTTTTGGTACGGTCTCACATCATCTTCTCATTAACAAAGAAAGGAAGTACAGCCTGGGTGGAGCTCCTCTAAAATGGGTGAAAAATTGGTTGGATAACCACTCCCAGGGTATGTCTATACTGGAGGCTTAAATCAACTTAACCTGGCTTAAGTTGACTTAAATTACCCCAGGGCTGCATTTAGAGTTTATTAAGTTGACTTAATAACTCCTGCCCTGGAAGTCAATTTAAGTTTTTAACTTGTCGTTACAGGGCAGAAAGGGTTGGGCCCTACCCCCTTCCTCAGCTTCAGGGCCTGATCCAGTTCCAGGGGCCCAATCCAGCCCCAGTGGCCACCAGAAGTCGGCTGGGAGCCTGATCCGGCTCTCAGCCCCTTGCCACAGATGGTGGGGTCTGAGCTGGCTTCTGCCACCACCAGCAAGTGGCATGGAGCCGGATGTGGCTCTGAGTTGCTTGCCATAAGTGGCTCAGAGCCGATCCAGCCCCAACATACTTGCCGCCACTGGCAGGTGGCTCGGCAGCTTGGTCAATTTCACAGGCTAGTCCTGAGCTCAGGTAGCCTGTGAAATTGACAAGGCTGACAGGGCTCTCTCCCCTGGCAGAAAGGCTGCGACGGGGGAGACGGCCCAGTGACCCAGCCTGCTCAATTTCACAGTCGAGGGAGCTGCTTGCTGGTGGTGGCAGGAACTGGCCCCGAGCCCCTGCTGCCTGCAGCAAGGAGCTGAGAGTCAGATCAGGCTCCACACCCCTTGCTGCCAGCAGCAGGAGCCAGCTCCCAGCCTCCACTGCTTGTGGCAGGATCTGGCTCTGCACCACATGCCACAGATGGCTAGGACCAGCTCTGAGCCCTTTGATATTTGCAGCAAGAGGCTCAGGGCTGGATCCAGCTCAGGGCCACCTGCTGGTGGCTGCTGGAGCTGGATTGGGTCCCCGGGGGCAGATCGAAGCCCTGGAGTCAGGGTCGCACCCTGGAGTGGGGAACAGGGTGGGGTCTGAGCCTGGACCTGGGGTATGTCTACTAGTATAGACATACCCCTATGTGACGGGGTGGGCCCACTCCACACTCAGACAGGCCTATATGCCCGGAAGGAAGGGCTAGCCCCGCCCCTTAGGCCCTGCTGGGCATGCTCCAACAGCTGCCCAGGGATAAAAGGCGGCAGTTCTCCTCAGTCAGGGGAAGGCTGTCGGAGGGAGCAGACGCAGGCTGAAGGCTCCTACCCAGGACCTGCTTCATCCCCTGCCTCAAGGGAGCACGCCGCTGAGGGGCCACAGATGCCGACGGCTGGACAAGCTGCTGGGTGAGGCATACACCGCCGGGAGGACCTGGGGACCCAGGCCAAGGATGTGGCAGACCCAGAAAGGCCCTGAGACTTGCAGGAGGGAACCCGGTCTACTGCCCAGGTAGGAAGCAGCCCAGGGCAGTGCCTAGCGGGGTGAGCCGGGGTAGCGTTGTGGTCTCAGTTGGCGTGTTGCGGTCCGGATCCCTGCCACTGGGCCAAACCCCCACGGCAACTCCAGGGCCCTGGGCTGGGGTTCAGTGGAGCGGGTGGGCCTGAACCCCCCTACCTGGGTCCGCTGCCCCAGGCCAGTCAGGGCTTGTGACTATAGACTCTGGGCGTTGGGCCATACTGCCCTGCCGTGGAGGGCCTGTGACTGTAGACATTAGCCATTGGGCCACACTGCCCCTGAAGTCAAGGGGCAGAGTAGATAGCTCAAACCCTGGGAAGACTCCAGTTTGAGCCAGTGGAGGCGAAGCACTCTGACACCCTATGTTGAATTCACAAAGTCAACTTTAATTCGACTTACAGTTGATATTGTGAAGTTGACATAAAATAGCTCCCCCACTGTAGCATAGCCCCAGAGAGTAGTTATCAATGGTTTGCAGTCATGCTGGAAGGGTATAATGAGTGGGGGGCACCACCAGGGCCCTCTCTGGGGTAGGTGAAAGGGGCAATCGCCCTGGGCCCCCCAGTTCCATGGGCCCTACGCTGTCCTGCTGTGAGCAGAGCAGCATGGGGTATGCACAGCTGTCCCTCCCAGCCGCACTGTCTCACATCCCCTCTTTGCTGCCTTTGGTGTGCAGCCAAAATCAACGGAGGGGGAGTCAGGGAGCACAGAACCCAGCCTCTTCTCTGGGCGGCCTGCCCCACCCCCAGGACAGGGAACAACCAGCCTAGGGCTGGAGTGGGCCAGCCCAGAGTCTGGGCTCTGCTGTCTCACCCCTCCCCTGGGCCGGCTGCTCTACCCTAGGGGCGAGGAGGGCCAGCCCAGAGGCAGTGCAGGGAGCAGGGCCCAGTCCCCCAAACTGGCCCACTTTGCCCCCGGGCAGAGTGGCTGGCTTATGGGAGGTGTGGGAGTCCAGGGCCAGCCTCTGGGCCAGCCTTCCCTGCCCTCCAGCCTGTGGGGTGGTGGTGGGGAGGCCCCCCACATGGTGATTGGGCCTGGGTCCCGCACTCCTCTTGGGAAGGCTCTCACTAGTGCTGGGATCAGTTCTGAGCCAGGTTCTGTTCAATGTTTTCATCAATTATTGAGATGGTGGCATAGAAATTACACATCAGTTCTGCAGATTGTACCAAGTTGAGTGGGGTTACAAGTGCTCTGGAGGATAAGATCACAATTCAAAATGATTTGGACAAACTGGTGAAATGGTCTGAGGTAAGCAGGATGAAATGCAAAGTACACCACTTTGGAAAGAATGAACAATTGAAAACATACAAAATGGGCAGTGACTGCCTAAGAAGGAGTACCACAGAAAGGGATCTGGGTGTCATAGCAGGCCACAAGCTAAATATGAGCAGAATAGTGTAACAATGTTGCAAAAAAAGCAAACACCATTCTTGGATGGATTAACAGGAGTATTGTACGACAGACATGAGAAATAATTCTTCCACTCTACTCCATGCTGATTAGGCCTCAACTGGAGTATTGTGTCCAGTTCTGGGCACCCTCTTTTCAGAGAAGATGTGGAAAAATTGGATAAAGTCCAGTGAAGAGCAGTAAAAATGATTAAAGATCTGGAACACTTGAGTTATGAGGGAAGACTGAAAGAACTGGATTCGTTTAGCCTGGAAAAGAGAAGATTGCGTGGGGACAAAACAGTTTTCAAGTACCTAGAAGGTTGTTATATGGCGGAAGGAGAAAAATTATTCTTTTTAACCACTGATGATAGGACAAGAAGGAATGAGCTTAAATTATAGGAAGGGTGGTTTAGGCTGAACATTAGGAAAAAGATCCTAACTGTCAGG
>ML682083.1:4652072-4725981 GCA_007922195.1 Podocnemis expansa
CCTGACAGTTAGGATCTTTTTCCTAATGTTCAGCCTAAACCACCCTTCCTATAATTTAACTGGAATAAGTTGCCTAAGCAGGTTGTGGAATCTCCATCAGTGGAAATTTTTAAGAGCAGGGTAGACAAACACCTAAGAGGGTTGGTTAAAGATGGTGCTCAGTCCTGCTATGAGTACAGAGGTCTAGATTTGATGAACTTTCATGGTCCCTTCCAGTTTCTGTGATTCTCAGACTTCTCAACACCAAAAGTTTCAGTCCTGAGTCTTTCTCCTTCTCTTACCTCCAAAATAAAAAAGGGCAGGACTGTCCTTGAGGGGTGTGTGTGGCAAATGGGGCAATTGCCCCTGGCCCTGTGGTTTGGTGGGCCCTGCGCTGTACCACTCCTGGCGGGGCAGTGTGGGGCCCATGCCATGGGTCTCCCCACCTGCAGTGCTTTGCCCTCCTCCCTGCTGCCTTTGATGACAAGCCAAAGGCAGCGGGGCAGGACGGGAGAGCTTTGTCAGCCCTCCCTGCACCCCAGGCAGAGCAGGCAGGCCCAGAGGTGGGGCATGTGTGCAGGTCCCTGTGGCCTCTCTGGGCTGGCCTGCTGTGTCCTGCCCCACACACAACTTTGTGTGTAGTCAGGTCCCTGGCCATGGCTGTCCTTGGCCAGGACCGGCTTCCAGCAGTGGCCTCAGGTCCCTGGCTAGGGCACCAGCAGTGGTAGCCTGAGGTCCTGGCCGGGGTGGCAGTGGCCTCGGCTGGGGCCAGCTTGCAGACACGGCTGTGGTTGGTTCCCCACTGGCAGGTGGCCTTAGATTTCTGGCCAGGGCCGTGGCCGGGTCCCAGTCCCCGGCGAGCAGGGGCGTGACCAGGATTGCTCGGGGGTGGAGTGGGATGGCCCAAATGCTCCCCTCCAGTATGGGGAGGGGGTGGGGGCCCCACCTAGGCCAATTGGCCCCAGGCCCTGCTCCCCCCAAGGGATGGCCCTGCAAAAGGGATTGGCTTAAAAATCCCTGTGTCTACAAAAAAGAAAAAGAAATTAATTATACTACAGTGAGGAGGGGTGAGGGGAAATCTAATCTAGGTGCAAAGTCCTTACTCCTGACTGTATGTGATCATTTCAGGTTTAAAGATCAACAGAAACAAGCACACCTAAATGTGAGTCTCCCCTTGGTGGGGGACTCCATTTCCCTTTCTAAATTCCTGGGATAGGGGAATATTGTATTTACCTTTAGCTTTTCCTCACCCTCATCATTCTCCTCTCTCAGCCGCCAGTTTCCTGTCCCACTGTTGTCCTTCCTCCATGCCTTCACACAGCCTTCAGTTCCTCTCCTGCATTTTCAGCCTTCCTGTTCCTCCAGACATGAAGACTGGTGGAAAGAGGATAGGATTTAATCATTCTTGTGCTTTAGTGGTTTCTAGCCTTTGCGGTTACCAACATTTAGGCTATGTTCACACACAGACGGCTTAAGCTGTTTCGAAATAAAGGGTTATTTCGAAACACCTTATTTTGAAAGACAAAAAAAGTGTTTTCAAAATAAGGGAGCGAAATAGCACGTCCACAGTGTGAACATGCTATTTCGCTTGGGGAGGGGACTGCAGGCACCGGCGGGGTGAGCAAGGCCCTGGGATTCCCCGGCACAGCCGCCCCCGCTGGGGGCGGTGCAGGGGATACCCCGGCCCCTGCAGCAGCAGGCTGAGCTGGGTGCCCCCGACCCCGCGGCGGGGTTTGGGGGCAGCCTGGGCTTTAAGCCAGCGGGGTGAGGCGCTGGGCTGCGCTTCACCCCGTGGGTGCCTGCAGTCCCCCTCTGCCGTCCAGGGGACACCCCTCAGCACCCTGGCCAGGGTGCCGAGGGGGCCGCCCTTCTTCCCAGGGTGCTAAGCACCCTGGGAGGAAGGCTCAAATGTTGTTTCGGAACACTTTGTTCCGAAACAACATGTTCCCATGGGGTTGTTTCAAAACCACTGGTTTCGAAACAACCTTGTTTCGAACGGGAAGTAGGTTTAAGCCCTTTTGAAAGAACTGCTCCCATTTCGAAACAAGGGGTTTCCTTGTTTCGAAATGGGAGTACATCGTGTGAACATGGCATTTCTTATTTTGAAACAACCTCTGTTGTTTCGAAATAAGCCTTTGTGAACACACCCATAGATTGTTAGTGAATCGCTAAGCCTGATTTACTCTGTTCACCATCCTGGTGGCCAGATAGAAGTAGGCTTGATGAAGACAATGGTAACTTAAAGCCATTTTACTAGTCCCTCATCTTCCTAGAGGTGGAGCTCAGGATCTGGAGCCTTAGGTGCTAAAGAAGTGCTTAATATTACTGTTATTCATATTATTTAAATGCTGGTAATCCAGTTTGTTAAATTGGTTTTAGTTACAAGCAGTTGACTGCTAGAGGCCACATTTTTACCTCTCTTTTGGGAATTCTTTTCCTTTGTGCAATGAATTCATAAATTAATAGAACTGCAGTAAAGTGGTTATTATGAAATAACGACAAACTTGCAGGTGGGAGGGCGAATACATACAGTGCAAAGGAGTTTGAGCACCAGAGTATTTTTGCAAAATGTATTACATTTCTAAGCTGCCTGATTTTCATGACAATGCTTTTGAAAGGGATAACCAGAGACCGTGTCCATCATTTGTTCAGCAGACCCGTAATGCAGTGATTTAATTCTTCATGATTTGAACATATAAGAATGGTGATACTGTTTCAGACTAGAAATGCAAAAATTAGTTTAATTATAAATTTGTTTAAATTGTCAAAAAATAGAGCATTTAAACAGATAAACCCTGGGTGGGGGTGGCATGCTGGGCTCAGCAACTCACTGCCAAGTGAGAGCTGCCTAGTTTTGGCTCCCTGGTGACTCTCACTTGTGGGGAGTTGAGCTGAGCTCAGCTGTAGCTCGCTACACTTGTGCACTCAGCTCCATGCTTCCCTACTAGCAAAAGCTGCCTAGGATATTTGACTTCAAAAGGGCTAACCTTAAGTATTAAGGAAATTATTTGGGGAAGTGGACTGGACTAGAGAACTCATGGGTCTTAAATTGGATAAAGCTTGGAATTATCTCAGGTCCAAGTTACAGGAACTATCAGAAGCCTGCATCCCAAGAAAAGGGAATAAAAATTCAAAGGCAAGCATTGTATACCAAGCTGGATGAGCAAGCATCTCAGACAGGTGATTAAGAAAAAGCAGAAAGCCTGCAAGGCATGGAAAATGGGAAGGATCAGCAAGGAAATCTACTTCTTGCAGATGAGAACATACAGGAATTAAGTGAGAAATACCAAAAGCCAAGTAGATTTGCTCCTTGCAAAGGGAATTAAAACCAACAGTAAAAGGTTCTATAATCATACAAACAGGAAGAAGTGGGTCCACTAATCGCTGAGGACGGCATGGAGATTAAGGACAATTTGGGCATGGCTGGCTATCTAAACAAATACTTTGCCTCGGTTTTTAATGAGGCTAATGATGAGCTTGGAGATGGTGGTAGAGTGTGTAGCAGGAGGGCACAGCACCCTTGGAGATAGACCGGAGGGTGCTGCCTGTCTGCAGGGGGGGTGGAGCCAGAGGTGGTCTGTCAGTCAGGCTGGAAGCGGAGGGGCGGGACAGGAAGTGTAAAAAGAGAGGCAGTCAGCTCAGTTGAGCACAAGCTGCCATAGGGGAAAGATGCACCTTGGCATGCTCCTGACCTTGGGCTACCCTGTGGGGAAGCCGGGCTCTGGCCACTGGACCAGGGCCCAGATGTCTGGCGGGGGCCACCCGTGGCTGGGGACTGGGAGCTGCCGCCCGGATCCGAGTCCACCACAGACTCGTAGGGAGAGTCACGGCCAGAGAGGCAGGCGGGCGTTGCTGAGTTATTTCCTATTGAGCTCCCTGAAGCACTGCTGCCCCCCTGTGATGTGGAGGACCTTGATGGACTCCTCGACCTGTTGCCACCTGATGAGATGGAGGGGTTTTATAATCTCCCCCTAGGTGATTACCCTGAAGAACCGAGGGACGAGATACGGTGGAAGCACGAGGCCAGGGGTGGCTCAGGGGAGCACTGGTCTCAACCCTCGATGGGGAGCCACATCTCGGGGGCAGTGGTTTGGCATGTTGCAGCCAGGACCCCACTGACCCCAGCCCGGAGGCCTGAGGTCCCGCTCAGCCCCTGTCCGGGACCTCGGCTGGGACACAGTGGAGCTGTGTGATCCTACTCCCTCGTTGATCCCTAGTCCTGCCCCTGTGCTCCCTCCCAGGCCATAAGCACTGTTACTTCCCCCTCACTTTAGAGATTGGGACGGTGGACCTGTAGAGTGGTGATCCTAGAGTGGACCTGAGACTTGGTGGTCCCTAGGAAGGGCCTGGGATCCGAAACAGCCTCCCCTAACCCTTGGGAGGGTGGGCAGCTTACTTACAGAATGACTAATGGGATTGAGGATACAGAGGTAGAAATTAGTAGAAGCCAAACTTGAACAGGTTAGTGGGACTAAATCAGGGGCTGGGATGTGTGTGGGGGCACTATCCAAGAATACTAAACGAACTGGCGTATGGAATTATGAGCCCATTAGCAAGGATCTTTAATGATTCTGTAAAGTCTGGGACAGTACTGTATGACTGAAGAATTGCTGATGTAGTTCCTATTTTTAAGAAAGGGAAAAAAGCGACCCTGGAAACTACAAGCCTTTTAGTTTGACCTCATGAGTATGCAAGGTCTTGGGGAGAACATTTTGAAAGAGGAAGCAGCTGAAGACATCAAGGTTAATGGTAACTGGGATCAGATACAACATGGCTTCACAAAAGGTAGTTTGTTTTACACCAACCTGATACTTTTTAAGGTGACAGATATTTTTAGAGAAAGGAAATGTAGTGGGTCTAATTTGCTTAGATTTCAGTAAAGCCACCAGTATGATGGTGAGTTATTTGCAGTAGAGATAGAGAAGTGTTAGTAACATTATCCAAGGCATTGGTGAGACCTCATATGGACTACTGTGTGCAACTCTGGTCCTCCATATTTAAGAAAGATGAATTTAAACAGCAACATGTGCAGAGAAGGGCTACTAGAAGGATCCAAGGAATGGAAAACCTGCCTTATGAAAAGACACTCAAAGAGCTAGGCTGATTTAGCCTAAGCAAAAGAAGGTTGGAGGGAGATATGATTGCCCTGTATAAATATGTCAGAGGGATAAATACCAGAGAGGGAAAGGATTTATTTAAGTTCAGAGCCAATCTCGACATAAGAACTAATGGAGATTAACTGGCCATCAGGGAGTTTAGACACAGGTTTCTAAGTGAATTTCGGGAATAGCCTTCAGAATGCATCAGAGGGACAAAAAAGCTAACTAGCTTCAAAACTGAGCTTGATAAAATTTATGGAAGGGATGGTATAATGGGACAGCCTAGTTTGGCAATTGACTGATCTTTGGCTGCTGATGGGAATTATGCCAGTGGGATGATTGATGGGCTGGGTTCTGAGTTATTGCAGAACATTTTCTTGGGTGTCTCTCTGGTGAGTCTTACTCTCATGTTCGGAGTTGAACTGATCACCATGTTTGGAGTCAGGAAGGAACTTTTCCCAGGGGCAGACTGGCAAAGGCTCTGGGGTTTTCTCACCTTCTTCTACAGCATGGCGTGTGACTCAGTTGCTGATGGATTCTCTATCCTGAAGTCTTTAAATCATGATTTGAGAACTTTGGTAACTGAGTTACACATCATAGGTTTATACAAGTGTGGGTGGGTGCAGTTCTGTGGTCTACCTTGTGCAGGTCAGACTAGCTAATCATATTGGTCCTTTGTCACCCTTAGAGTCTGTGAGAGATCAAGAGGCTGAAGCTACCATAAAACTGGAATGAGTCAGAGGAGAATGCAGCTAAACATATTTCCACAAGTTTGCTATTCATTGAATTATTTGATTTGTTCTTTACTTATTCACCCATCTCTATTGCTAGATGAATGGTGTTGGCTGGATACTTTATTCAATCAAAAGATCAGTGAATCAATTTTTCAATGTTTTGTTCATGTATGCTGTTGAACCACCTCCAGTCTTGAATTGGTGAAACTCATGCTGGTTCAGTAGAGTGCCTTTCAATTTTTAATAGTCTCCTTTTTGTTTGTTGGTCTAGGGCTGGTGCATGGCAAGGGTACATGATCAGGTATGCAATGGGAAAACCAGCTGTCTTAACATCTAGCGCTTTCTAAATAGATAAACTGTTCTGTCGTTCTCTGTAACATGCTTTCACACGCTGTAGCTGTGAAAGGAGTGAACATCACCTCCTTTGTTCTTTGCCTGCAAAGCCTGGTATGTGATTGAAGTACTGTGTTGTTAACAGCATTATTTGGAGCGTCACAGATTCCTCGCTCCAGAAAGCTGGGGGCGGGGGGGAGACATTGGTGCAATTTAACTATACTGGAAGGGAATGGTGTCAATTAAAGAGGATTTCATGTTGGATGCAGGCAGAGCCACTGGGTTAAATATATCAAGAGTTTGCTTTTAATTTAAGAACAGTGCCCTTCTATACGTGGTGAAAGGGAAAGGACACGAGGCTCTCATGAGGAAGAGGGAGAAAAACTGTTCTCCTTAACTGCCAATGATAGCATAAGAAGCAATGTACTTAAATTATAGGTTGGACATTAAGAAAAAATTCCTAACTGTCGGGATGAGTAATCACTGGAATAAGTTATCTAGGCAGGTTGGGGAATCTCCATCACTGGAAATGTTTAACAGCAGGTTAGACAAACATCTGTCAGGGATGGTTTAGGAGGGTACTTGGTCCTGCCATGAGTACCTGGGACTGGGCTTGATGACCTCTCATGGTCCCTTCCAGTTTCTATGACTTTATTAACCATGGAGTGAGAAATAATATTTGGGACCTGATTCTCACAAAGTGATAACTCTGAACATGTAGACAATTATGTATGTACTTTTGGGGCACTAGTACTTAAGCATGTAGGTGATCGTGTTTAGAGGCACCAAACCAGTTCACCTCTTTCTGCCAGAAAACTGTGTGTGAATCCACTGCAGTGTGCATGAGCCAAAAAGAGGCAAAGTCAAAGCTGGTTGGAAATATTGGGCCCCTTATGACCAGTTGTTAGGAGAGTGTGGGAACATCTTCATGGCTTTTTTGGAGTTCTGATAGCTTGGTAGCAGAAGGACCCAAGTTCCATTGACTGTCCATGGTGGTCAGGTGCCTAAATATCTTTGAAGATCTAGGTATTTTTTGGCATAGTGACTTTTGAAAATAGTGCGTAGGCTCCTCAGTCATTTGGGTGCTTGTGATGTTAACCTAGGCTAGGGAAACTATTTTGGTTTCCCCACGTTTGGTTTTATTTGCTATACCTGGATCCTCTGCTCTTTAGTAGGTTTGATTTTGATTTTTCTGCTGACAAGTTTGTCCACCTGTATAATTCTAATAGTTTTCATACCAAAGCACAGCTCAGCCTTTGGGTTTCTGAAGGTGCAGGGATGATCTTTTCCTTGTGTGTTTATAGACATCACCCATTTAAATAGCATTGTGCTTTACAGTCCACTTTCCAGTGTTCAAAATAGGTTAAGTGATGGTTATTGCAAACTTTAGCCTAGCTGGTGGCCCCGGTAAATGAATTAAAAAAATAGCAAAGGATCTAACATGACCTTTAGACTGTGACGGCTGAGGGGTAATTGCTCTGAGATCATTTCTTTCCCAGGTGGAAAAAGTGTGTTTGAACCTTGACCCTTGGCTTGCATTAAGGAATGTTGTTTTTGCTTCGTCTTTTGACACTTGGTGCCAAACATCACTAGCCCAGTCAATCTTTTTGATTTTAGAATTTGGCATGTAAGATTTAAGAGGCTGAAAGTGTCATGAAATATTCACAGTTCTTTATGGTGAACTGTCTCAGAAGATTTCAGCTTTTACATAGCAGCCTAGTATTTGCATTGCAGTCTGAACTGAAGGCGCCATTTTGGATCATGTTTACCTTTTATAAACAAAATTTTTCTCCCTACAGAGAAATGCCTGCTATGTTTAGGAGAGAAAGGGCAATATTTAATAAGGGATGTTGTTCATTCTTCATGTGTTCACAACACAGTTTTTCTCTCTCACATACTGATCTCAGATTATACCCCTGATTTTATTTCCCCTTGCGATTAATATCTGATCTTGTATATTGGGATTTATTGAATGTCTCAAAAAGCTGTACAATTTTATAATCCTCTTTCAATCTGTGTCTGAAAGTTTATATATAGACAGAAAATGTTTGCAGTGTCTTAAATCTCAGCACAGAGTAGAGATTTTGTAAACCTGAACCAAAACTAAAGGGAAAAAGCCCTTAAAGCAAGGGTGGGGGGAGGTGAAGAGAGAGGCAAAAAGAAAAAATGACAAAGAGAAATCTTTCTAGAGCATATTTTACTGAATAAGGAGATAATACTGTGTCCAGTTTTAAAAGTGCAAAAGTTTCCTATGTCAAAGTTACTATCTGTGTGTGTATAAAGTTGGGAATGTGTGAGAACTGTGGTTTAGTGAGACAAATTCAAATAAAATGAACAGGAGAACATTTCAGGAAAGCATTTTAAAAGGTTTCATATGAGGGACAGTAAATATTTCTCTCTGGAAAATTCAGTTATCCCTGAAAGAGTTCTTATACCAAATGTTCCAGAGGGGTAGCCGCGTTAGTCTAGATGGCTGTGTTCACACAGCCTCCTTATTTCAAAACAACAGAGGTTGTTTTGAAATAAGGTTTCAGCTGTTCACACGACGCACAGTTGTTTCAAAACAAGGGGAAGCCCTTGTTTCGAAACAACTGTGTTGTTTCGAAACAAGTTAAACCCCATTTAGGGTCGAAACAAACTTGTTTCGAAACCCTTGTTTCGAAACAAGGCGTGTGAACCTGTTGTTTCGGAACAAAGTGTTCCGAAACAACAGTGGATCCTCAGCACCCTGGCCAGGGAACCCTCAGGTCCTTGGCCAGGGTGCTGAGGGCTGTCCCTCAGCCCCAGAAGGGGGTTGCAGCCCCAGAAAGGGGGCTGCAGCCTCCCGCGGGGTGGCGGGGGGGTGAACCCCTGCCAGGCGGCTCAGCCGGCAGCCCGGGCTGCACCCCCGACACCCCCGGCGGGTTGGGGGCGCGGAGCCCAGCTGGCAGCCCGGGCTGCTGGCTGAGCCCAGCGCCCCAGCTCCGGCAGCGGGCTCCAGCACCCCGCAGCCGCTCGCCCCCCCCGCCAGGGGATGCACCCCCCTTTCCGGGGCTGCAGCCCCCTTTCTGGGGTTGCAGGGTGAGCTGCGGCAGCCGCTCACCCCCAGGGGGCTGCAGCCCCCTGGTCCCGGTACCGAAATAGCATGTTCACAGTGTGAACTTGCTATTTCGATTCCCGGTTTTTTCCTTATTTCGAATTAACATTTTGTTAATTCAAAATAAGTTGTTTTGAAATAAGGGTTATTTCGATATACGGTTGTTGCGAAACAACCATATCGAAATAACTGGCTGTGTGAGAACACAGCCGATCAGCAAAACAAACAATGAGTCCTGTGGCACTTTTAAAGACTAACAAATTTAGTTATCACATGAGCGCTCATGGGAGAAAATCTCATTTTGTCAGACACTTGAAGGTTTGTTTTGCTGAAGTAGTCTAATGCACCTACCCCTTTGGATCTTGGGCCAAAATATTGCACCTGGATGCCTAAAGTTATGTTCCTAAATCTCTGTGTGAATAAGTATCTTGGGAGTACTCAGTACTGCAGAACCCTAGGAAGCCAGGAGCGTTCCCTGTGTACTGTGACTTGGAGGCAAACCCTGTAAGTGTTTCAGCAGCTAGGCCTTGCAGATGCTAGTCTTGGTGGGTTCCAGTGACTGTACAGACACAGGACGACGGGAAGGGTATTTTTCTACAGCTGGCCAGTGTAGGGAATTTCTGTTATTCTTTAGGAATTTGGGATGGCCAATATACATCAGTTTGAAGGACCAGTGTTCTTAGTCCAGATTGACTACAGGTATGTTAATTAAATAGGACTTCCTCCCCAAAGACAAGTGGTCAAGTAGTACTCAGATTGAGATTTTATAACAATTCTTTATTGCCAGCCGCATAAGGTAAGTAATGGATAAGAATACAAATGAATACAATGTAGAATAAATGATAAAGAAATACATTAATACATTTCTATAATGACCATCAACAGTATTGCTGCTAAGATTTCCTTATCTTTAAGATACAATTGCAAAAGTTATACTCACACACGAAGTGAAGATAAGTTGAAGGATTGAGCTAACAATTCTAAACTGATCAACTAAAATAAAATAAAGAAACTTAGCTAAAAGAAGTCAGAGCATTGCTGAAGGCCTGTGCAGTTTCCTCTTGGGTTGTTCGAGTTCATCGGCTGGAACTTGGAAGCTTCAAGCCCTCTACAAATTTGGGGGCTTTAAATACCCTTTTTGCACAGTACCACTCCAAAAATAAATTAAATTATCTCAACTTCATGGCCCAAATATGGGTGTTTTCCAGAAACTGCTAGGGATACTTTTAGATTATTGTTTCAGGGGTCTATTACGTCTATTTTCTGGCATGTTTTCCCTTTTTACCATGTTTTCCCTGTTTACCAGCTTGTGGGTTTTGCAGTGGGTTTGCAGATATATTTTCCACCTGTTTATTTGCAGAACATGATCAAGACCCCAACTTGCCAAATTCTGCACGGCCTATGCTCACCTTTTACCTAGTTTGCCTTCTCCTGTTACATAGACAGATGCAAGCCTTTTTTTACAAAGCTTGCAGGTCTTACCCTATTGCGTAGCAAACTTACTCACAGATCTCTGCAAACTGAGTCACACCTTTTGCAGAGATCCACAGGATACATGCATTTTAGCTTATGGAAAGTACTAGTACTAAGCTCCTTTCCCATAAGAAGTGAAATACTATAAAATCATGGTTTCTTAAACTTCTATATAAAGAAAGATATATGTGTATAAAATAGATAGGGAGCAATATATGCATGCAAGCTCAATCTGGGGTATAGCCAAAGGCTACACCAGGAAGGGAAGAATGCAGAAATCCAGGCACAGAGGCATAAACAGTTACAGTTCAAAGTGAGCAGTAGTGGTCCCTGTTTGGCCTTTGGGGCTAGTGCCTGGGGTGCCCTCTCCAGTCCAGTTTCTATTCTGGCAAATTGGCACTTGTGAGTTTCCAAGCCAGGCTCAGTTTGTCTGTCATGGATTTCCTCCGTGCCCTGCTACTGCTGCACTATCATTCCCTCTCAGACCTGAAGCTGGCTGTAATGCCTGGCACTCAAACCTGCTCCACGGGAGCACTGCATGCTGTTCCTGGGGATTCCTCTTTGCCACCAGCAACTTCCTTGCCACAGGCCATTGTTTGCAAACAGCACCTGCCACTTCTTCAGTCAGGACCTTTTCCTTCACCTGGTGGAAGAGGATGTCAAGTGTGGAGGGATCTGATGGCAGATGCTGGCTCCTGCTCAGCAGATCCATCTCAAATGGCCTCTTGGTCAATAATGCTGAACCTCTGACGGCAGGGAGATCTGCAGGTGCTCAGTGCTTCTGACACAAGATGCGTGCAGACAGCACAGAAAAAGGAGCTTTGCTGAACGCGTTTGGAGATGCCTACTCAATCCCATTACAGGCTGCCCATACCCAGAAGGGAGGCGTGGAAGATACAGTGCATGGACTACCCAGTGGGGGGTTCATACCATCCTCCGCTCTGTCTGCTGCACGCTCACGTTTGGCTTTTCATACTGACATTGTGCAAGAGGAGTGCAGAGAGCAGGGGACACCGAAGTAAGCAGCTGTGGAGGAGGGAAGGGGGTGTGTTTATAGAAATACCTCATCGAAACCAAGGGAAGATGCAGCGGGGCAGAGCAAGGTGCTGATGTGCATGCACACAGAGGGAAGGACTGATGGCCAAAATGCTGCTCCAGGCCAATTCGTGATTCCACTGTGCAAGGGGAATCTGCAGATGGCTGCCAGTTTGGGATCCAGTTCTCTGCCAGGGGAAAATAACATAGCCTAGCAGACTGCAGGGGAGAATTCATACTGATAGGGAATTTTTCTCTTTACTTTCATTTTGCACTATTGGAGCAGCATGGAGCAGTTGACCCCACATAAGAGGCTGCTCCTGGCCTGATGAAAGCAAAGCAGTGCAACGTATGGCTCCCCCACCCGAACACAGAGGCTCTAAATCAAACGAGCATGATTTCGGAGGAGTCCTGTGACCTATGTTACACAGCAGGTCAGACTATGATCACAGCAGTCCCTTCAGGGCTTGAAATCTATGAATCTTTCCATGTGGGAACACAGTCTTGTGAATTTCCGGATGGATTTCCCAACTAAAGACGTTTGACTAGAGTGCTAGAACTTGGATATGTTTCTGAACTTGGTAACGTCCACCTGTCTCTGCTCTAGGCCTGACAATAACTTGTTTTATGGGATCTGTCTTCTCAGACATGCACAGTGTATATATTTCACACCCTTAGGTGATGCGTGTGTGTGTTGGGGGGGGATATGGAGGCCTGTGCCCCTTTCCAGAATGCTTGGTCACAGGGCGCAACCCTGTCCCCAGAGGGCTGTGCTGGGCAGGGAGAGGAAGAGGAAGGAGGAATATCTGGAAGCTGCAGTGTGGGGCTATTGCTTCTCAGGTGGGGGTTTGCTGAGACAAGGGTGGGTTGAGCTGTTCCAGGCTTGTGCCCCCCCATCATTAGACATGCATAATTTGTGTCCCCAGGACAGGGTGCATTGCTGCCATGCAGATCTAACACTTTTTCCATTTCATCTATTTTTCTAATGGAAACTGTCCTTTCAAAGCAGGTTCCATCACTGGTTTCTCTTTCCTTGAGCTAATAATTGCTTGAGCTGCCCTCTCAATGCGCTTGCATAACAAGAGCTGTTTAAGGCCATAAGGCAAATTATCGGGCAAGCTGGAAAATATCACTGAAACAATATGCTACAGCAGCCCACTGTGTCAAATAAAATGGCATTTAATGAATAGACCTGAGCTGAGAGTGGTAGGCTGATGCTATAAGACATTTACTTCTCTGAGCTTTACTGAGTTAGTGATGGCTTCCGTGTACTAAACTGATTCCTTATCAGATCATGATGAAAAAATGGTGGGTATGGAAGTAAACAAAGCTAACACCACAGTTAATGCTGGTTTATTAGGATAGTAAAGGGGGGTTGAAATAGTACAGCCTTGAACATCTTCTTGGACTATCTAAACAAATCCAGCTGCATCATCTGGGGTGAGGTCCTGGCTCTAGTGAATGGAAGGCGATAGGGGAAACATACTGGTGAAACTCCCAGTTATTTATAGTCCAGCGTCAGGTGGTTATAGAGTGTCTTGTTAGGTGCTGAGGAGAGCCAGTCAAAACACAGCAATATGATTTTGTGAAGGTCTGTAGCATTTCAAATGTTAATTTGAAAAGGACTTTTTTGTTTTGTTCTTTGCGGGGAACTATTCTATTACCTTGTATTGATGTTTTTATCTAAATGGTTTTCTAAATTAAATCTGAGAATTAAGCTTTTTGTAAACAAAACTACTGATAATGATTTAAATAAATATATCAATTACACATCGAAAATGTTGCAGGGAGTTTCACTGAAAATCATTAAAATGTCAGTAATATTGAAAATTTTCCTCCAAAAAATTAGTTTTGAGAAGGTCATTTTTGACAAACTTCCCCTGTCCCCCACAAACCAAAACTTGTGCAAAATATATGGACCTGCCCTAGTGCTGAAAATCTTCAGCTACTATGAACTTCCTCTTGTTTGGTTATAAAACTGAGTGCAATTGAGATTTTAATAATAATTTTCCTTTGAAGATGCCATCTTGGCAAAGCCAATTTATTATTATGTAATGGTATCACATTTGGTTTTTTTTAAAGTGGAAAATTTTTTCTGAAAATGTCAAACATCCTGTTCTGACATCTTCTGACCAAAACATTTTTGTTTTTCATTTTGAAGTGACTTTGTGTTTCTAAATTTTCTATGTATCAAATGATTTTTTCAAGGGATTGAAATCAAAATGTACCACATCAATGGTATCAAAATGAAATGTTTCAGCTGACCACATTAATACATTTTCAGAATTTTGTTTCATAAAATTTCTTTAAATTGTTTTTATCTGAATTTGGGACATTTTATCCAAAATTTTGATATTTTTTTTCAGAGGCAGAGAAAGTTTTCTGACTAGCACTAGTCCAATTGCATATGCTGCAATTCATCTTCTAGGGCTGGGGTGGGACACCTATTAGGAACAGTCATGGGTTGTGTTCCTTTTTTCCTTTCTTATCTATGACTTTGTTGGGTGTCAGTTTTGCCTCATGTGGCCTGGATGGTTTAATATCTTTGGAGTAGCTCCATCGCTGCTATTTATAAATCTCCAATATACCCCCGAGGGGTTCATTGGGTCAGGGTTTGTGCATTGGTAGACAAGGCCACTATATTATGTTCAATGTAACAGCCATGGCACAGTGCTTTAGTTCTTTTGTAACACCTTATACAAACCATTTTAAAGCACAGCACAAAATTCATTGTAGCATTAGTGTAGCAATAGGAACCAGGTGACTTTGACTGTGTCACAAACTGTCAGCCCCTCCTAATTCCTCAGTAAATGTCCTGCTCCTGGATAGTTATTGTTCAAAAGAATGGGTCCAAAAGAGTATGTGTGGATCTATCTAATGCCCGCTGATGTCAGTAGAAAGGCACCCCTTGTTTTTGTTCAGAGATAGGGCAAGCTTTTGATACATAATATCTCCATCAAATGTTGCCCTTATTTAGCCAATACACATCTTGGCAAATAGGATGGTGCTGATAGAATAATTTATTTGGCAAAGAATTACATAATGTGGCAAACACACTAGACCATTACAGCTGGTGTGACTGGAAATACATTTATGTACACCAGTGGTTCCCAAGCTTTTTGGCATGTGGGCCTTAACAATCCTCCAGGGCCACCAGTTTCCACCAGCAGGTCCCTGACCCCCCCCACTGCAGCCAGACAGAAGGAGTCGATCAAGGAGGCTGCTGCCTCAATGGGCTCCTGTGTCCTTGGCTCCAGAAGAGAAACCACATGCACCCTGTAGCCCTACGTGCTAGGTCCCTAGGCAGCGGTTCCCTTCTGCAGCCAGGGGAATGGAGGGTCAGTGTCCCTCCCTCTGGCTCCAGTGAGGACCCCAACGCCTATGGAGCCAGGCTGAGCGCTTTGCTGTGCTCCCGGCTACAGCCAGGGAGATGGGACAATTGATTCCCTGTCCCCTTGGCTGCAGCAAGGAGCCTGCACCAGCCTTGCAGCTCCGTGACAACACACTCTGCCCGAGGCCTTAGGCAGCGACTCCCTTCTACAGTCAGCAGAAGGGAGCTGCGGGCCATTTGAAATATCCCACAGGCCACTTTTGGCCCCCAAGCCACAGGTTGGGAACCACTGATGCACACTGAGGAGCTGGGACGCTTATTTTTTTGAATAATATGCTCAGTTTCTATTGCCTAACCTTAGGGCAGTTGGCAAACAAGTGCTCTGGCCAGTAAGGGAGGTGGGCTAGTCTCCCAGCCACATATCATGCTTTCATATTCAGCCAATAAGTCTCCAGCCTTTAAACTGTGTTACGGCATGCTAAATAAACCACAGTCTCTGGAGCCTCTGAGGCCTTATGATATTTCTGCCCACTGGACATGAGATTGCTCTTCTTGGCCGCAGAGCTAAAAACTTTGCTGTGGAAATGTTTCAGACGCAGAAGAATGGCAGCACATATTCTGCGGTTCTTTTGCCTGATGTTGAGAGTCTGCAGAGGCTGAGGAAGCAGGATCTCCTGTTGCTTTGAACAGCAGCTGGCTAATCCAGCTGACATTAATTCATTTAAGCCATCATCTTATGAGCTGCGCAGAGAGAAGCTGTCAGACAGGCTTCTTTCATAACCTGAATACAGCTGCCACCTTTTTTATGATCTAGGAAAAGGCCTGTTCCTTTTGTGCCAGCCGTGTTGTCTATGTTACTGATTTCTCAGGGGCCATAACAGAGTGTCTTGTTCTGCTAATGAAAACTGGGACAGAGTTTCCTTTTGTCATGCCCTAAAAAGGCTAATTTTTGGTGGTCACAGTTAAGCTTGCTATCCATGAAATTTCAGACAATAGAATCTTTCCTCTAGCATTGGGTGAATGGCATCGATGTTTATAGTCTGAACCGTACTAGGAGAAGGTCTACATGGGGAAAACAATCTCAGTTCATAGGAGTGTTAGTTGTGCAGGGACCTGAAGAAAACAGTGAGCGTAACAAAGCCTATTGCAATGCAGAACTGATAACCAATTAACTTTGAATACAGCCACTCAGCTGTTAAACACTGAGCTATTATTCTAATTTCTTTTAATTGGGACTAACGTATATCTATAGGGAGAAGACCTCTGTATTGTACAACTCAGTGCTATTCTATTCCAGTGTAGCAGTACTAATGGCAGGAAGCTGGCCTCTCATAGACCCATAGACTCTAAGGTCAGAAGGGACCAATGTGATCATCCAGTCTGACGTATGCAACGCAGGCCACAGAACCTCACCCGCCCACTCCTGTAATAACCCTCTAACCTATGACTGAGTTATTGAAGTCCTCACATCATAATTTTAAGAGAAAAACTCCCAGAGCCTTTGCCAATCTGCCCTGGGGGAAAGTTCCTTCCAACCCCCAATACAGCAGTCAGTTAAACCCTGAGCGTTCGGGCAAGTCTCACCAGCCAGGCACCCAAGACAGACTTCTTTGTAATAACTCAGAACCCACCGCATCCAGCCTCCCTTCTCATGCCACTGGCACATCCACCACCAGTAGTCAAAGATCATGAAACTGCTAAACTAGGCTGTCCCATCATACCATCCCCTCCAAAAATTTACCTTTAGGGTCGGACTATGGCTGGGGCACAGAGGGAAGCTACAAGGAACCTTCCTTGGGTGCCTCCCTTGCAGGGTTCCCTCAAATTGCTCTCCCTGTCCTCTGGACAGGCAGGGATTGCTCTATCCATGCATCCTCATAGACAAATGTCATTCCCCTTGAGACCTGGGAAGCCTGGGATGCGTATTTCTGTTTGTTGTCACTGCCTCTGGGAATGACACCAGTATGATTTGTTGTGGCCATTGGATGCAGTTATTAAGAGAACAGTAGGCACAGGCAGATGCCAGGTGCTTTTCCCCGTCTCATTCCTGCTACTGAAGGCATCAGTTTGTTACAGAGTGCTGTTACAGAGGTCTGTGTGTTTGTGCTGGCTCCTGAGAATAATGTGATATGATGATATTCAAACACATGTTTTGAGACCCATTACAGTAATTGGTTTAAAATGTGCTATGGCTGCTAGGCATATCTATTCCTGAAAATGTGCAAGGTTTGGTGAAAAAGTTATATGTTTCATTGCATTGAGGGAGTAAAAGACATAACAATGTCCTCATTTATCTGTCCTCAGCAAGTAGAATGTCCGACCACATGCTGGGAAAAAGTAGCATGAAAATTGTATAAACATTTAAAGTGTGAATCCAAGAGGGAAAGTTATGGCCTTGATCTTCAAAATGCTAATGAGAACTATGCATGCATATCAGGAGGAGAATATAGCCCTAAAATTGTCCCCTTTGGCTCATGTAAATTAATGTAAGAAAAGTACAAAATAATGGTAATGTGGAAAATGGGTTTATCTTTGATAGTCAGGAACTGCAAAAATCAGATCAGAAGATGAGGAGGGACAAAGACTGAATCACCAGCTCAGTGTTTAGCACCAGTTAGACATGTAGCCGTAACAACAGAATGCATTATTAGATCACTAGAGGAACAGATAGCAAATAAGAAGAAAGTAGCTGTGAAATAGAGAGAGTATTAAATACATCAGAGAATACAAAGGGTTCTCATCATCTTTATTATGTTTGACTCTGGGCACTATATTGCAGACCTGATATGGAAAAATTGGGAAAGGTACAGAAAGGAAAAGAAGAATAGTGGTGATGGCGTGATTACACTGACTGTCGTATATGGAGAAAAGGAGCTGGTGGGAAGAGTTTTCTGTTGAAACATGCCAATACATTGAAAGAGATCGTTTGCAGAAAAGACATCTCAATAAAAAAAAAAGGAATATAGTTTCTAATAAGGTCAAAGTGAAATGAAATATTTCAGTTTTCCATTTCAAAATGACTTGTTTCAATTTTTAAAATTTGACATTGTATAATATAAATTTTAAAAAAAGTCAAAGCAAAACAAAATGTTTATATTTTTATGAAATAAAACATTTTGATCAACTCAGAATGGATTTTTCCAATTTTCCTTCTTGGGAAATTTGTGAATTTTTTTTTGTTTTCGTTCTGTTTTGGAATGGATTTTTTTTATAGTGTGGATTTTCCTGCCACAGAAAAGATGTTTTTCCCAAGTCTGTGTGTGTTCTTTAAAAACCAGATGAAAACACAGTTCTACTAAATTCTGTGAGTTCTACTAAATTCTTTGATCCAAAAGAATATGCTTAAAATGAAGAGGACTGTGGGTACTACATATGTTGAATGGACATTAAACTCTGCAACAGAAACTGCAACTGCAAACAATGTATTTGGGATATCAGAGCAGGAAATGCTTGGGAGAGAGAATGCTGTAAGGTACAAGTGCAGACTGGATCAATGCATGGGCCCTCAGAGAGAATCTTCATGTGGAGATCTTGGAAACTTGGCCTATGTTTTTGAGCAGTGCTAGTTCAAGGTGTAGTGGAATGAATTATCTCCATCAACAGGTGAATCACTATAGCTTCTGATTTGTGTTAGGCAGGCACACACGTTGGAATGCTTTGATTATGCAAGGCAATGAGCACTAAGAAAGACTCAGTTTATATTTGAATATTTATCGGTAATACTGTTTATAAATTAAAAGTTTCCATTGATATTTATCCGTCCCCAGCTCTTCTGGGTTAAGTGCTGTAAAGAGCCATATGGAAAGTTGCAAGTATTTGTAGTAAGCTTGTTTGCCTTTAAAAAAACCCAAAACTTAATTTGCATGGATTTATGTGCTTTTTTAAATTCTTCAGCCAATCATGATATTGTAGTTGAAGAAAGTCTATTGATCTCTACCAATAGACATTTAAGATCCAATTCACTTTGGTAGAAACTTGGTAGCGTTAAAATGAAATGCCTATTTGTCTGTGATAGGACCATCAATGACTCCATGAAATATTTGTCTCATAATTCTTTTCTCTATAATCAACCTTTAATTTTGTTTCCTGCTACAGTGGAATCATTCTGAAGGTTCAGAGCTTACACTTCAATTGTACTGTTGCAGTAAAATAGCCTATTATTCTTCAGAAATTGCTCTACAAAGCTATTAACATGAGCACCAGATATTCTGATTTAATGAGGTAAAAGAAGCTGATGGGCCTAGTTAGGCAAGATCGCCCTACTTTATAATGTGCACTTAGATTACATTATAAGAATCAGATATTTGTCTTTCCTGTGAAGAAATTCGCTAGAGGAGAGGTGAAAAGCAGGAATAATTAAATGAGATTGATATACTTTTTCCTCGTGATTAAGTTGTGGAATTTTGTGATGGTGCCACCAAATTTTCTTTTATGCAGCACCTGACAAAGCAAATATATCTGGAGGGACAGGAACATGGATAGGACATCCCATAGAGCTTAAAATGAACGAGTTGGCATTGGAACAAAAGTGTCTGTAACAAAATTGTAAGTGCTTCACATAAGGGTGGCTGAGCTTTCTTGAACCTTTGCCTGTCACACAGTATGTCTTCCTCACACCAGTCCTGACTAGCAGAAGTGAGCACGACTGCTCTGGTGACTTTGTCTGTGGGGAATGGCACTGGTGCTTAACCAGCTGGTCCTGTCCATGCTCTGACATGACCTTCACACCCTGGTCCCACCCGTGAATTTCCTGGCCAACCTCTCAAAGACAATTCGGGAATTCTTCTGGCCAGGACTGTACTGGGTCTCCACAAGGATTCTGAGTTTCCCCCTGGAGGAAGGGGGACTGGTCCTGTGCTACATCTACAGCCAGGCCATACCTTCCAGCTCCAGGTCCTGCAGAGATTCTGCTAGTGCAGGTAGTCTGGCATGGACCCATTTGACCCACACCTTCCTCCATCCCCTCTGCAGGCTCTGATACAACTGGCAGCTCTTTTATCGCCACCTGAGAGGGTCTTCTGTGATACCTCTCTGAGCTGCTGGTCTTCTGCCAGGACGACCTCTGAACTGGAGGCTGGTCTTGGCCTCTAAGACCTTTATGGCTGCCAAGCGGGCAGATCACATCACAGAAAACCTGCTGCACAATTCACATTTCAGTGTGCAGGTGGCATAGTGTCACTTGGTGCATGAGGACTAGCCTTGGCAGGCATCAGCAGGATTACAGATTTCCTGGACTATGACTGGAAACACTAGGTGGATCCCCAAGTGCTGGGTAAGTGCATGGGGCTCTCCACTTTTCATCCCCTGCGGCATGTACTCCAGAAGGTGACGGCAGCCTTGCCCCCCGCTGCTTGCACCCACCTCGAGAGGGTCCTTGGAGAAGGAGATCCTTGCCTACCCTTCACCTAGGGCCCTCCAGACCTCTTCACTGGGTCCCTGCACCATGAGCCCTTCCTGGCTGCCTCCGCTGCATACCATGAGCTGGCTGCAGGACCTGAATCCAGTACATTTCCAACCTACAGCATGGGCACACCTCCATGTGCTTGTGAGCCACAAATCTATCTCCTTGCCCTCGTGTCCCACCCTCACACCAGGTGGTGGGACCTCTGACCACCTGTCAAGGGTGAGGAACCCCTGGGGGCCATTCTATATTCCACCTTGGTCCTGTGGTCTGCAAGGAATATTGGCTGGAGGCTCCTTCAGGTATCTGAGCACAGGCATGTACCTGATACAGTTCACCTCTGTCCCGAAGCCTGTTCCTTCTGTGGCACGAGAGAGAACCATGTGCACATCTACCAGGAGTGCATCAGGCTGCAGCCCCTATTCTGGCTCCTTCAGACCTTCTCCTGAGGTTCTGGTGCACTTCGCCCCACGCCTGCTCAACTACGCCCACCCCACCCATGGCTCCACAAACCAAAGTATTGAGGCGCCCTAAACAGCACTGATTAAAGGCAGGGATGGATATTTCAACAGTGGAGGAAAGATGATAAGTAGGTCATGAAGGGCTTTCCAAATGAAGCCAAGTTGTTGTTTGCTGTCATATAGAAGTGGTGGCCAGTGGAGGCATATGAAGGGGGTGGTGATGTGGTCAATGTGATGGGCTAGGAAAGTGGTCTGTGTAGCAGTGTTCTGAATGTGTAAGAGCAGGACAGGACTGTATATGGCAAGGCTGCAAAGATCAGTGGATATGCTGACGTACTGCTAGTTGATATTTGCTTGACCAGGATAATCAGGTGTGTCGGCTTGTTATACCAGACCGTCCCATAGTAACTGGAATCGATTCTCTCCACTGAAAAAGGTGGTAGCCATGTCATTTGCAATGACATGTCTCACCCAGGTTCATTATCTTTAACAGAATGTGAGTTGCCATGTATAAATCAAAGTGAGAGTTAATAGCTGAGAGTTCAAAATTAAGAAATAACTAAGAAGCCCAGTATTATGTGATGCATTTATAATGTAGATTTTAGATATCTTCCACTGTAGAATCATAAAAACAGGAAGGGACCATGAGAGGTCGAGTCCAGTCCCCTGCACTACTGGCAAGACCAAGTGCCCTCTTAAAACATCCCTGACAGGTGCTTGTCTAACCTGCCCTTAAACACTTCCAATGATGGAGATTCTCCAACTTGCCTAGGCAATTTATTCCAGTGGTTAATCACCCTGACAGGAGTTTTTTCTAAATGTCCAACCTAAACATCCTTTGCCATAATTAAGCCAATTACTTCTTTTCCTATCATCAGTGGTTAAAGAGAATAGATTTGCTCTCTTCTCATAATAACCTTTTAGGTACTTGAAAACAAACCAAGCTCTCTCAATCTTTCCTGCTGAGTCAAGTGTTCCAGACCTCTAACCATTCCTGTTGTTCTTCTCTGGACTTTGTCCAACTTCTCCACAAGTTCCCTGAAATTAGGTTCCCAGAACTGGACACAATACTCCAGTTGAGGCCTAAACAGCATGGAACAGAGTGGAAGAATTGCTTCTTGTCTCTTACTTACAATACTCCTGGTAACACAGCTGAGAATGTTGTTTGCTTTTTTTGCAACAGTGTTACACTGTTGACTCACAGGTAGCTTGTGGTTCACTATAACACCCAGATCCCATTTTTTCAGCAATCATTCTTAGGCAGTCATTACCCATTCTAAATGTGTCCAATGAATTGTTCTTTCTGAAGTGGAGTACTTTACACTTTATTGAATTTCATTCTGTTTACCTCTGATCATTTCACCAGTTTCTTCAAATCATTCTGAATTCTAATCCTTTCCTCCAAAGAACTTGCAAACCCTCCCAGTTTGGTATCATCAGCAAACTTTATAAGTGTACTCTATATGCTGTCATCTAAATCGTTGATGAAAATATTGAACAGAACTGGACTCAGAATCGATCCTTGCAGTACCCCTCTTATTATTGCCTTCCAGCTTGACTGTGAGCTGTTGATAATTACTATCTGGGAGTGGTTATCCAACCATTTTTGCACTTATCTTTCAGGGGTTAAAGAATAATTTGGCAGGTCCTGGAACCCTCCTAAACTTGCTGGCCCCCTCGCACCAGTGCAGGCCCCCTTGCGTACCCCAGCTCCTGACCCCCAAATGCCTGCTGCCCAGCACATGCCTGCCCCCACCCCCACTAATGCCCAGCACACACTTACCACCATCCCAGTACCTGCCCCCCAAACATTGATCCCAACCCTAGTTCCTGCCCCCCCCATACTTACCCCCCTTTTCTTGGCCACCATGGGGAGGGCCTTGGCCCAGACTGAGGCTTCAGCCTAGAGCCTGGTCTCATTGAGCATGCTCAGAGAGTCTGAGCATGCTAAGTGAAACCAGGCTGGGGGCGGAGTTTTTAGAACTCCCTGCCCTGCCCAATGCTGCAGAACGCCGTTCCGTGGCTTGCTATTTTTTATGGGATCAGTGTTCTGGCCCCTAAAAATAGAAAATGGAGCCATAATGCTGCTTTCTGAGGCCTACTATTTTTAAATGGTGTGCCCCAGAATGCAGCATTCTGGCTCCATTTTCTATTTTTAGGGGCCCTGGAACGCTGAGCCCCTAAAAATAGTGGGCCCTGGACTGGCGTTCCATGATGTTCCAGCTTATTTTAACCCCTGCATTTTATAGTAGCTCCATCTAGGTTGCACTTTCCTAGTTTGTTAATGAGAAGGTGATGTGAGACCATCTCAAAAGCTTTACTAAAGTCTAGATATACCATATCTAGCACTTGCCCCTATGCACAAGGCTTGTTACCCAGTCACAGAAAGCTATCAGGTTGTCTTGACATGATTTGTTCTTGAGAAATCCATGCTGACTATCAGTTAGCACTTTCTTCTCTTCTAGATGTCTGCTAATTGATTCTTTCGTTATTTGCTCCATTATTTTTCCTCTTACAGCGACTTGATTGTTTTCCTTTATTTAGTTATTTTATTAATGATTCTTAAACAGAATCACCATGAGCATTATTTTAATCTAGCCACTTTAATGTTTGTTTAAGATGTGCTAGCATGGATGCTATCAAGGTAAAATAGTAGCTTTCTGACTTACTTTGTTGACCCATGTAAGCCTCTGAACAAACAGCAAACTAACACAGACACACCTGATTAACTTTTCCTTGGTTCAGACCGATGTGTTCATATTCAAAAGATTGTAGTGGAAAGCAGTGCTTGAGCAAGTCTAAAGAAATGAACCAACAGGGTTTAAAAGTCAGAGTTAGAGGGCTCTTTGCAATTTGATATGTGATACACTTCTATCTGACTTCATGAAGGCCAGATTAATTTTATTCACCTCTCTTGTCTGCTATTTTCTAGCATGCATTTTTCAGCTCTTTATGCTTTATATACTAAAGTCAGTCTTTTGAGGTTCAAAGACCCCATGGTCAATTATCAGGGAAATCCCTGTGGTGATGGTGAGGAGTTAAGTAATAAAGAGCTATTCCATCTCATTCCTCAACAGACCCAGGCCAGCGAATGGTGCCCATGCCCATGGCTCTCCCTCAGAAGTATAATTACAAGGGGTAAATGAGAGTGTAACAAGGGACTCTGCCTCTCTGGCCAAACCAAGGTTTTACAAGCCTGAAGCCTGGGAAGCAGAGGGGTGTGGCTAGGACAGGAGGGGGAAGTATAAAAAGCTGGCCCAGCATCTCCCCTGGGGCTGAGCTGCCCTGGAGGAAGGATGCTCCCTCTGCCAGGCTGCTAGCCAGGAGATACTGTGGCTTTCTGGCCAGAGGAACCCCGGCCTACCCAGCCAGGGAGCCAGAGGGCCCACCCAATTTTCCTGGACCTAAAGACTGAGAAGAAATGCCCTGGACTGTGGACTAGGGTAACCATTCTAGCCAGCCCCATGGCCTTGAGGGGCTGCCCCTTCCAGGGGATCCAGGTGGAACTGAGGACTATGAGGACCTGCTCGGTCCCTGGTATATGGTGAGATCGCAGGCTGCTGAAGGGCCATGTGACTTAGAGGAGCTGCCTTCAGCTAAGGACCCCTGTGCCCCTGAGGAACTCATAGGCGCAGAGGGACCTTGTGAGCTGGAGGAGCTGCCTTCAGCTGAGGAACCGAGGCCTTCCCAGACCTACCACCAGTGGATGGTGAGGGACTTGTTGGGATTCCCTGGATGAGATACCCAGAAGAGCCCTTTGGAGACAGGTACCTGGGCGTAGGGTGGGAGGAAGTGGCTCAAGGGGAGCTGAACCCAGTTCAACTGGGGACTGACTCCTGCAGGGGTTTGCATTGTGGTAGGAGTCCTGCTGACCCAGTGACTGGCCACAGTCCCTGATAGGGCTGTGGGCTGGGATGCAGTGATGTCGGGTGGGCCTGCGTCCCCTTCCCTCCCCCTTTCTTTGTGAGCCTCTTCTTTTTCTGCCAGCCGCCTGGAGAGTGAATACTGACTCTGCTGTTGGCCTGCCTTGCCTGGAGGCTAGGGCCACTGACTTTGAAGGTCTGCCCCCTTATAATTCCAGCAGGGGCACCCTCCCAACGGGTTGGGAGGTGCGGACGTTGACAGAGAGCATGCTCTGTCTTCAGGTTTTCATATCTCATCAGCTGGAGAAAAGGTCACTTATCTATTTTGTCTAGATTATGCCCTGGATTCTTGCTTGGCTGTGTTGTGCGTTGGTGACAAATAGAACAGGAAACAGATAATAGGAAGTACTACTGAGGATAGAAGAAGTTGGTTTCACCTCTAAAGCTGGAGCGGCATCGTTAAGAGAGGCAGTGATGGCATGAAACAAAATCCCTTCCAAAAATGGTTGTGCTGTAGAACTAACAGACATCAATTTGGCCTCTCTGCTTGTCTGTTACATCCCTGGCTTCTTATCCTTTGTGTGCCTTGTTCATTGAGCCTGTAAACTCCTCATTTTGTATGTGTATACCATAGCACAGCAGGGCCCTGATATTTGTTGGGGTCCCTATGGACAGCCATAATGCACATAATAATGACTAGGCATTTCCTTTTATCCCTTGAATGTCATCACAGCTTCTGACACATCTATAGTCCTCTTTCTGAATACTAAAGAAAATAGTTTGATTTCAGAATGTAATTTTATTAAACAGAGAACACTGGCCATCTCCTAGGGGCACTGCTACTGTTTTCTGAGCTTCACTACCTAGGGATGGCTCTGCAGTAACCACCTCCCTTCTCATCAGTTATAAGCCATTAATTGTGCATAATGATGGACATTTTGTGTGTGTGTGTGTGTGTGAGAGAGACAGAAATCATGTCTTCAGAGTATAGTTTTATTACATGATAAAATATATTGGGTGAAATTTTGCCCCCAGTGAAGTCAATGAGCAAAACTCCCACGTCAAAAATTCTGCCCATTAGCTAGGTATGTTGTGGCTAGATTCCACACAGATATCAAATAAAAGAGCAGAGATTTTTTTTAATGTAGTTCATTTTAATGAACTACACTATATAAGCACAATTCCTGGAGCCTAAATTCTTGTTCAGGATTTTAATCATGATGTAAAATAAAAAATGCAAATTTTGACAAAGAATCAGTAGCAGGTTGAATGAAATTGGGGTTTCATCTAATGGTTCTCAGTTTTATGGTATTATCTTAAAACTGCTGCAAAAATGATGCATGCACTTCTGTGAATAATTGGAAGTGTACAAAAATGTCTTTCGGTAAACTGTAGGTAGAACTGAGTCCTGAAAAATATATTCCCAGGGGGTAGCTGTGCTAGTCTAGTTCAGCAAAACAAACAAGGAGTCTTGTGGCACTTTTAAAAACTATCAGATTTGATAGTCTTTAAAGTGCCTAAAAAATATGCATATTCTACCATGATGTAGCTATAGCTTCTGGATTTAATGTGCAGAGCACTGTTAACGTTTAAGAAACTGACAAAGATGAATTACGCTATTCGTGTTTCTGATGAGCAAAATGCTTTCAGTAGTTTTAATCACGGAGCTACACTTAATTTTTAAAAATTAAAATTAGTTCATTGGCAGTGAGACAAGACAATACTTTAGAGTGGGATTATAGCCTATTGTGAACTATTAGTATTAATAATGACTATACTGTGTCCAAAAATGTGGTAGGCATTTTGCAGCATGATTAAGAAGACATGCTCCAACTACTGAAGCACTTACAAATTACGTAGTGATAATGCAATTAGACCTATTTGTATAGATCAAAGATTTACAAAGACAAGGTAGGTAAATATCTTTTATCTGACTAAGTAGTCTGGGTTAGAGAGACTAGCCTACATAGAGCTCTTCATCAAATCTGGGGCAGATACTTAGTGCGTCACAGACAAAGGCAAGATGGAACAGACTGTTTAGCACAAGTAGTTATCACATATTTCAAGGGGAGGTGGCCTGTTAACAACCCCCTCATTACATCCTAGTTTCCAGAGGGGTAGCTGTGCTAGTCTGTGTACAGCAGAAAAAAAGAGTCCTGTGGCACCTTAAAGACTAGCAAACTTCTTCTGGCATAAGTGTTCATGAGCTCCAACCCATTTCATCAGACCAAATGCATTGGAGCCTACAAAAGCTTATGTCCCAAGAAATGTTAGTCTTTAAGGTACCACAAGACTGTCATTGTCATAAATCCATTGCTTTTGTTCAGGTTATTATTTTTAACGTTTGGCAAAGATGTGAATCTAAGCTCTCAGACTTATTTTTTGAAGGTCTCGAGCAGAATTCCTTTGATAAGGACTGAGCAAGGTCGCAGCCATGGGTGGGCTGGCCAGGGCCCACCCTCATGGCCCTGCTTGCAGTAGCCTGGAGATTGTGGCAGCAAAGTTTGTACCACTGCCAGTTCAGATGTGTACCTCTCCCCTCCTGGGGGGGGGGGGTTCTGGTCACATGACCTACCCTAAACTTGAAGGGGCCCATCTAGAAAAAAGGCTATGCTCTTGGGACTGAGTTCAGCAACAGATTTTTTTCACTTTGTGGAAAGTATTTGTCTTTTATCATTTTTTCTGTGTGAGTTCATTCAAGATCATAGTAATTTCTTGGTTTCACCCACATAGTTCTTGGGGCATTAATGTGCCAGATGAGGTGCTGGATAAGGTACGCCACGTGTGTGGGACCCATGGATCCAGAAAGGTGGGTGTGGGGAGTGTTGATCATCATAGCAATGCAGAGATGGCTACAGCTTTTACATTTATTTTTCTGGAAAAGTTTGGTGCTGCTTTGAGTTGGTGTCCTGATCTGTGGGGAGGTTGCATCTGAGGTTGTAGAGTTTTTGAAAGCCAGAAGATGGAGATCAGGAAAGATTTCCTTCAGGATATGATCCCTATCCGGAATGGATTGTAGCTGTTTGATTCCCTGTAGGGGTTCCAGTATGGGGTGGCAGGTAGGTGACAAAGATGGGGGTTTGGTCAGAAGGGGTTTTATTTCTGTGTTAAGGCATGTTCTCTTGGAGCATCTGGGTGGTCCATTTCCATGAGGGGATCTACTCCTATGATAGAACATCTTTGCTTGATGAAGGTGGTTTTAAGCATGTGTAAGGTATATAACCAGTAGTTTCTGATCAGAGTCTGTTCTAAAGTATCTGGCTACACATAGCAAATTTCTTGGTGTATTTGGTGTAGTTACTGAAGGAAGGCATTTCAGCAAATCACCAGAGGTAAGTCAACACTGGAGGCTCTGTTAAGTCAACCTAACAAGGTTGATTTTAAGTTAACTTAAAGTTGACCTTTGTTAAGCTGGCTTAGAGTCCATGTTGAAAACTCCTGTCGACTGCCTTTTAACCTGATTTTATGTGCCTCCTTATGTACAGAGTGAAAAAGAGACCATCACAATATGTTCAGACCATCAGAATAGCCCTTTGGAATAAGTACTGAAAACCACACAACTGCATCCTTTCTTGATGCGCCATTTAACCTTTGCCTTTGCATGGCAATTGTTTCCTTTGATCAGCTGTGTAATACCTTTGGTTGACATGTCTTTAATTTGGGGGTATACGAGGGAGGTAGTAAGTCTGAGTCAGATGGATCACTTTGCGGACACATTGAAAGTATCTCCTGGCATAGATTCAAGGACTAGCTATCTGCAAATCTGTGACTGAATCAGAAAACTGCCTCAGACCTAGGGAGTAGCTATCAGTGTGGGTATTCTAATAGCCTATTTCATATGCATGTGCTTAAGATTAATAAGTGAGACTTTTGGTAAGAGTGATGCTGATGGGAATTGCTGGAGACCAATATAGTAATGATTTGAGGTTAAAAGCATGGTGTTTTGACATCTTACTCTCAATCATATAGTAGGTAGGTTTATTCCCTGATATGGAGTTGCAGGGACTGCAAGTTACTGGGCTGAAGAATTTCAAAAGGGATAGCCGTGTGAGTCTAGTCCAGTAAGAAAGCAACAAGGAGTTGTGTGGCACTTTCAGACTAACAGATTTATTTTTTTGCATGAGCTTTCGTGGGAGAAGATCCCACTTCCTCAGATGCTTCGAAGAATCTGAGGAAGTGGGATCTTCTCCCACGAAAGCTCATGCAAAAAATAAATCTGTTAGTCTTAAAGTGCCACACAACTCCTTGTTGTTGTTTTTTTTTTCATAGGGTTGAAGAACCCTGAGTATGTGACCAGAGGTATGAAGCTAGGTGTGGTGATCTACAGGTTCTTATCTGTAACTGTTTGAGGATCCATTCCTGAAGCTGATTGTGGTACTCAGGAAATTGATGCTAGTGTGGGAGTGTTCCAGAAGAAATTTAATGGATGGGGGTTGTTGAAGTTGTGGTGGAAATTTGTGTGGTGGTTTGTCTGTTAAGAGGATGAAAATATCTGTATCTCAACTATATTACTGTAAATCACTTATCCAGAAATTCTTCTTCAACATGGTCCATGAAGGGATTGATGTGTTGTGGAGCCATCCTAGTGCCCTGGACTGTTCTTGGGGTTTGCACAATATGTTCTGTTGAATTTAAAATGGTTACAGGTGAGGATGAAATGGATGAGTTTGTTTTTGGGATGACTATTTGAAGGTTATGCATTATCTTATAAATATTGGAGGTTGGCAGTGATTTCATTATTGTGAAAGATGTTGGGATAGGAGGGTGACAATCACAATGGGAAGGATTGTTTTTTTGAGGCAGACTGTTCATCTTGGGATGTTTCTTGAGGAAGTAATTTGCCTGCTTAGGGAAGCTGGCCCTTTCTGTGGTGAGTGATTTGAGGATAGCTTATATGAGCCCTATGCTCCTTCAGCAAGAGTGAATGACCAGATAGGAGAGGTCTGCTCATTTTTCCGTTTCCATATCTTGGGAAGTATGTAGAAGGTCGCAGGGATGGGTGCATGGCGGATGAGATTGTAGAGTTTCTCTTGTAACTCATTGGGGAAGAATCTAATGTCTTTAAATTCCTGGGTGAATTGGGTGGTGGGGGTGAGTTCTTTTTTAAGGTCTTTGGTGGGTGGGGTCTGAGAGTTGTTGGTTGCTATGATGGACTATGATGATGCCCCCTCTGTCTGAACATTATTTGGTGTTATACAGAGCCCTTCCCTCAGCAAGGTCTTGGGTACACTCAGTGAAGCCACATCTGCATTAATATAATAAGTCATTCAGAACTTTAACATTACAGAATATATATTGCCCGCAAGCAGGCAGATGAGGATCAAATGCTCACACCTCTTCTGCTATGGGGCAGCCCCTGACCCTGTATTCCCTGTACCTGAGGGCCCATAGCAAGTGTTGCTCCAGTGTGGGGAAAGCCCGGGGCACTCCGCAGGGATTGGGGTCCCAGATGAGACTGTTGCTTGGGTGGACGCTCCCAACTCTCATATACCTAATACACACATAGCCCTTCTGGGGGCGGGGGGGGGGGATACATTCCCAGGGTGGCTCTGGCAGAAAACAACCTGCTGTCTTATAAACAACACTTTCAAGGTTAGCTGGTTCCCAACCTGCTTTGCAGCTGGAGTGGCTTTAAGCCAATTTAGCACTATGTCAATCCACAGCAGAAACTGTCCTTGATTGATCTGTGCAGGGGTAACCAGTGGTCACCCCATCATTTGGTGATATGGATTTCAGGGACTGTATAGCTGACCTCTTAGCAGTTCACAGATTGTGGTGAATGTGATGCTTTTTAAACATTACTTCAGGAGAACGTTTACTGAAAATAGTATAATCAACCAATGATCTGCTGTGGGGTATCCAGTCAGATGACTTATTACTGTCAGTGAGGACAGGTAGTTGTGGATGGTAGTTTCATTGTTGTGAAAGAATTCTTCGAGGTGGTGTTGTGCATTGGCAAAAGATTTCTAGCTCTCCATATGTTAATATACTGTCAGATTCTGTGATGGGTAGAAATTCTGTTGAAAAAAACAACAAGGAGTTGTGTGGCACTTGAAGACTAACAGATTTATTTTTTGCATGAGCTTTCGTGGGAGAAGATCCCACTTCCTCAGATGCTTCGAAGATGGGTGAACTTACAGAAGGGAATGAAACTAAATGCAAGGGGGTGTAAAACATAGGATCAGGTCATAAAGTAACAGCAAATCAGAGCAGTTTACAGGCTCAAACCATGGGAAGCCTGAAGTCAAATTACCCTTTGTAATGGGAAAAGAACCCATAGTCTCGATTCAGTCCTGCTTTCACAGAATTTAGCTTGCATATTAATTCGAGTTCAGCTGTCTCTCTTTGGAGTCTTGATGTCCCAGGTACATCTCTAATGACAGTCGTTAACAAATCCATCATCGAGTGATTAGGAAGATGGAAGTGCTCAGCAACTGGTTTCTCTGTTCTTTGATTTCTGATATCAGCTCTGTGCTCATTCAGTCTCTTACGGAGTGATCGTCCTGTTTGTCCAATATAGAAGGTGTTGGGGCATTTCTTGCACATGATGGCATAGACCACATTAGTAGATGAGCAGGTAAATGAGCCTTTGATGGAGTAGCAGGCTTGATTAGGACCTGTGATGGTGTCTGTTGTGTAGATATGTGGGCAGACTTGGCAGCGTGGTTTTTTGCAGGGGTGTGTGCCTGCTTCAATGTTCCTGTTGTTAGATCTGTAGTTGCTGGTGAGTATCTGTTTAAGATTAGGGGGCTGCCTATAGGCAAGGAGTGGTCTGTCTCCTAATGCTTGAGAGAGAGAGGGATCATCTTTTAGAATAGGCTGTAGGTCCTTAATGATCTGTTGCAGAGGTCTGACTTGAGGATTGTATGTGGTGACTAGTGGTGTTCTGTTGCTTTCTTTCTTGGGTCTCTCCTGTAGTAGATGACTTCGGGGAACCCATCTAGCTCTGTCAATTTGTTTTACTTCCCCAGCTGGGTACTGTAGTTTCAAGAATGCTTGATAGAGATCCTCAAGATGTCTGTCCCTGTCTGAGGGATCAGAGCAGATGCGGTTATATCTTAGGGCTTGGCTGTAGACAGTGGATCGTGTGGTGTGTTTAGGATGGAAGTTCGAAGGATGTAGGTAACTATACTGATCAGTAGGTTTTCGGTATAGGGTGGTGGTGATATGTCTATCCCTGATTTGTACTGTAGTGTCAAGAAAGTGGATCTCCTGTGTGGAGTGTTCCAGGCTCAATTTGATGGTGTCGTGGAAATTATTGAAATCTCTGTGAAAATCTTCAAGAGCATCCCTGCCGTGTGTCCAGATGATAAAGATATCATCAATGTAGCGTAGGTAAAGAAGAGGTGTCTTGGGATGAGACTTGAGGAAACGTTGTTCTAAGTCGTCCATAAAGATGTTGGCATATTGTGGGGCCATGCGGGTGCCCATAGCAGCACCACTGATTTGGAGATATAAATGATCCTCAAATCTGAAGTGGTTGTGGGTGAGTACAAAGTCACAAAGTTCAGTCACGAGCTGTGCTGTGTCATCATCTGGGGTGGTTCTTCTAATAGCTTGTAATCCATCCTTGTGTGGGATGTTGGTGTAAAGAGCTTCTACATCCATAGTGGCCAGAATGGTGTTTTCTGGAAGTTCTCCAATGGACTGTATTTTCCTCAGGAAGTCTGTGGTGTCTTGAAGATAGCTGGGGATGTTGAAAACATAGGGTCTGAGGAGGGAGTCCACATAGCCAGATAGGCCAGCAGTAGGAGTGCCAATGCCTGAGATGATGGGGTGTCCAGGGTTTCCTTTTTTATGGATTTTGGGTAGTAGATTGAACATCCCTGGCCGTGGTTCTGGTGGTGTTTCTGTCTCTATACATTCTTGTGCTGTCTCAGGGAGTTTCTTGAGTAGGTGTTGTAATTCCTTTTGGTATTCCTCAGTGGGGTCGGAGGAAAGTGGTCTGTAGAAGGTTGTGTTGGAGAGTTGTTTATAAGCCTCCTGGTCATAATCTGATTTATTCATGATGACAACCGCACCTCCTTTGTCAGCCTCCTTAATGATAATGTCAGAGTTGTTTGTGAGGCTGTGGATGGCATTGCGTTCTACAGGGCTGAGGTTATGAAGTGAAGGATGTTGTTTGTCCACGATTTCAGCCTTGGTACGGTGGCGGAAGCAATCAATATAGAAGTCAAGTCTCTCATTTCGGCCTGCTGGAGGAGTCCATGAAGAATATTTCTTCTTGTAGTGCTTGGAGGAAGGCATCTGTGTGTCGGTGCTTTGATCTGTGGTGTTATGGAAATATTCTTTGAGTCTTAGATGACGAAAGTAGGCCTCTAGGTCACTGCAGAATTTTATCTTATGTGTGGCAGTTGTGGGGCAGAAGGAAAGTCCTCAAGATAGCACAGATTCCTCTGCAGGAGTAAGTGTGTAGCTTGAGAGAAAGTACAGATAATTCAGCTCCTGCTAGGGGTTGATAAATTGATGTTGGAGTGTCCAGATAATGTCCATGTGGTGGGTGCTCTGTGTAAGCTCAAAAGCTTGTCTCTCTCTCTCACCAATGGAAGTTGATACAATAAAGATATTAGCGCAGCCACCTTGTCTTTCTCATATCCTGGGACCAACACTGCATACAAGTGCTTACACATTTTTTATTTGAGTTGTTTGGAAATTTTGGTGAAGGAGTGTTCCATCAGAAACTGCTGTTTTGATAAAACCTTAATCTTTACAAAATTGTGCCCATTTGACAAAATTTCCCATGAAGATACATTTATTTTTATTTCTTTGATGGTCTGTTAGTAGAAATACTGCGCAATATTCATTTTTTTCCCTCTGAACTGGTTTGCCTGATACTAGTACTAAAATGTTTAAATATATATGCACCATAAAAGAATCTTGTTCAGTTATGGGAATTTGTGACACACCACCCTGTGACAGTACAAAAGCGGAAAACTTTGAGTATTAGAGCTGTGATCTCGTGCAGTAACTTCAGTGAGAAAGAGCTTGCTGTTTTTGAAACTTCTCCTAAATATAGACCCTGCTTAGATATTTATGGCAGCATATGAGCCTGGCAGAAAACTTATCAAATATTATGACAATTGTGAACTGCATGAGTCATTACTTTTAGAGTTATCACTCATCTTTATTCACTAACCTCTATTTTAAACTTGGGAAGAATAATAACTTAAACTAGCTGAAATTTAGAATTTCTGCTCAAATTTTGAAATGTCCACACTTCCCATTTAGTTCCATATCGGAATGAGAACAGATATTTCTGAAATTGCCCACAGAATGGAAGTTTTGAAAAAAAAAATGTTCTGGAAAGACACTCAGGTTGAAATATATTGTATTTTGCTATATATTTTTGTCATTATTTTACCTTATCTTATGAGACCTGAGAAGTACTGCATAAAATGAGATGTCAAGTTAATTCAAGCATATTTTATGCACTAGAACTATTGGCATGATATATTGACAATATAATAGCCAGAGTATTCTATTCTTTTGTTTTAAAAATGATTAAGGATAGCTTCTTCCTGGAGAAGGTGTTTCAGTTATGGCTTCCTTTTTAGATCCATGTTTGTAGATCTATTTATGTTGTAATAATGTGTTTGATACTGTGAACAAGGAGAAAAGTTAAACAATTGGTGTACTGATTTTCAGGAACAGGTGTTTTTAATATCCTGACATTAGCCAGGAATCACTGTTCTAGCGGGACAGTATTATGTGACATGTTATTAAAATAGCACATGTAATTACAAGTTCATATTATGCACTACTATTGGGTATTGAACTTCCGTGGGCTTTATTGCCTAGCTCAATTAAAGAATAGACTTGAACCATAGATACTTTTTAAATTCATGCTTAAAAGTTAGTCATTTTATGGTAGTTAGCTTATTAGAGGAAACATTTTTTTTTAAAACAAACAAGGAGTCTTGCAGCACTTTTAAGACTAACAAATTTATTAATCACATGAGCTTTCATGGGAGAAAATCCCATTTTGCCAGACACTTGAAGATGGAGAACTTACAGAGTAGGACAAAAAATAAATGCATAGAAGTATAAGTCGTAAGCATCTGACTTGGGATCTCTAGGGAGACAGGAAGGGAGCGAAAGGGTAATTCAGGAATTTTCATGTAAAAACTCTCAAACATCCTTTATCTCCCCTCACCCCAAAACATGTGCTATTTCATATTTTTTCTCCCCACCTCTAACCTCAGTTTATCTCTTGGATTGTATGATCTTCAGGACAGGTGCTGTCTGGAATGAACTTAGCACATTTTAGGTTCTGGCAATCTTCATTAAACAAACAACTGATGGGAACCAGGAAATCTAAGATTTTATTTTAATAATTAATATTTAATCATAACTGCTGCAATATTTGAGGGTCCAGTTCAGCAAGTTACTTTTGGAGATGTCTCACTCAAATTTACAAATAGTCCTATTGTAGCAAACCAAACAAGTTGTTTAGATTTCAGCCATGTGGAGAAACTTATGAGAGGGTTGGGAGTTTGAGACAGGTGAAAAACACCTTCTGTAAATGTGAAAACCTGGTCATATCTCTATTACCATAGGTGCTAAAAGTGCCTGTAAAGTAGCATGTGGTTTTAGTGGGAGGTAGATTCACCCCCAACCCCATTATTTGTACTCGAGCAATAGAGCATTCCAGCAATGTTTTTGCTTTCTGTTGTGCATTGCCTGGAACTGTCATCCAGCATTCGGTTTAACAATTAGACATGTTGAATGAGGAAAATCGATGCTTCAGGAACAGAGAGGATGCGTGCTTCACATTTTTCAGTGCAACCAGATGTGACACCATTGACATATCAGCTGGAAGCTTCCCATGTTCAGCAGTATGTGCCTCTATACAGCAGGAGTCAATTGCATATTTGAAAGATGATTAGAATACTTCCTGTAGATTGTTTTTCTTTGTGTAGCCAGGCACAGAAATTCAGATAAGGGCGGGAGGTTGAATGCTTGCCTGTGGTCTCCCTTGGGATGCTAGGACCTGGTCCCTTCTTCACAAGCTGTGAACTCCTAGGAGGGGGCTGTTCTTTGGTTTCGAAAGCTCAGTATCTCAAACTTTATTCTGACTACCTTTGGCCTCCCATCCCACACCTTGTGATCTCAAGTGCTGACAGAGTCACTTGAAATGTGACTCAAAGATGGCTGAAACACAAGGTTGAGAAGACATAGGACATCAGCTCAGCACAGGTTACATCTTTTAAAGAGGCTACTTCCCTCCTTTGAGAAAACAATCCACAGGCTAAAGATGACAAGGCTGGAAATATCTGGGATGCATAATAACTCTATCCTGACAATCAGGTGCACCTTTCTATTCCCTAACTCCTTAGGGGATGTCCACACTACCCCTTTGCAGAGTCCTAGAACCCAGGATGTGGCCCACACTTGAACGTCTGCACTGCAGTTAACAAGCCCTGCATCCCGAGCCAGCTGTCATGGTCCAGCTGTGGATTTGTAATTGCAGTATAGGGATATCTGTGGAGATTAATTAGATATGAGACACAAGGGGGTCTAACTCTCACCTTCTTCCTTCAGCTGCTTGCATGGCTGTGCTGAGCCGATCCAGACTGAGCTCAATGAACATGGGATGGGCTGGAAGGGGCGAGTGTGAGGTTGGAGGGAGTCAGAGAGGGGCAAGGAGCAGGTGGAGTGTTAGCTCCACCCAACCTCCTCCATCCCTGCCTGCACAGCTGATGAGGCATGAAGGCCAGGGGAAGTTTGTTGCATTTGATAATGGGTTGACGGGAATCTCTTAGTGCAGACTTTAATGCAAGGTATGAGGACTTTCCACTTGGAAATGTTCCTGTGCTTGATATTTTATCAACTGAGCAGTTGGTAAAATGTGATTTTTGATGGGCATCACCATTTTTCTTGTTATAAACATAACTTCCTATTTTATGGTGGTTTCTTTCCTTGTTTTTATTTTTCCCAAACTTCACACTTTTTTTTTCCTATGTGAAAACTCATCCCGATAATTAGTGGGGTCTTGTGTGAGCTGCTGGAGAATATCGCCCGTCAGTTGTCATGAAATGACAGGAAGTAAAGGACAAGGTCTGCTTCATCTGAGAACCAAGATATCAGCAGAAGGTGGTGTTTTAGAGCAGGGGTTGGCAACCTTTGCCAACTCCTGTGCCAGTCTCAGCCCCAGAATCCCTCAGCAGGTGCCAGGGGCAGGGCCAGCAGGGGAAGGGGCCATGCAGACATGGCTCTTTCGGCCCAGCCCCACTGGGGCCAGGGCCAGTGCGAGGAGTGATCGTGGCATTGCACGGCTGGGTGCCCTGTGTGCCACTGTTCATAGGTCCCTCGTGCCAGCTTTGGCCTGTGTGCCAGGGGTTGCCAACTCCTGTTGTAGATAAAGGAGACTGAGATGATATTAAAGAGAAGTATCTTAAGGAAGGTGTGGTCTGTAAGTCATGATGGGACTGGAACAAAATGACCTGTGATGCTCTCTAAAACCATGTTAAGAGTGGGTCCTGACAGCTTGAGACTTCACCTAATAAACTGTGCCCCACAATTTCTTTGACAGTGGGAGCAAAGGTCATAAAAGGTTCAGATGCCAGGTGAATTGGCTTAGTGAATTACACAGGAAAGGGAGATGAATGGCGACTGCTAATGGTCACATGAAATAGCCTTAATTGACACATTTAAGGTGAATCATTTTTCCTGTACACAGTAAAAGAAGCATGAAGGCTTATATTCTGTAGTATAGCACTTCAGACATATCATGAGCAATTTTACAAGGCTCTTCTATTACTCCCTGAAGGTCACCAGTAAAAGTCGAGTCACACCTATTGAGTTTAGGACAAATCACTGAGAAATCTAAGTCTTGACAAACTGCCTTGGATATAGCAACCTCCTGCACAAGGGAAGAAAATCTTGTGTCTAAGTGTCGATTATCCTGTGAATGGATGGGCCGGGTCTGGGAGAAATGGGAAGTTTGTATTTGTCTTTGTGAAAAGGACGGTTCTTCTGAAATATGAAGGGAGAAGAAAGGGCTTGTCATATTATCCGTCAGTACTGAAATGACATAGAACAGGAAGCCTCTGGAGTAGTATCTCAGGTGTGCCATTCTCTGTTGTGGGACAGAATTGTCTTTGTCAAGGATAAAAAATAGGATCTTCTGTACAATCTAGCTGACAAGTGCTGTGGACATAACTGAAGTCCAGAGCAGATGAGTGAAGCACCTAGCACTGTTTTATACTTTAGACTGCAGGTGTTAAAGTAGGAGTAACGGTAGAGAAACACAGGGTGTAAATCTGGAGAAAAAAGAAATTAGGGGGCAGACTGTGCCACACTGAAGAGTATTTTACTGTGTATCTCTCTTTGACTTATGTTCCCATTACTGTAGTATCTGAGTTCACCACATGCTTTAATGTAGTTTTCCTCATAATGCCTATGGCACAGGGCAGTTCTGCTAACACCATTTTACAGTTCAGAAACTGAGGCACAGAGACAGTGTAAGGGCTTCTCTACATGGAGATATTCAGGAAAATTGATCTGAATTAACTGTTGAAGTGGAATAGTTAAACCCTAGGTGGACATTCTTAATTTTAAAGGGAATTTAATTTGATTGAGCTGAATTCATTTTGGAAGTGAATGAAGCAGTATCATATTAAGTCCATTCTAAAGGCAGGGGTATACTAGAAACTTGCACTGGTACAACCCCCACAATGCAGTTATGTCACTGGAGTACTTTTGGCAAGGCTGTTCTAAGATGACAGGAGAGCTCTGCCATTAGCGTAACTTCACTTATTCAAGAATTGGTAGCTATGTGGGTGGGAGAAGCTCTCCCACTGAAATTAAGTTGATATAACAGGTTGCATAGGGTTTTCACAGCTCTGAGCAATGTAATTATACTGCAGTAAGTAAACAGTGTAGACTTTGGCTTCCATCAGAATAAGAGTTCCTAGAAAGGGTTAACTAATCCACTTTAAATCCTCAACTTTTGTTAATTCAGATTATTTTTCCTGTGTGTCCCTGTGTAGACAAGGCCTAAGTGACCGGCCCAGGTTATACAGGAAGTCTGTGTCACTACAGAAACTCTAACCTGGGTCTCCTATGTCCCAGATGTCCTAAGCACTATTTCCTCTAAAGTCTATTGACTTCAGTGGAACAATTTATGGAGTAAGATACTATGTGGTGTATGTGAGACAGGCCCTAGACAAAATGGCCCCCAGGTGAGAAGCATCTTTGGTGGCTCCCATCCATTTGTTTAAAATTTTGAATAATTTTTAATTGAATTTTTAGCTGATTTCATAACTTCGAACATGGTTTGCTTGCATAATTTATCCTTAACATAAAAACAATAAATTTTCATGCTAGGATCTGTAAATCTGTATTTATTCATGCCATATGTAAGCAAATAAAAAAATTAGTTTCCCATAAGCATATAGAAACACTTTAAACCTAGTAACTGAAATGTCTGGATATAAAGAAATTGGACCGTGCACCAACAGTGGGTGGACCAATATTGAATAATGTTGCAGCAGGGGACGGCTCTGGTCTTTGAGTTCAGAAGGTCGCTTTTTTCCCCTTTACCCTTGTGAACAAAGGCACAGCATCAGAGATCTGAAGATGAGCAATGACATTTTTTCAAACAATAAATTGGCAAGCAATGTTAGTCTTTTGCCAGCCATTGCTGATCACGTTAACCATGATGTGATAGGTGGTGGCTGGGGCTCTCCCGGAAAAGGGGTGTTCTGGTCCCCTCCTCTGCTGTGCAGCCCCAAAACATTGCCCTGGGCAACACCACAATCCTGAGAGCTTGGCTGAATGAAGTGGGGCTCAATCCACAGCCGTACTCAGCCTCAGTGGAGTCCTAAAGCCCCTCTGAAAGTGTCTGGGCTTCAAAAGACATTGAGTTGGGCCTCAAAGCAGTCTTGTAGCCCCTCTGTGTGTGGCTGCACTCCACAGAAGTATTGCAAGGAGTCAGTGGAGAGTGCTGGGAGCTGGGCTTCTTTCAAATCTCCTGCCCTGTGCAGTCCAAGCATGTGGGCTGCCTAGGGTGGGAGAAACTTGCTGCAGACCACTCTGCAGCTGCTCCTAATACTCCAAATAAGTATGGGACGGTGGGGTGAATAGGGTTGGGGGTTAAAAGTATTGGGGTTGTGGGGCTGATAAGGGCCAAAGGGGGGGCACAGAGGGCTGCCTGGTCATGGTGGTGGCCCCACTTACCTGCAGGGGCTGGGAGCCATGGCCGCGCTTGCCAGCCAGTCACCAATGCCACCAGTGGCTCGGCTCCACTCCCCTGCAGGGGCTGCCTCTGCTCACCTTAGGGCCATGGCGATGGTTCCTGTGCTCACCAGCTGGTCATGATTCTGGTGGCGGCTTGGCTCCACTCCCCTCGGTGCCGCTCACCTGGGAGCCATGGTGGTTGGGCTGCTGCTCGCTGGTGGGTCATGCTGCTGGCAGCAGCTTGGCTCTGGTCCCCTGCAGGGCTGCCACTGCTCACCTTAGGGCCATGGTGATGGTTCCTGTGCTCACCAGCTGGTCATGATTCTGGTGACGGCTTGGCTCCACTCCCCTCGGTGCCGCTCACCTGGGAGCCATGGTGGTTGGGCTGCTGCTCGCTGGTGGGTCATGCTGCTGGCAGCAGCTTGGCTCTGGTCCCCTGCAGGGCTGCCACTGCTTACTTGGAGGGACTGGCTGGGGGCCATGGCAGTGGTTCCACCACTTGCCAGCTGGCTGGGTGCAGAAGCCAGCTGTGGCTCTGCTTCCCTGCAGGGACAGCCCCTCGCTCAGGGGCAGAAGGACGGGGCCATGGCCACCATGGCTCGCACGCCCCAGCCAGATTCTGACCACTGCAGCATCACTGCTTTGTGGCAGTTCAACATCATCCCACATACTGCCCGGGGAGCTGCAAAGTTGTTGTTGTTGTTTTTTTTTTTTTTAATTCAAAAAGGGTCTCCGGCTTGGAAAAATTTGGGAATCGCTGGTCAGGGAAGTTTGAGGAAAATATAGTTCTGAAAGTCTGGAAGGTTCCATCAGATTCTACAAAGGGGCAGAAAGTCATTGGGGGTTAGTGGTAAAATGAATCTAACTATGGAATAACTGAAACATGAAAACTTCTCTTTTCAGTTTCATCACTAACAACAAAAATAGACCTCTATTCCCAGTGCTCTCCCAAGCCTGGTACCCCAGGTGGTTACCTGGATCACCCATCCCTAAATACAGTCTTTAGGCTCAATTTACAGAAGGCAAAGCCAAGCAGTTGCCAAAAGTATGGCGCCTGGTTATGTTGGTGACATATTTTGCTGGAAAGTCTTTGCTTTTGTGTGTTATCAGAAAAAAAGGCCTGTAGAACTGGATTTTGATGGAGAAAATCAGCCTTATATCTGTCCTCAGAAATATCAGAGCAGGTGCTCAAGGAATCCATTTTGCAGGATTTGGAAGAAAGGAAGGTGATCAGAAACAGTCAGCATGGATTCACCAATAGCAAGTCATGCCTTATCAACCTTATTGTGTTCTGTGATGAGATGGCCATCTTTATGGATATGGGGTGTAAGAAGGATAGAGAGGTTCCTTTATATAAAGAGGCAAGATGGCCGCCCTTATATAAGGAGGCAAAACGGCCTCGCTGAAAGACAGGCAGTTGGGTCTGCCCAACCCCTAAGGGGGTGGAGCTGGGGACAGGGAATATTAAAGGCAGGCTCTGAGCTCAATTGGGATTTAGTGGCCAAAGGGGAAGGAGCTGCCTCTGCTCTTTCTGCAGGCCCAGCAGGAGACCTGGCCAGCCGAAAACTTACCTGAGGCCTGAGGATCAGATCGCTGCCTGGATCCACCAGCAACATCCCTGCCAGAGACCTGGCCTGTGGAGAACTTACCAGCACTCTGGGGACCAGATGGCCACTTGGACTTACTGGTCATGAAAGGGTCAGGGATACTGCCTCAGGGGACCACCTCAACAGAATTCCTGGAGCTTCCTATGTCGCCGCCACCACCACCACTGAGGGAACTGGCAGTCCCTGTTAACCCGTCTGTCTCCTGGGACTTAGATGAGCTTCCCCTGGCCAGTGAGGACCACCCCAAGGAGGCCGGCTGTGACTTGGAGTACCTGCCCTCGGTGGAAGACCTACCTGGCTTGTTGGCCCTAAGGCACCCTGATGAGGACCACAAGGAGTTCAGGAACCTACCCCTAGCTCACTATCCAGAGGAAGCTGAGGAGGATCTGGTACCTCAGGCTATACAGGCTAGGGGTGAACTAGGGGCTTGGGGCAGCAGAGGCTGAGTCAGGGAATAAACTGGCATGTTGTGAAGAGGACCCTGCTGGTCCCTTACCCAACTACAATATGAGGCCCAGCATTGGGACCTGTGCTGGGACACAGTGGAGTTGGATTGGTCTGCGACTGCCCACCTCCCTGCTTCCAAGTGCCTGTTAGAAGCATCTCCCAGCAACCCCTAGCAACCCACTTGTTTTCCCCCTCTGTCGTTACCTCGTACAAACTATAACAATTACCTGCCTGCCCTTCTGCTGGGCCAGAGGCAGTAGTACTTGGTCACCGCCTCATTCGATTAGTGAGGCAGTCAACAACAGTGCCCAGGCACCCTACCAGGAGGCTTGGGCACACTGTCTTACAGGGGAAAGTGGTGGACATAATATACCTTGACTTTAGCAAAGCTTTTGATATGGTGTCCCACAGTATTCTCATCACCAAGTTAAAGAAGTAAGGTTTGGATAAATGGACTATAACGTGAGTAGAAAGCTGACTGGATCATCAGGCTTAATGTGTAGTGATCAACTCCTCAATGACTAGCTGGCAGCCAGTAACAAGGGAAGTTCCCTGGAGTCAGTGCAAGGGCCAGTTTTGTTCAATATCTTTAATGATCTGTAGGATGTGATGGATTGCACACTCAGCAAGTTTGCAGATGACCCTAAATTGGGGGAGCAGTAGATAGCATACAGAGTAACTTAGACAAATTAGAGGATGGGGCCAAAAATAATCTAACAAGGTTCAGCAAGAAAGTGCAGAGTCCCATGCTGAGGATGGAAGAATCCCATGCACTGCTACAGACTGGGGGCTGACTGGCTAGGCAGCAGTTCAGCAGAAAAGGACCTGGGGGTTACAATGGATGAGAAGCTGGAGATGAATCAACAGTGTGATCTTATTGCCTAGAAGCTAAATGGCATATTGGGTTGCCTTTGTAGGAATATTGCCAGTGAGAGGGAAGTGATCATTCCCCTTTATTTGGCATGGGGGAGGCCTCATTTGGAATATTGGGTTCAGTTTTGGGCCCCCCATTACAAAAAAGATATGGAGAAGTTGCACAGAGTACTGAGCAGGGCAACAGGGGGCTGGATTAGTGGTTTGGTGGGGCACATGACTAATGAAGATTGGCTGAGGGAACTAGGCTCGTTTAATCTGAAGAAGAGATGAATGAGGGGAGATTTGATAGCAGCCTTTAACTACCTGAAGGTGGGTTCCATGGAGGATGGAGCTTTTCTGTTTCAGTGGTAGTAGATAACAGAACTAGGAGCAATGTTTTCAAATTGCAGTGTGGGAGGTCTAGGCTGGAGATTAGGAAAAAGGTTCTCACTAAGCAGTGGTGAAGCACTGCAATGGGTTACCTTGGAAGGTGATGGAATTTCCATCCTTAGCGGTTTTTAATATGTGGCTTGACAAAGCCCTGGCTGAGATGGTTTAGTTGGGGTTGGTCCTGCTGTGAGTACAGGGTTATTCTAGTTGTCCTCTTGCGATCCCTCACAACCATAATCTTCTATGATTTTATTCCTAGGTTTAGTTCAGAGAGGAGACCTGTGACGATACAGAGGAGGAAGGCCTAGTGTGGCTTTCTTCAGGTTCAGAGCTTATTGTAATTATTTCTTCTGGCTTTGTGAGATGAAAAACTAGTTAGTAACAATGTGAATTTCCTGGTAAATAAATAATGATGGTTAAAATTGTTTCAATTTTGCAATTTGCTAATACCCATCCAATCAAATCAGTAGTGTAAATTATACTATATTGTCATTTTGCATACTTATTTCTTTGGATTCTTTTGGTGAGGAAAAAATATATTCACTCATTATCCTTTTCTAAGTGCCTTACTGTGCTAGTGAAATAAATAAGGAGACTCTTACTACAATATGAGAAGTCAGAAAGAATTTTTTCCTGTCTGCCTTTGAAAAGAATATATTCTTTGAAAATAATGACTTTTGCTATTCTCTATTTACTTTAGCTCCTTCAGATAAGATATCCTTCACAATATTTTCCATGGCAGGTGGAATTAAATTTAGACTCTTGAAAAAGATTTGTGATTCTGGATGCTGGAAGAGGGAATAGCTGCTGTTCCTTTAACATGCATGTGTTTTGAAAGGCTGTGAAGTTGTTACACCTGTGATCAGAGAGCCACTTCTGTATGGTAATGATTGATGCTATTTTCTCTTGAATGTGAACAATTTTGAAAAGGACTAGAGCTTTTAATGTGGCAGCAGTGTATGCTTTAAAGGGATTAAGTCATACAGAGATGGATTAAAAACAAGCACCACGCACTGCCATTGACTTCAGAAGATGAGTGCCATTGCCCTCAAGGGTAGACGTGCACAATTTTCTCTTCAGCTCCTTCCCCACACTATCCCAGATAACTTCCTCAGGGCATTTGAATTTCCAGAATATCTGAAACCTCATTATCCTAGATGTTTGAGGTCCCTGCCATGGGGAGGGAGGGGGTTGATGAGCTGTACCGTCCTCTCCAGGCAGAGGAGGATCCCTCATCTTTCTCAAAAACTAAACAGGACCCTCCCTGTCTTGCACACTGTGCACACTGTGGCAGGAGGTGGGGGCTAAAACCCCAGCAGAGGCCTCCGAACAGGGCAGGACAATAGCGGGGTCTCACTTCCAGAGCATACCAGAAGGGATGCAGTCCTGCCACATGCAAAGGGCTTCAGAATTGCTGTACTGCCAAGCACTTTTGCTTGTTGAATCCTGCGATACCCCAAAAGGCTTCAGGACAGCTGCCTGCTAAACCTCAGCAAGTTGTGGGTTGCTCCCACATACGGAAAGTCTTGAACAGTGGCATGATAGGCAGGCAGAGGCAAAGCATGACACTTTGGGGTCTGGATGGGAGTTGTACCAACATCCCCCCCTTCCATGAAAACCCATCACTATCTTTCATAGCATGTTCTGCCCTCTGTTTGCACAGCTTCCAGAATAGGATATCCAGTCAAGTTATTTTGAGACAAACCTGTAAGAAGGCTCTCTAGAGAAGGAAAGTCTAGTGGGTATGGTGTTGGATTGGGATTGAGGCCTGGGTTCAGAGCTCAGCTAAAGCACCCCCCTGTTTGACCTTAGGTAAGTCACTTAATCTCCCTGTTCCTCAGTTCTTCATCTGTAAAGTAGGAGTAATATTTACCTACCCTATTGGGATGCTGTCACAGGATGGACATCTGTGCATCCTGGGTTATGTTCTTTATGATTTTTCTGTTCACTTATACACTAGGATTATATGTTTTTATTCCAATTACTCCATACAAAGTGTCTTTGTGTATGCTCATAATCTATTCTACATGATTACTATGATGATATGTTTCCTGCAGCCTCATGCATGCGTACAGATGTGTAGCATGGCTCAGGGGGTGATAGACAGACAGAGCTCTCTCCCAGCAACATGTAAACAGCCACAGCTGTGAGCAAACAAGTATCTGGAGAAGGCAACAAAGATATGCTAATTGGGGTGGCTCAGACTGGACAAAGATCCTTTGCCCAGAAGGGGAGAGGTGAGGGAGAGTGAAAACAAAGAGATACTTGGGAGGATTTGTGGCTTTTTCCTGGGAATCTCCATCTTGAAACAACTCCAAACAAGATCTGGGCCCTGCTTGGCCTCAGACAGAGATTGGCTGTATAACTATCTGGCAGTCGAACACCTTGGGGATAAACTTGGATAATGAGGAATGTCTAGGTGCAGATGTGTGTTGGTATGCGTGTTTTAGTTCCTTGTGGTCACTCCTGAATCATTTATATTGTGATTGGCCCTGTTCTCACTTAGAATTATAATCTGATCAAGAAACTAGTAATTGTTTTATCTAAAGCTGTGTGGTCTTTAGAGGGCGTGAGTGAAGGAGGCTGGGCATGATCCATTCCTTTGTTAAATGAATGGACTTGAGTGTATGATTGGGAGTAGGTCCCAATCTCTGTAGACAGTGGCTTTCATGGTGGTATCTGGGGCTGGGGGTGCTAGCTTTGGGACTGTCGCTCGAGTAGCCAGAGGGCATACACCCGCTGCTTGGACCAACTGCATGCGAGAGGCTGGAGTGAACTGACTCAGGAGTGAGTGCTCACTTGGCAAAGCGGATTGAATGAGTTCAAGGATGGGAACTGGTGGGGGTTACAGCAGCACACTGTAGCAGATCTGAGAAGCAGCCTCTCACAGATGTAAAGGATAATATCAATTCATCATTTTGAGGCACTTCGCCACTATGATGCGGAAAGACATATAAATATCATAGATGGTCGGATTCCCTGGAAAATCACAGCTACCCTACTGTTGTAGACTTCTGGCTCATCTCTTTTAGGCAGCTTTGAACTGGCCCCTTCTCTCTACGCAGCTCTGACTGGCTTGGATTTGCCTTAGGGCAGCCCTAGCTCTGGGTTGGCTGAATGTCCCTCTCTTGCAGTAACTGCTGTCTCAGCTCTTTAGGTAATGGCAATTGCAATCAACTGACTTCAGGGCAGCATCACTGGTTGCCTTCAGTTCTTTCCTTGAAAATAGTCTGAACATCCAAGTAGGTTGGAAAGTGGCAGAAACTACTCTCAGTGAGATGCAGATATCATGGGAATCTATAGGTGTGGATGGGGCAGTGTGGGCTTGTGGTTTCCTCATGTTAAAAAGAGCTGTAGGATGCCTCCCTTATCTCATCTTGATACTCTCTCTCCAGCTAAGTAGGTTAGAAAGTGGCAGAAACTAATCTTTCCTAGATAGAGATAGCTTGGGAGTCTGTAGGAGAGTCTGTGTGTGGGACTGGGGAGGTATGGGATCTTAGCTTCTTCATGTCAGAAAGAACTGTAGCATGCCTCCATGAAATCTTGATGCCCTCTCTCGATATGAGGAGGTTAGAAATTGGCTGCTGGTGGGGTGTGAGGAGGTGTGAGATCTCAGCTTCCTGTTGTCAAAAAGAGCTGTAGGATGCCCATGTGTGCCTGAAAAAACCATGAAAGGACGAATGGATATTTTCACCCAAATAAAACTCAAACTAATTAGCAGATTTGCCTGAACATCCACAGGAAATTCAAGTGTCATTCAGAAATCAATAGAAGAAAATTTAGGGCAGCTACCCTGATTGTTTTTCATACAAAAATGGTATTAAATCTCAAGCTTGTTCCTGCATAATGCATTCATGAGGTCCTATTGAAGGATCCTGGGTGGTGGGTGGGCACAAGCCCACCCACTGCTAAAACCCTTCCCCCAGCCTAAGGGGAAGCGGCACAAAGCAGGACTTCAAAAAAATTCTGGGGGACAACTAAAGAGAAAACAGGGATGGGTGTGAGGGTTACAGGTTCAAAACTAAAGTTTCGGAGGGGGTACTGAGTAGAGAACCCCAGACAGTGCCCACTGCTCCCGAAATGAAGTCACCAGAGAAGGCTTTCTTCTCCTCCCCACATTGTGTTGGCTAGGACCAGAGATGAAGCAAGTGTAATGGCTGATAAGCATATTTATCACTGATGGCAAGGAAGCCATAAAACACTTCTTAGACAAATATTACTGGTTGTAGGTATCAGTGCAACAGCAGCATCCATGGCTGGTCCTAGTTTACAGTTTCTTGCAAAAGGAACATACAGAAAATGGCCAATGAAATGGCATGTGATTGAGAAACAAATTTCATTTTCAACAGCTTGTTAGAAACTTCCCAGGACTTCAAATTGTACAACGCAGTATTCCTAGTTAGCCAAAAATTATCATCCATTGTTCATTTTACTGAAATTCACTCAAAAGCAATTCTTTTCATGGTCAAATTGAATTGACGCTCCCCTCAATCACTGTGAGGCTAGCAATATATAATAAGCATGCTGTGATCAGTGTGATGTAGCTAAGAACTTAGGATGGCTATTTGTCACAAAGAAAAATAGAGAAGTGGTTGGAAAAATGTGATTTTTCTCCCCCCTTTCCCCCAGCACCTTATCATAGTGTTTTCTTTGTGGTCACAAGTTCATCACCACATCCTCTTAGAATAAGCACTCTGATGACATGTTTATTGAAGTAAGATTAATTTATTGTTTATTGAAGTAAGTATTAAATTATTGAAGTAAGATTAATTTAATTCTAAAATTTTGTTCAGGATCTAGAAGATTATTATTAATCTGTTGCATACTGCTCATCCTAGATTGCCCTTCTCTGGATCTGTTGCTGTTTGAATTCACCTCTTCTGAACTTGGGAACCTGGATTTTACACAGTATTCCAGATAAGGTCATAGCATTGCCTAGTATGATGGTATCTATGGTCTCAGTAATACTTCTTGTAGAAGTACTCTAGGTTATGTCTATACTGGAGTCTTTGGTTGACATAAGGAAGCTTAAGTTGACCTATAAAACCCCAGTGTGGCTACGGGAGTCTAAGTCGACTTAAGTGCTTCCATATGTTGATTTAGTAATACCACCTCTTAAGACTGACTTACTGCTTAAGTTGACCATATTAAGTCGACTTAAGCCAGTGCAGACTGGGAATAACCCTTAAATTGACTTAATTGGGCTCTAGGTCACCTCGCAGAGTCCCTGGCCACCAGGAATAATTGACCTAGCACCTGTCAATGGCTATGTCTACATTGTGAAAGCTATGTCGACTTTATTAAGTTGACTTAATAAAGTCTACTTAAAGTTGACTTTAAGTAGACCTTATTAAGTCTACTTAGTGGGTACGTCTACACTATGTGTTTAAGGCAGCTTAAGGACCCTTAAGTCGACTTAAACAGCCCTGTCTACACTGCAGGGCAATAAAGTCGACTTTAGGGTCCAGTAAAGTTGACTTTATAAGGTCCACTTATAAAGTTGACTTTAAATTGACTTTATTAAGTCGACTTAAGGCAATGTGAATACACTAAGTTGACTTAATAAGGTCGACATAGAGCAGTGGGGCCATTAAGTCGACTTTATAAAGTCGAATTAAGCCAGGACACCCATTTAAAGTCGACTTTATAATGTCAATGTAATGTGGACTCACTAAGTCGACTTAATAAGGTCTACTTATAGTTGACTTTAAGTAGACTTTATTAAGTCAACTTAATAAAGTTGACTTAGCTTTTACAATGTAGACAAAGCCAACCTTATGAAGTTGGCTTAACAGTGCCTCCAATGTAGACATACCCCTGCTGCACAGGCTTTCTGAGCATCTTCTGCACAGGGGAAATTCATCCTCTGAAGTTTTAAAACCATCTTTGGAAAAGTGAGGTTAATGGTCCATGACTATTGTGCTTCTCAGTCAGTCTCTGAAAGACAGTGTTTTGATTCTATGACATGAACTTTTATGAATTGGCATAGGAAGCCAACTGCATTCAAGCACAAGTGTTATAGACAATGGACACAGTGTTGGCTCACTCTTATCATCAGATACTTGGTGTTATTGGCTGTTGGCCTGTACTAGCTACAATTAATTGCTTCTCTAGCAACAGATGGGGGCACTGGTTGATGTTAAGGCTACAGTTATTTCCAGAAGGCTTTTGTAGCTTCAGGAGGTTAACGTTTTATGGCATAGAAGGCTTGACTTTCTTCAGTGGTTCTGTGTGTATCGCTTAAAACTTACGGTGAGGGGAAAGCCACCCTTTACACTCCAGGGGCTAAGAATGATCAGACTCTGAAGTCTTTTATGCAACTTGTTGCCCTGGATTTTATTAGTTAGTTTCTCTTTGGTGAAGGTGCAGGCTGGTGTCTGTTTTTATCATTGTCACATGCAAAGTGATAGCCATGTCAGTGCCAGAGATGAACGGAAGTACTAGCCCAACTTCGCTCTTGAGCTACGTGCAGGTCTTCCTCAGTTCCAGAAAGGTACTTTGAATGTCACAGCTAAATGGTAGCCAGGGCAGCAAACTTTCAAGCTTTAATGAAGTCTCAGCCACAAACGAGAGTTTAGAGGAGACGCATTATTACACAGCATTGTTTTTCTCTGCACAATCTACTGTACTCCTCTCTTGACTTTCATCACAAACCTCTCTTCATCTCTGAGCAGTTTGCCACCACTAGTGACCTTTGTTCATTTCATTCTGCAGTTCATGGCCAACAATGAGACCCTACAACATGAAACAGATCTGGTGGACTGTGTTTCTCCCCCCAAAACACACCCTTTAAAATCATGATTTTGCTTTAAAGCTCAAGCAAAATCTTAATTCTTGAGAGAGGTGCCAGATTTACGCTCAGCTACCATCCACATGGAAGTGATGGATCTAATTCTGGAGTCAAGGAGGTCTTTATTCACTCCTGACAGGTAGCACTTGGACTGGGATATTGAAGATGGTCAGCTGCCTCTGTGGGTATGGAAATATGGAAGAAGAGTACCGTGCTTAAAAATCTCTTGCTTATCAATTTCTGGTTAAATAAGAATGAAACTATTGATTTACACTGGCAATGCAATTTAACATGCATCAGTGCAGAACTGTAGTTCAACCCTCTTGAAAAGAATAACCAGTTGTTACATTTTTTTAAAATCAAAAGTGAACCTTAGGGCTGTCTTTACATGTAAACTTTTCTTGTGAAAAATAGCCTGTGAAGCAGCAATCCTAATAAGCTGGTAAAAGATTAAGCCAGTCATTTGCAGTAGCTTGTCTCTCGAGTTCATTTTCGTATTCCACAAAGGGGTGTCAAAACAAAGCAGTATGCTCAAGCATGTCTTTAACTGCTCCTTTGGTCTTATCAGGTGGGCAATTTAAATAGCAGAAGCTGAAGAAAGCTGCCCTGGCTGTCCACATCTCTACTGAAAGCTGTGAGGTTTGTTCTTGTGACTTATAGATGAGTGGCTGATGAGATGGTTTTGATAAACCGAGACTTGCCAGCACCAACATTGTTCCATACTGGAGAGTCACTAAGGACGTCTCTAGCAGTGATGCTGTAAAATGTAGTTTTGAAATTAGGTTAGTTATAAAATTAGGTTGAGTGTGTCCATCTGTCCATCCCTGACTTCATTCAATCATATGTCGGAGGATAGTATTTCTTCTGTAATCTCTAGGCAATTACACATGGTGGGCACAGGAAAAAGAATGTGCCATTTCTATTCAGAAATAACTGTTTATCATGCTGTGACTCAAATATTTGTAACTGATGATTTCTGTTTTCATTCTTACACTCTAAGCAAACTACTGAAAAATCTGTCAAATAGTTTTGCCAAGTATATTTGGTCTTAATTAAGGAAAGAATTTTTTTTTAAAATTGATATTAATATTATATTACATGTAAAAAGTTTCAAAAGCTTGGCTCTGTCTGGCCTAAGAGTAAGCAAATTTTTCTATACTACAAGTGGCAGAGAAAGAAGTTATTCCCATTTCTGTTTCAAATCTTACATGTTCCTGTTTTGTATTTTCTTTGCCTAATCTCTGCTATACTAAGCAGTATACTGCCAGAGCATTATGGATTATGGGTTTTTTTTGTGATGGGCTAAAACCCCTTTAATTTATCCGGGGGGGGGGGGAAGCAAGGAGTCCTGTGCAAGGTTGGATCAAGGGGCTGTGGTGTCCCAAGCCAGGTTTTGCTTTAGCACTCCCCCCTCCCTGGGGCGGCAGAACCCGGGCTTCTCCCTGGGCCAGTTTCGTCCTGCGGGTGGGAAGAGCCAGCCCAGAGGTGGGACAAGAGAGCAGAGCCCAGCTCCCCAGCCAACCCAGAGGTGCTGGCTCAGGGTAGGGAGGGGTGGAACAGGAGTGTAGGGCCTCGTTTCTCAGCTGCCCTTAAGCCAGTGGTTGTCAAACTTTTTTTCCATGGACCTAGCTCTGGACCCCTCTACCATGTGGTGACCCTCCACTGAAAAAAGTGGCTGCTGCCAGAAAATTGAACAGTGACCATGGCTGTAGGCGGGGGGGCAGTTGGGAGGTGGCAGTCCCTCATGGCTTTCATCCCTTCTCTTGAAGCTTCTATTGCTTTTCTGAAATCTACCCATCTAATTTGAGATTACTTACATGGAACATGCAGAGGGTGATCCTGCATGCCATACTCCTGTCTCAAATCAGGACATATGTCAAATCTCATGTTCTAGCCTGGAGCATGTGTGTGGGAGCTCCTTGCAAATGGTGGGCGGCAGGGGTGACTGGGTGGAGAAATGAGATGGTAATGCTGAGACAGGGGAGGGAGAAGACAGCCAATGCCAGGCTGGAAAGAAAGCTCCTGGATGATCCTGTCTGCTGCTGAGCCTGTCCAAGTCCCTCCAGGTCCTGTTCCCTTCTCCACTGCCATATCCCAGGAACTGAAGCAGCCCCTCTGGGTTCCACTTTCACCTCTGCTCTTCATCTGCTCCCTGAGTCTGCATGAGTTTCCATGAACACACAATTGTCCACAATATTGGGACTGAAGGGGTGCTAGCCCTCTCTGCTTGGTCTGGTGACCTCTGGCAGTGTGCATAAGACAGCAATACAATGGGGCTATCCACTCCCCCCTTAAGATTAGGACCTTGTTATAACTTCAGAGCCATTCCTGAATTGGATTTTATTACGTTACTTAGGCTTTCTAATTGTAGAAAAAAATACCATACTTTCTAACACAGGCTCCTAGTAGAACAGTCTGCTTTTGTCTTCTCTTTTTAATTATCAGTCAAGAAAAATCTTTGAAGTTTTGATTAAAATATGTTATAACATTTCTTGCAAGCAAGGGAAGTCTCAACCTACTGAAAGAAGAGGCAAATCTTAATCTGCAAAAATAACTGCAATTCCCATATCCCAGAAATGATGGAATAAGGGGATGTTCAAAGTGTTTTCTTGTCTTCATTGGGCCTGTTGATAAAAAACACAAAGGTTGCTTGCCAGTGCCCTCAGTCCTTTTTATATGAGTGAGAGAAGCCTAAAGAGATACTGACTCAGGAGGCATAGAGGTTGTTTGAACAACAATTAGCACCTCATTGTTAATCCTAATGACTCACCTTTGTTGCAGTGCTCTTTACTGAAGGCTGATACTGCATAACAACTAACAGGCTGCATGAACACTCCTTTAAGCAACTTTAACATGAGCCATTCCTCTCTCTGGCCTCATAGTAGAGCCGGCCCTCGTCTTGTGGCACTTTTAAAGGCTAAAAAAATATTTTTCATATGAGTTTTCATGGGCCAAGTCCCACCTCATCAGATGCCGGAGTGGAGAAAACTTACGCTGAAAAAACTTAGAGTAAAGGAAGGAAAGATAAATCCTGTGATTACACTATTAGTAATGAAAAACAAGGAAGATCTGTGGTGCCATTGCTAACAGTAATGCTCACCTCTTTCAGCCTCACCACTTTGCGATATGTTGTGTTTGAATCTATACAACTTGTTTGATTTGCTGGTGTCATCTGACCTGATGCAGTGAAATGTAATCACAGGATTTATCTCCCCCTCTCATACCTTAATTTTTTTTCTATATAAGTTTTCTCCACTCTAGCATATGACAGAGTGGGATTTTGCTCACAAAAGCTCATGCAAAAAGTAAATTTGTTAGTCTTTCCTAAATTCAGCATCTCAGCTACTGTAATAATTTTTTTTCCTGGCTAGATTCCTAAGGGGTAGCTGTGTTAGTCTAGTTCAGCAAAACAGCAAGCAGTCTGATGGCACTTTTAAAGACTATCATTTTGTAAGCCTAGTTCAGGTCCCCGTTTTGCAAATCATTACTTGTGTGCTTAGCTTTATGACTATTCATAGGTGTCCGAGTTCAGTGAGACTGCTCACATGCTTATGTGGTGGTACAATTAGTATTGTAAATAGTCAAAGAAATAAAAATGAACCACAAAGCTCTAGAACGCCTGTCTAATTTTTTATAAAACATGATGTTGTCAAAGTCTGAAGTAATTGCTTTCTGGTTTTCACAGACAGAGCTCAAGGGGAATTTGTATAAAGCAGTATGTTGGCCAGGAGGGCTATTTATAACTTGTTTAGCCTTGTGTAGACTTCACAGAGGCATGCAATCCCTGCTCCAATCAACTTTCATTGCCGATTTCTGTGTTACATATCTGCAGCCCAGCTGTACCCTGTGTCTTGATAGCAATAAGAAATGCATGCGAACTGCAAACTCGGATGTATCATTTACCTTTCATCAGCTAAAATATCCTCTCTGTTTAAGTCTTTTGCTCTTGTTATAAAAATAACAAGATGAAGAAACCATTTGGGAGCAGCTGGATCTGAAGTAACTGTTTAATAACTACACCAAAAATGTGCTGTCTGAGGTATATGGGCATTGCTGGTCTGACAGATTTTTGATAGCTTCAAACACACAGAACATAGAGAATGCCACTAGAGTACTCACAAATGGTATCAGGGAATATTCCTATTCCTTTACAATTTTATGAGGTTCATTAATGAAGAATTAAAGGAGAGTAATTTATGCCAATGCTCATAACTGTATGGAAATTAGGTCTTATAAAACTAATTTTTTTTAAAAAATGAGATTAAAAGTTTGGTTGATTAAAGATAAGTAGTGATGTAATAAACTTGAACTTCAGTACGGTATTTGACCTAGTACCTCATGACACTTTGATTAAGAAACAAGAACAACACAAAATGTAACATGGCACACATTCAGCTGATTGATAACTGGCCAATTTACAGATTTCAAAATGTGAATGCAAATGAGGAGTTGTCGTCAAGTAGGCATGTTTCCAGTGGAGTGGGTTGTTGGCACTACACTAGTTAATTTTTTATTAATAACCTGTAAGGAAACATGAAATTATTTTTGATCACACTTTCAGATGAGACAAAGATTGGGGATTATGGTAAATAATGAAAGGACGTGGTCACTAATACATGGTGATCTGGATCCCTAGTAAACTGCACATAAGCAAATATTCATTTTAATACACCCAAACATACAATGATATGCCTAGGAACAATGAATACAGGTCAAACCAAGAGGAGGGGGTCTCTATCCTGGGAAGCAGTTCTTCTGAAAAGTAGTTTGGGATCACAGTGGATAATCAGTTAAGTGTGAATTCCCCTTTGTGACTCTGTGGCCAAGATAGCTAATGTCATGCTTAGATACATAAACTTGAGTAGTAAAAAAGGGTTATTTTACTCTGTATTTGGTGCTGGTGGAATATTGTGTCTGTTTCTGGAGTCCTCAATTCAAGAAGCGTATTGGAAAGTGGAGAGGAGTCAGAGGACACCCAAAAATGATTAAAAGATTGGAAAACAAACCTTTATAAAGGTCCTTGAGCATACCACTATCTATTCTGATTAACAAAAATGGACAAGGAATGATTTGATTACAGTCTATGTACCTGTGTGGGGAACAGGTATTTGATGGTCGTCTGTTTCACAGACAAATGCATAGCAAGATGCATGGTAGGAAGTTGAAGCTGGACAAATCCTGTGTAGAAATAAGGCACACAATTGCAACAATGAGGGTAATTAATCATTGGAATAGCTTTAAGAAAGATGGTGGTGGATTGTGCATTACTGGCAATTTTAAAATCAAGATTAGCTATTTTTTTTCTTTGAAAAAAATCTGTGCTGTAGCTCAGTTTAAGGGAGTCTTCTAGCTGTGTTAAACAGGAGCTCAGACTACATGGTCAGTGTCCATTGTGACTTTGGAATCTATGAAATTGTCACAGTTTAAGTCATATGCACCTCTATTCCTTCTCCATAGTCCCTCAGGGGTACCCATTCTAGATTCATGATTCCAATATCATCATCCCTTTAGGCAGACACACATTTTGTAGGTGAGGCATTTTCTAGGTTGCTTCGTTTCCGGCAAGCTAGTCAATCTTAAAGGCCAGCATCTGTGCTTTGCGTACTTGTCAGATTTATTAGTGTAACTGACCAATTACAAATTACCACATGGCACTTTCTCTTTTAAGGTGAACACATTAAACAAAACCTTAAGAACAACAGAAGAACCTAGATGCATGCTAAAAAGCTCACATGATATCACTGCAACTCCAGCCTCTGGATCCTGTAGGTAGGCTTTCCCCACCACGACAATGTAAGGCAAAACCTATGCCTGGGCTTTCCCCTCCACAATAATGTAAGGCGATAAGCAGATGAAGGCCCACTCCACAGGGGTTCAAAATGCTGGGTTTCCACACAACTGGACGTGAGGAGTCTGCATTTGTGTCCCTCTAGGTATTCCCCAGGAAAACCAAGTAAGTCTTTTTTAAATCCCCTCAAATCCATTCTTGTCGGGCACTTGGTTCAGTGTAGTCCTATGAATGCACAGGTTTCCAATATGTCAAAGTTCCCCCTTAAGAGGTTACACCCAGTCCAGACTCACAGTAATCCATCAACCATTCATTAATGAATGCAGTGGACTCCAAACATATCGAAACACCATTCAGCCTTGTCACCCAGCTGAAGTGATCACTGACTTCAGGGGGACTGAATTCCAAATGACTGTAACAAGTCGGGACACCGTGAAATCTAGTTTACCCATGAACGCACGCTTGACTATCACAATGACTGGATCAAGGCTCTGGACTGGCACACGGCCCTAAGACTTACTGTTTCTGAGACACATTTAATGCCCTCTCTTTTATGATTAATGTTACAAAAAAAAAAGACAAAAATTGTGGCTCAGTAGTTCAAGTGCTATCTGAAAGGTGTAGAAAAAATAGATGTGATGCTCAGAATATGTCAGGTATGTGTAGTAAATGCAATGTGATCGGCGTCTGCTTTCACTCCCAACAGTAGTGTGTGAAATGTGAATATTTTTCCTGAAATCTTGGTAGCCTCCAATCTATGTGGACTTTTATTTTCCGCATCTCATGCCTGCATTTTTATTAAGCCTACAAATATAAAACAAAACCTTTACTGAGACGGAGAGGCTAAACACAGAGAAAGCTGTGTCAGGACTTACAGGAAAGAGCAGCTAACATCATCAGTGCAAGTATGACTAACTGCCAACATCCTGGTGAATGTTTTAACCCATTGAGCTGGAAATCCCTGCAATAAATGTAAAGAGGTACAGCTAGGAGTAGGGATAAATGGGGGAAGAAAGGCGATGAATGGATAGCGGGCCAAATTCACCCCTAGTGTAAATCCCATGAGGTCAGTGGGCTTAAACATGGGATGGATTTGGCCTCATTAATTTATGTGGAGACTTCTGGCATAAAACAAAGATGGTAAGTGGTAGAGACTGCATGTTCACTGCTGGTTGATCATTCCCATCTTGTTTGCAGATTGGATGCAAATACAAAACAGTGGGAGACTGACCTATTTTTTCCTGGCTGTCATGATTTTCTCTTTGCTTGAGTGAGAAGTGCTTTCTTTCTCTCCCAGTGCTGTGTGGGTAGGGAAGTTGCAATGTGTTTATTGTCAAAAAATGTCTTCCTGTTTTACCATTAGCTAAGATCAACTGTTCATTGCTGTTTGGGGTTTTAAAAGGACCCTAACTGTCATCACTGTCTGAATAGAGGTGAACACAAACAGTTTAGAGTCAATACACATTTGTCATTAGAAGAAACCAACTCAACTCACAAACACAATCAAAACCAGTTTTCTCACATTGTTTTTTTATGGAACTAGAGGCGTCATTCAAAGAATTTAAAATTTGTCTTTTTCTGTAATACAGTTGCAGAGATTCTTTGTTTGGTGCCACAAAGAACAGGGGGAAATGCACATGATATAGGGTATGTCCACACGTCTCTTTTAAATCAAAATAACACTGGTTATTTCGATTTAAAAGAGATTAGGTCCACATGACGTAAACTTATTTTGAAATGACGGGCTCCATCATTATGAAATAAGAGCCATCATTTCGAAGTAGCTTAAACCCACTTTAACCTGAAACAACCGTTATTTCAAAATGGTTATTTTGAAATAACGCCGTTTGGACGTGTTATTTCAAATAAAGGTTATTTTGACATAATGTGTTTTGACCTTCCTCCCAGGGTGCACAGCACCAGAGAAAGGAGAAAGTGCTGTCCCTCGCCCGTGCCAGGCAGCATGCTGACAGACTTCAGCAAGCATGGCAGCACGTGGCTCTGCTGGCACACAGGGGAGATGCCGTGCCCCTGTTTGGACTAGTGAGGCGGTCCAGTGTTGCCTGAATATATGGAGGAGGCAGGACATCCTTGCCCGGTTCTGTGCCAGCCACAGGAACCGGGATGTGTATGCGGACGTCGCCACAGAGCTGTCTGCCCAGGGCCAGGAGCGCACTATGGAGCACGTGCGCTCCAAGATCAAGGCCTTGCAGCAAGACCATGCCTGCACAATGGAGGCACAACTGCTCCAGGGGGCAGGTAGCAGTGCCAGCTGCCCGTTCTATGGGGAGCTCCATGAGTTCCTGGGGGCTGAGCCCACTGGCATCCCAGCTCAGTCCATCAGCATTGGGCAGTGCCCCAGCACAGCATCAGCCCCGGAGGGAGGGGACAGTGACTCAGAGGCATCCCTCGACATCGGCCAGTCTCCCGTCACATCACCGCCACCACCAGAGGCTGTGCTGGGGACTCTAGAGCTTTTCCCTGTCCCAGAGGAGGAGACTGGCTGCACTGAGGAGGAACAGGGGCCCGGCGACATGCCAACTCCTGCGGAATCTGAGGCAGAGGAAGGGACATCCAGGTGGACATCTGGAGCCCCTGTTGGTGAGTTTTCCTCTCCAATACATACAGGCAGGGCTGAGCCTGCCCAGGTCACGGGCAGCGAGGGGGTACAGCACAGAGACAGGGAGGGCACACGGCTGGGGGGGTGCAGAGGCCCTCCCATGGGCACAGGTGCCCAAGGGACATGTGGCACCAAGATCACAGGCCCCTGCATGCCTGTGGTTGGTTAACAGGGGGTGGAAATAGAAAGGTGCAGCTGCATCTTGGGCGGGGTGAAGAGCATACAGGCCACGCCACTGGCAAGTGGCCTTGGGAGACTGCCCACAGCAAGTCTTGGGTGAGTCCAGCTCATCATTGTGGGCACTGCTAAGCCATGCATGCCTCCAAGGCAATGTCCCACAGGACCCAGATCCAGATTCCTGCTGACAGTCAGGGCAGAGGCATGTGCTGCAGACAGGCTGCACACAGAAAAGGGCAGCAGGCAGCAGGGGCCAACCCTGTTTTGTAGTTTGCCCAGCTGCCCGCCATGCTGCTGTACGGAGCCCACCAGGCGCCCCAAGACCGAGGAGGAGGAGGAGGGGCCACTGGACACGGGGGGAAATCTTGGCCAGCCTTGCAGACCTGGGCCACCAAGCAGAGGAGTGTGCCCAGGCGTGGCGACAACAGCAGGCCCATTGCCAGGATGCTGCCCTCCACCTGCTGCATCAGGCGGCGACTGTGGATGACCGCGTGGTCGCCACACTCGAGCAGCAGGCCTCGGTGATGGAGCTCCTGAGTACTGCAGTGGAGGTTGTGGCCACCAGTGTCTGGCGCATCGTTCACCACATGGTCCCTCCAGCGGCTGATGGAGGTCCCCTATATGTCCTTCATTGGAGGTGGCCCTGGACCCAGGGTGGCTGTGGGCAAGGGTGTGGGACACCACCCCAGGACCCCACACAGGCCCCACATAAGGACTCCCCTCCCACCCAGACTCCCCAACCCCCACCCTAGTCCCATCTCCAAGTTGCAGGTCCTCCCCCCAGTTTCCCCCGTATTTCTACATCCCCTAACCCTCCCCAGCCCTTCCTTGCCCCAACCCCATGTTATGTTAAATAAACAGTTTGTGACACATATTAGTGCATGTGTATGTTTTTACTAGGCGTGGTTCACAGTGCGAGTGGATGGGTGAGGGCTGGCTGTGGTAGAACGGGGGTGGAGGTGTGTGGCAGGGTTGGCCTGAACCTCAGAGTTCCTCTGTGGCAAAACTGTTCATGAGTGCGTCATGAACTGTGCCAGCCCTTTGTGACGCCTGCTCTAGTGGGGGCACAGGTGCAGGTTGATCATAGTGGCCACCGATGCGCTGTGCCTCGGCCTCCCGAGCGGCAGCAACGGTCTTGCCCCACAGCTCACAGAAGTTATGCAGCGCCACGTATGCACTGATGACCTCCATGGTCATCTCCTCTGCAAGGTGGAGGCGTGTAAGGAGGCACCTCTGTCGTGCCTTCAGCTGGCCAAATGCCCATTCAGCCACCTGGCAGCAGTGGCTCACACAGTGGTTGAAAAGCTGCCAGCGGGGATTGAGGGGCCCTGTGTATGGGCGCATGAGCCATGGGTGGAGGGGATAGGCTGCATCGGTGACAATGAGGAAGGACACCTCTACTCCCCCAACTTTGATGTTATGGGGGGGGGTAAGAAGGTGCCCTCCTCCATGCCCTGGTATGGAGCAGAGTTACGAGGACCCTCGCATCATGCACCCTCCCTGGCCATTCCAGATAACATTTCTGAAAGATGCCCTGGTGGTCTACAGGGGCCTGCAGGATAACTGAGTAGTACCCCTTCTGATTCTGGTACTCGGTAGCTCAGTGCTCTGGGGCTCTCGCAGGGATGTGCGTGGCATCCAGTATCCCAACACAATTGGGAAATCCCAGGGTGGCCATGCCGGCAGTGGTGTCCTGCAGCTCCCCTTGAGTGACCAGGGGTGGCAGCAGGATCCTGTTGATGGCCCTGGTGACCTCTAGCAGTATGTTCCCAGTGGTGAACCTCCCTATGTTGAAGAGGTGTGCCACGGACATGTACGACTCGGGAGCTGCCATTTTCCAAAGAGCAATGGCCACTCTTTTGTCGACAGGGATAGATAGTCTCATGCTGGTGTCCCTTTGGCGCAGGAGCGGGGTGAGTTCTGCTCATGCAGAGGTTCCTCTGCCACTGCTCATCACCCCAGGTTCCAAGCACTACCCGTTCCCACCACTCTGTGCTGGTCTCCCGGCCCAGATCTGATGAGACTCAGAAGGAGGGAGAAGAACTTGGGCTGCTCTGAGGCCCAGTGCGATGATAGCCTGGGGCACAGCCTGGGCACTATCGGGGTCAGCGAGCAGAGTGTCCCACAGCAGGAGGACACTGCAGGCGAGCAGTGGGTCTATTGACAGCATGGCGATGGCTAGGAAGCTGGGCAGCATCCATGTCTGTGTCTCGCAGTCTCCTGCTAGCCAGAATGGACAGGGAAGTGAGGTCGGTACCTGTTTTTATAGGATTGGCTGGCAACAGGCTGCCAACATGGCCCAGTGAGGAGGCCATGTTGCCACACCTCCCATGCTGCCCCTCTCCTAAAGCGAAATAGCAAGTCCTGTGTCCAGACATGCTATTTCGCTTTGAGGTTTTCCTTTAATTTGATTTAATATTTGGTTATTTTGATTTAGGTTATTTTGAAATAATGTTTTTATTTCGAAATAACGATGTACATGTGGACGTATCCTTAGATTTTTACATTACAGTGGAAAGAGATACTTCTGAAAGGCCAGATTCAAGCCTGTAGAGCACAGTACAAGTCTTTCCAACAGCTCCTCTGGGCTTTGGGCCTAGCCCAGTTGAACAAGTTTTATCATGGCAAAATTTTGCTCCTGATTAATGGACATGCCTTTGAAAGGCTGCTGCTATTTTATGAGGTATCTTGCAGAATCCAGCAGAAGCTCTAATCATGTTGCATTTTGTAATCAAGCAATACTAATCAGGCACGTCTAAATTTTACAGACCCAAAATGAAATCTGTTTCTTAAAGTGCCTTTTGGAGAAGGTCTCTAAACCTGATTTTTGTTAATTCCCTAGAAGGAGGTCCGTGGCATTTGATAAACTCATGTCAATGACTGACCTAGGGACAATAAAACAAGAATGAGGAAGGGGGTGTGTGTTCCCCCTTCCTATGATGCTATTGCATGATATATCCTATCCTTGTGAGCTGGCTTGTGCTGAAATATACATTGGTCCTGCTCTCTGAAGCAATGTATTTCAGTGCTCTACCACAGACTTTGCAACATCTATTCAGAAAAACCAAGCAGAAGAATAGTAAAATGTAGCCACAGCCGGCATGATTTTGTTGTAATATTCAAAGCGTACATACAGAATAGAGTGGATACACCATTATTTCTTAGAAAACAGCCTGCCAACTTCCTTTAAACGGGCCCCAGACAGACATCAAATGATGAGTTTTTGCTAAGGCTAACCTGTTTGGAATTTAAAACTGGGGGTGAATGTCTCCATATCCTAATGTAATTCATACAGTCATCTAATTCTTCACCCAGCCACTTCAATGGTATGGTTTGTCTGCTGGTGTGAATGTTGTTACCTCTTGTTATAATGGCTCTATTCCTATTGGGTAAGCAGACTGCATATACGCAGTGATACTCAGCAATCTGTTACTGGTGTTTCGCTACTGTATGCTAATAGCCCCAGTCTCATTCACTTTAATCCAAACATTATGTGAACAGCCTTTTCATTTTAATATTACGTGTTCATTATATATGATGCTGAGATTAAACCCTACGGTGGAATTTAAGTGTGGCAATGTGGCTCACTTATTCATTTACTCATTCTAATTATACTTCCTTTTTCCTTTTTCTGCAACCTCGGTGTGGAGGGGCTAATGGACTAATCAGGCAAGAGGATCTAGGCAGGTAGACGTGAAGATGGTCTTACATTAATTTATGAATATGTGAACTTATTTGTGTTCAGTTTTATAGAGAGTCTTTCATCTTGCCCAAAGAACACATTAAGTTCATGACAGAGAGAAGAGGGACATAATGTGGTAATTGGACTTTAGTAATTGGACTGGGTAAGCAATGCCATGCTCATGCAAAATCCAGCTGATACGATTCAGATATAAAAGGAGCCCTACTGAGCCAAGACAAAAGATCAATCTCTTGCAGTTAATGAGTTAGAAGATCTGTAAAGTTTAGCTTCCTGGGTGCCGCAAACTAAAAACTTTAAATGAGAGACAGCTGCACAGTTGGATGTGCATGTAAAAATGTCAGAGCTTTCAAGTAGAGATAAAGAAAATGGATTAGAGCTGGTTGGAGAAACTTCAATGAAACCATTTTTCTGTCAGAAAATGAAGTTCCATCAGAATCTAAGCATTTTGTGAAATTGTGTTGATTTCCCTGAAATTTCATTCTAGAGAAAATTGGGGGGAAAGGCTGTGACAAAGTAGACACTAGGCACAAAACATTTTGATATTTTGGTTTTAAATGGCTTTTCACTGTTTTTTTAAAAAATATTTCTGATTACATTATATTTTGACATTATATGCATAATCTCAATATTCTGCAATTTTGTCAGAACAGTGCAATTTTCCTTTACATTAAAGTTTTATATTTTGTTCAGATTTGAAAGGAACCCAAATTTCAATTTTGTCAAACCAAATATCTGTCATCTGCACCATTCTAACTAGCGCATTCCGACCCATATTATTTATGTACAATGTATTCCTCATCACACTATCTGGGGATTTCAGAAAAACTGGTAAATGTATCCTCTACACATCCTTGTGAGATAGGGGGCATCTCAGTTTAGTAGCTGGGGAATATACGTACAGAAATAATAAGGGACTTGTCCAAAATCATTTGCTTTACATTCAAGGCTTCCTTCGCAGCCGTATCTGCTAGAGACTGTTCCCCCAACCCCCAATTTTTTATCTCGATGTTCAGGGTTGACTTTTGTTGTTCAAGGTTACCTTAACGTTTGATTATCACAGCTTATGGAGCACCATCAACAGAAAGTCACAGCTGTCTGATGTCAGAGAGATACCATTAAACTAAAGAATCTATGAGGAAAGGTTAAATGTGTTTAGTAAAGTGAACAGGCATGTATATGGAGCTCCCGTTACTTCATGTAGCTAATTTACAGCCCAATTCAAGTGACGGAGCAAAAAGGTCACAGAAGCAAAAAAATGTGTCTTGTTTTTATTATTCTCCAGGTCCAGCATCACACACCATGTTAAACTGTGTGCAATAAGCCTCTGACAAAAAGACAAACCAATTCATAAGCCATTTTGGGGTAGGATGTTCTTGTTGTAAACAGTATGGTGGCCTGACTGATGGTTTTTCTGAATTTAGGTATTACAGGCACCCTGAGGTTCTCTCAGCATGACTCAATTCCTAAACCTGAATTTGAAGCAGGATTCCTCTGTGTGACAGTTGCCACTGAGCAGCGTCATGGGGGGATGCGAAGCAAGCACTGAAATACCAAGTTGTTCCTAAGAAAGGCACTGGGATACTGACAGCGTGGGACAAGTCAGAGCATTAGGCAAAGGTAGGTTCCCATAAGGAGCTGTTTCAAGAGGCAGCATTTACGGTCCCCTGCCTCAGAAATTCTTGGTTTGAGAAATGTCTAAAGTTCACAGGGATTCTTCTAGCAAACGATGGAAAAGTCTGGCTAAAGACTGACTCAACAGGAGATAGGTTACTGAATACAATGATTTATTGCAGTCATTTTTTTAAAAGTGGCTAGAGGAGCTCAGACCTTTGTGCTGGGCATCCTTTTACCAGCTAAGGAAGTATATATTCTACTCACATACCCCTTCCTGGCCTTGAGTGAATGTTGCTAAGAAATGACCATCATAATAGTAAAGTATGGGTGATTTATCAAGCTAAATTCCACCCAGTGTTTCCACCCACTTCCTCTGCTGTTGAGCCACGCAATAGAAAGCCTGCAAGAAGAATGAATTGGTGCAATATCCTGTTGCCTGAACACAAGCCGGCTGGGGCACCAGCTGCCCACTCCTGCACCTGGCAAGGGGGAGCTGCGGGTTTCCCTGCCGCTTCCCCTTGCCAGGGGCAGAGGAGGCGTCAGACGCCCCAGCTGGCTTCACCCACTGCTTCCTCTTGCTGGGGGCAGAGGGGGCATCAGACGCCCCAGCCGGCTTTACCCACTGCTTCCCCTTGCCGGGGCCAGAGGGGGCGGTGGATGCCCCAGCCTGCTTTGCCCAACACTTCCCCTTGCCAGGGGCAGGTGGGGTGATGTGGGTTGAGGCACCTGACCCCACCCTGCTCCTGGCAGGGGGAAGTGGAGGGGGAAGCCGGCTGGGGCAGGGAGCTGCCCCCCCCTGCACCTCCGCTCAGCACCCTGGCCAGAGTGCTGATCCCTGGCCAGGGTGCTGAGGGGGAGGCAGGACTTCCTCCCAGGGTGCCATGCACCCTGAGAGGAAGGTCAGACACTTTATTTTGAAACAACAGTTGTTTTGAAATAATGTGTCCCAATGGTGTTATTTCGAAACCACTGGTTTCCAAATAACTGTCATTTTGAAACAAAAGCAGTTTAAACTGTTTTGAAATGATGGCTCTTATTTTGAAATGACAAGCTCCATCGTTTCAAAATAAGAAAATGTCGTGTGGACCAAAACTTTTTTATTTCAAAATAACCAGTGTTATTTTGAAATAAAAATGATGTGTGGACATACCCATGGAGAAGGAAGAGAATGGGAGAAAAGTTAAAAAGGAAATGGGAAGAATGGAGAAGTGGTATGAATGAAATGGACTCTAATGGGAAAAAGAACAATGACCTTAATCTTACTGGAAAAAGAAACAGCTCCCTTTTGCTGCTAGGAGAATGTAATGTTTTAAAATTAATTTCAGTCATCTTTAATCTGAACTATTTTTTTCATCTTAAATGTTTAAAAATAAGTTATTCAATAAATCCTCCCCTCTTGAAGGGGAGTTGCAGAACTCTAGATGGAAAAGCCCCACTGACTTAGCTATTAGATTATCCATGCTATGTCCAGCCAGTAATTACTGTGCCCCAGCAGTAGACTTTTCCCACAGCGTTTTGTGTAATCTGTATTTATAAAACCCAATTAGTGCGGCTTCCACTGATTCCTTAGTGGCTCTGGCATGATGGTGGTCAAATAAACTGACATTTGGGCTCCTTCTAGAATTCAGTGAACGTATGCAGTCTTAAGGCAGTGTCGACTGCTTTCTGTAGTCATCAAGCACTGGGGAAACATGGCTTTGAAAATAATACAGGTTCCGTGCCTCTCTTCCAGAGGTGAAAGAATTTCTTGAGGAGTGCTGAACCCCCACTAGATGGGTTTGCATTTTGCAGAAGTCTATTGCATGGTAAGTGGTAGGTCATGTGTACTGCAGAGGTCTTGGCCGTCTTCAGAAATGCTATGCCAGTAGTAGCCTCTCTAGCTCTGAGTGGCGTTCCAGAGGAACTACACCAGAGACCATATGTCTGCCCTGAATACCACCCTTCTGCTTCCCATCCGGGGTTAATGCTGTAGCTGAAGAGTTCAAGTTCCCAGCAATAATATTCATTTTTCACAGGCCCTTTTTGTTTGGTTATCTCCCCCTATCCATGCCCTGTCTGATCTACAATCTATTTTGAAAAAGGAATTTGTTACCATGACTGTTTTCAATTTCCAGCCAGAGAGATTATGTCCTACACTATACTAATATGTAGTTCATCAGCATTATCTTTAGTCTCTGACACATAAACCTGCTACTTCTTGTTTTAGAGCTGTTCATTTTCACCCATCTGTATAACCTGGAAATCTCAGCCTTAGTGACCGAGCCATGATTCAGTTCTCTGTCATGTTGCGGTTGTTGTCTTCAAGGAGTGTCCTTATGGTGCTCTGTGTCAGGGTATGTGCACGACTGGTGTAATTAATTTTTGTCAGCAACATTTGCACCAACATGCTGGGCACCTCATGCCTCAGTATAGAGTAATATAGTATAGAGCAGATGTATTGCCACCGCAGTTCCTTCCCGACTGCCTGTGGCATGAGAGAGAACATTGCAGTGTCTGTTAGGGAAACCAAACAGTTTCCTATACCTCTTGTTTATATCCCCCCTTATTTAGTACAGATTGTGCTTTTGGGTGGGAGGTGCTCCTGTTGCCCTGTTTTTGATTTGCCCCATCTGGGCTTTTATTGTGTTTTTGGCAGTGTCCTGTGGCCTTTCGTATGGGTTATGCCGAAGAATCTGGGCTTCAAACCCTGTCAGGCCTGCCATACATCTTTTCTCCACAGCAATAGTCATGCAAGGTGCCTACGGTGCCTTAGGAAAACCTTATATTTCCCACAAATGCAAGATTTGCTCAGAATTTAAAAGCAGATCTAAGAAATTCATGAAGGCCAAACTTACTCTCCTGTGGATGGAGAGTCTGTGAGTTAGAGCTGTCCAGAGGCCATACTGTACCCCAAAACTTCAGAGATGATATCTCCGTCCTTGGAATTGGAAAAGAGATGGGGAAGGTCACCTCTACAGTCTGGATCTCAGGAAACCTCATGTCAAGTAAGCATTCCTCTGCGGCTCCCATTTCTTTCGATACTGACACTGCAGTACTGACCAAGAAGCTGAGTCCTGAGACCTGAGCTACCGTCTTCAGCACAGGTCTCAGTGCCTTTGAAAGACAGACTCTAGAATCAAGCCAAAACTACTGTTATGTACCAGTCCAACCCAGCCTTTGTACTGTCCCCAATACTACTTGATGTATTGACTCCTGAGTGTCCATACCCCGAATCCTTGGTACCGCATGTTATCCTATAAGGATCTTTGACTCATGGACGATCCTGCATCACCACTACCAATGTGTGGCAAAATAATTTCCCTATTGGTACCAACTCATTTCCCACAGCCTGCATCACCCTCCACCCATATCATTATTGACTGTAGCTCATCCTGTGGTCCCATTACAGTCTCCTCACAGGCTATTTAAAGGTTTTGCCTGCCTCCCTGCTGCTACTGATACATTCTCCAGTACCTCCTTACCAGACTGCCACCTCTTGGACCTTGGTGACAATGCATGGCCAAGTAACCCCTCCAAGCCCAGTAGTAACTTGGCCACTTGTACTGGTAACGTGTATACCTCTGATGGATGCAAGGATGATGTCTTTTCTAACATAGAAGTATCTATTCAAGGCTCTTTCATTTTCTGGCCTATGTCCCTTGATGTTCACTCTGAGAAGGAAACTGCTGGCAGAGATGCACCCAGAAACCATGACAAGAACACCCATGGGGCCCTCCTTACTTCCATGTACCCTACCTCTGTGGGCATATTGGGATGCTTGGACCTCCTGTGGTGACCACTTCGGTAGGGTCCTATCTCATAAGAAGATACATGAAGAAGAACAAGTGGCTCCTCTGATCTTGATCAAGAAGAGCACCCTCATAAAGAAACATAAACTAACTGACAAGGAAGAAATGCAAGCTTTATACAAGTCCTTTTCCTAACCAGATGAGGCTGTTGTGCCTCCTCTTATTCTGATGATTTCAAAGTGTTCCAGAACCATATCAAATTTGTGACAGAAAGATTACAAGTTCTGAGATACAGGAACACCAATGCTCACTGTTGGACATCCTTATCTCCTCAGGGCAAGATTACTGTGTCTATCAACGATACTTTACTATTCCCAGCCTGTATGATATGGCAAACAGCAGCCACTATACCACCCTACATGCAAGTGGGTTGGCAGATATTTTATTCCACCCAGAAGTTTGGAGTATTTTGTTTACTCATACTATACCTAACTCTCTCTGGTGGGTGAAGCATTTAAGGAATGACACTAGTTTAGTTTCTCTCCTTTGGATAAAAATCTAAAATGTCTGGATGTTCTGAGTTGTAAGAGCTACAGTTTAGAATAGTCAGCTACCAGGCCCTGACGACTAAGTACAACGTAAGAAATATTCAAAATTTGCATATTTTATTGAACATTTATCACAGGCAACATTTTCAGGGCCTCAGTGCAGAAGGTCAAACAGTTGCGAAAGCATCCTTCTAAATGTGCTGCTGACACAGCAGTATGTTTCTTGGAAACAGGAGTGGGTATGCCCCCAAACTTCCTGGATGCAGTCCTCTGGCTTTCCCAGAGAGGTACAAAATACTTCTGAGAAACTTACTTTTGAAGAGATCAGATTGTTTAGTGATGCCATGAATTGATCCCTTCACTCTCTCAGGGACTCGAGGATGACACTACAGTCTCTGGTCATTTACATGCAGACGTCTACATCTTAGGTCATTTACATATAGGCAAGGATAAAAGGTATCAAATATGTTTAGGACACAGAAACAAAATATAAAGAATAATTAATATAACATGGGCTAAAGCCTGTAAAATATTGAGCTTAGCTAAATTAGGATTTAGGACAAGTTAGCTATATTGTAGAAGATATATTAGCATAAGTTAATAATAAACCTGCTGAGCTTGTGCCTATTTGAGATATGCTGATGTTTTTGAAAATACCTGCTGAGTTTGAGTAATAATGTCTGAGAGATAAGTAGACAACACAAAATAACTGTTGGTAGCTGGAGTGAAATGTGAGAGACTTCCTTAGGGTTACTGCCTGTAACTATAGTGATAAGCTGATGGAAATGTTAATGAGTATAATAGGAACTAATGAGTTAGCCTATGCAAGATGGGGCATTCCAAAAGTCGAGGGGCATGGAAGTTCAAATGTGGAAAAGGGGTTAAAATCCTTCATGAATATGTATGGCCCCTGTATGCGTCAGCATAACACATTATACAATCTGTTTCCTGACCTGCATGCCTTGGTGGGCGGTTGCCAGGATTATGATGGCCGGTGATGGGGTGGTAGGGATGATAATGAGGACCTGGACTAACGATTTGGTTTTTCCACAAAGTCTGGTGTGAGTGATGCAAATACCGTGTGTTCTGTATTTCTCTTTTTCTCTTCTTTGTCAGATTATAGTATGTGCATTGTTTAGTTGGCTAAAGAAAGTAATTGTTATAGAGTACCCTGTAGTCTCTTTTGTGCAGTGGGGGTTTCCCTTGGGTCCACTGTAGTTGATCTTGGGGGCTGAACATTTGCAGAGTGAGATGGGTATGAACCCTGACCTTGGGGAGAGTAACTGGTTCAGGTGAACTGTAAGTGAAGATTTGGTCACAATGCCTGTGACAAAGGTCTGGTCAGATGATCCAATAGACTGGATAAGATCAGTACCGTCCTTCAATATACTATATCAATTCGCTATGTGTGTGCGTGTGTGATGTGAAGTGCACCATGTGACAGGCCATTCTGATGTCAGAGGTGATTCAACCAATTGCTTACAAGGATTGCTCCCAAGGAGGGAGCAAGGAGCAATTCGTTGAGTCAGCTCTGACATCACAATAGCCTGTGACATGGTACCCCCCCACCCTTCCTAGCCCTCATGTCCTGCTCATGCCCTCTTCACCACCCCCACCTCCTGCCCCTACCCCCACCTCTTACCCCCTACCCCCTCCTTCTCTGCACCCGTCTCCTGCCCCGTCTTCCTTCAACCCCCCACCTCCCACCGCTACCCATCCCTTCTGTGCCACCATCTGCTGCCCCCAGCTCCCGCCCCTGTCCCCTACCTCCTGCCCCCCCCACACCCCTTCTCTGCCCCATCTCCTGTCCATGCCTCTGTTCACCACCCCCATCTCCTGCCCCCACCCCACCCCTTCTCTGCCCTCATCTACTGCCCATGGCCCTCTTCACCACCCTGGCACATCCTGGCTCCAACTCTCCCCTTCACTGCCCCCATCTCCTGCCCCAGCCACCCCTTCAACGCCCCCACCTCCTGCCCCTGATTCATTGTTCCTCATCCCTCCCTCCACATCCTGTGCCCTCATCCTTCCCCCCATGCCTCCATCCCGCACCCCTCATCTTCACTTTTGACACACCCCTTACCCCATCCTTCCTTATCCCTCTGATATATATGGTACTGACAAGTTGTTGCACCCCAACTCCTGCACCCACCTGCCCCTTTTCTGTCCCCATCTGCTGCCCCTGACCCCCTTTCCAGCTTTCAGCTGTTTCCAATATTTCACGCTGACTCTTCAGACAATTCTGTGTGGTGCTCACTTGGGGAAGAAACCATGATTTCCCTCTGTCATTTTTGATGGGTTACAACTAGTACAACACTAACAGAATCCCCAGGAAGAAGGCCAGATGTAAGAAAGGGGCATTCTTTACAAGAATTTCCCATTGGGTGACATTTTGATTCATTGCTTGAATGTTACAAACTATCTCCCACTTCAGATCCTACACTTTATCACTCCTGTGAGGATCATCTTTCCCATTGTCTACCTTCCTGGGACCTTATCACCTCATACCACTGAGTTCTGGAAGTAATTTACACAGGTTATTCCATCCAGTTCATCTCCTTACTACATTCCTGTTCCTCTTCAGGAGCTCTTCTCTGACTGTATGTAAATCCTTCCTAAGCTGTTCCATCAGAGTTAATCAGGAGAGGTTGTATTCTTGATATTTCCTGGTCTCAGAAAGAAATGGAAGGTGGTGGGAACCAGTTCTGGACCTTAGAACTTTGAACATTTTCATCCATGCTTAGCTGTGCTCAACATTAACCCTAGCAATGATAATTCACTCTTTGGATCTGGAAGATTGGTTTCTTTCCCTCGACTTTCAGAATGCCTATTTCCATACTGTCTGGCAGATGATTTCTAGGTTTCATGGTAGTCAGAGATCGTCAACAGTATTATATTCTACCTTTGGTCCTTTCTAACACCCCAAGGATCTTTATCAAGTTCCTACCAGTTACTGCAGCTCTTCTTCTCCGAAGGGAAAGAACTGTCTTTCCCTTCCTTGACAACTGGCTCCTGGAAGTTTGCTGGTTGCTGTCTGGGTTTTTCTAGAAACAAGCAAAGTCTTCTCTCTTTTTCACTTACTAGGCATTTAATGCAAAAACCCATTCGCTCACACCCATTCAATGCATAGACTTTATGAAGGCCATTCCAGATTCCTCTATTGACAGCAGATACTTGCTCAAATCAGGCTTGTCACAATGTCCAATCTTGTTTCAAAGAAACAACAAAACCCACAAACTACAGATGTGTTTGCCTACAACTTCTGAACTACATGGCAGCCTATACCTTTGTGACACACTGCAAGCCTGACTGAGAATCATCTATACCCCAACATGCACAGTCTATGCAAATAAATAGCTGAGAGTCTTCTACTCTATGAATTGGTAGAAAGATCTTCTACAGGAGTGCATGGGAGTTCCATATCTGCAGGTTCCAATTATGAGAGTCATCACAGATGCCTTCCTGATAGGCTGGGACAAACACTTCCAAAATCTTACAGATCAGGAAGATGGAACCATCAAATTTTCCATATCAACTGATTTGAACTCAGAGCAGTTCATTACATTTGCCAGCACTTCCTCTTCCATATCAGAATAATGCTGGACAGCAAAGCAGGAGTATATTATGTTAATAGCTAATAACAAGCAAGATCCTTTTCCTTGGGTGCTGAAGCCATAAAATTATGGAACTGGTACACTGTGCTCCACATACGGATTTTGGCACACAACTTTGTGCTCCCCCAGCCACAGATTACTGCAGCAGACATTTTGGCACTGACTGTGAGCCAAACAACATCTTCTGGGAGGTATCCTACTTTGGGCCATTCATGGTTGAAGCCCTTTACAGCTCTATCCACTGAAAATGCAGCAGATTCTGCTTGGGGAGGGTATCCCTCCCCACTTGATGGGGGGTATCCTTTCCTGAGGAGTGATGGGTCTTGAACCCTCTCTGCAGAGTGCTTTTGGCCCAAGCAGGAGCCAGCCTGCTACACAGGCACTTGCTGACTGGGGTCCAAATACCAGCTGAACTCAGATAGACACTACCTATCCTGGGAGCTAATTGCCAGAACAATGGAGGCCCTGATAGGTCAACACTCCCTATTCAAACCCAGCACAGGAAGAGGAAGTTGTTTGTACAATTGGAATCCATCTTGGTCTGGATTGTGTGCCTTGTCCTTCCTCGTATCCTGACTTGGTCTGACTCTGGTTACCAACTCATAGTTCTACTCTCAAGTTTGTCTCCTGCTTCTGATCTCCAGGTAACCTGTCTGCATACTCCATCAGTAGAATGATTTCCAGGTTGTGTGAGCCAGACAGCTAATCAATCAATGTTTCCATGAACTTTGTCTGGCTGCTTTTAATTTAAGACTGCATCATCCCTTCCTCTTATAAAGATTGTGCATATTCATTTTGACCTGTGCTTCTGACAATTTTCTCTTTACCAGCCTGTAGAATTTGCATTTCAAGCACCTTTATAGATTCACTAGAGCAAGTTCTTTTCCTGGTTAGTTAAAATGTACTCGTCTGTTTCTTCTCCACTCTTACTGACAATTCTTTCTTTAGGATCCACATAGGCCACTTATTTCCTGAGTTTCTCTATGCGAAGGGTTGGCAACCTCTGCTGTGCATTCCAGACGTGACATGTGGGCTGAGCCTGAGTGGCATGTGGCACCACTCAGGCTCCCCAATGGTCCTCCCACCAGTGTTGCCTGGAGCCACAAGAGCCACATGCCATGGCTCCAGGCCCCTGCTGGTCGTGCTTCTGCACTGGGGAGTGTGGCCAGCAGGGAAGAAGAAGCTACAGCACAAGGCTCCGGGCCCCTGCTGGCTCCGTCCCTTGCTGGGCAGGGCTGCTGGAGGGGAGCAGGGGGGGTTGGCCTGCCCAGAACTGCTGCTGTTGCTGGCAGAGCTGGCTCTGGCCCCAGCTGGGAACTGGATGCTGCCCGCCGGCAGGAGCATGAGCTTGTCCTGGGCCTGGCCTTGGCCGAGAACCAGAGGCTGTTCACTGGCAGGAGCCAGCCCTGGTCCCAGTCCAAGTCTTGGCCAGGAACCTGAGGCCTGGCCCCACCCCCTTTTGGCCCCATCCTCAGCACCCCAATCTATACCATGGGTTTTCATACAGGAACAGTCCAGAGAAAAGCAGTAAAAATGATAAAAGATTTATAGAATGTGATCTCCGAGGAAGGGTCAGAAAACTTAGGCATGTTTTGTCCTGAGAAAAGACTTGAGGTGGAACTTGATAAGCCTTCAAGTGCAGTAAGGATGGTTATAAAAATGACCTATGAGGTCCCTTCCAACCCTATGATTCTATGAATTGTTCTCCACATGCACAGAAGAAAGAAGAGGAAATAAAGGACTTAATCTGCAGCAAGGGACATTTTGTGTTCAATTTTAGGGAAAAAAATAAAAAAAACCAAGTAATGGTGGAGAAGCTCTGAAATTGGTTTGCAAGGGGGGTTATGGAATTCCTGTTGGAGGTTTTTAAGAGTTGTTTGGACAAATGCTGAACAGGGATGGCTTAGATTTACTTAGTGCTGCCACAGCACAGCAGGCTAGACTTGACCTGGAGAGGCCCCCTCCAGTCCCCATTTCTGTGATTACAAGTTCTCATGGGTTCTCATGCTCTCTTGTGCAATATCTGCAAAGTCACTTATCTAAGTAAATCATGCTGGAGATAA